>VXBO01010469.1:47874-174288 GCA_013400135.1 Rhinoptilus africanus
CAGCAAGTAAAGAATATCAAATTAAATGTATAATTGCAATTACTTATCAATTAAAGGAACTCACACTTTTATAACACCATTACAAAACACAACTCCATCAGAGAGAAAACATGGTAGTATATAATTTTAGTATACCTTTTTTTTTGCCTGGATTTTAGGTGAGGCTTGTGAGAAGGAAATTGTGCTTTCCTGTGTTTGATTGCAATATATTACCAACTTTATTGAGAACTCCCAGTTAATAGAAGATAGATTATATTGTTCCCTTGGTCAATGCATTTATATATTAGCATACAACCTAATGATACTTAATCTGTATAGGAAAAACAGGACTGTGTTTATTACAAGTGGAGATTTTGAGGTCTAACTCCTACAAATTATCGTTGATAAATGCTGTGACATTTTCCATTTTTGAGGATAAATGTAACATTACAATGTTTATACAAAAACTTTATTTAAGACCACAAATTACAAATATTTACTATTTAATGAGAATCTTATTCATAGGCCTTGAGTTGCACTAGGGAAGGTTTAGATTGGTTATTAGGAAAAATTTCTTCACCAAAAGAGTTGTCAAGCATTGGAACAGGCTGTCCGGGGAAGTGGTGGAATTGCCACCCCTGTAGCAATTTAAAAGACGTGTAGATACAGGGCTTAGGGACACAGTTTAGTGGTAACTTGGCAGTGTTAGGTTAAGAGTTGGACCTGGTGATCTTAAAGGCCTCTTCCAACCAAAACGATTCTATGATTCTGTGTACCATAACCGTGAATCTTTCCTGAATATCTTAGTTCCCAAAGAGTGCCACTGTGAAACTGAAGTTTATGCTTCAGGCAATTCGTGTAGATTAAAAAGTGAATAAATTATTTAACTAAGTTAAAAAAAAAAAAAAGAATTAAGCTGTAATGCTCTCTTTCTACTTTGAGTTTAATCAAATATTAGAATTTGTAAAGCAAGTTGCTAAATTCTCAGTGGATTTGCAATATGTAAGTCACAATTGACCCCTGACAACCTTCAGAAAATGTTACCTGTTAATTCATGCGTCCATAATCTATGGATAGAACCAAACAGAAGGAATACATCATTACTTCTACCATGTTTTAATATCAAGAAGTTATCTCAAGGCTAAATTTTTAGATATTTTACGAAATTTGCACGTATGTTATTTTCAAAATAAAGAGGAAAATTTACCCTTATGGAAGGCAGTGACGGATTTACCATTGAATTTGGAAGTCTAGGGTTTGGTTTCTTTAATGGCAGGTCTGCCTATTCTATGTAAGATTTGAATAAAAGGGAGAGGATTCTTATGTATAAAGTATTCCTTGGCATGATTTTGTCATAAGTGAACAAGAGCTCTTCCAAAAACTTTCTGGGCATGATTATAGGCTCAGGTCTGGAACTATTTTACAGTAGAAGGTTTGGATACAGTCACCTTGTTTTGGAGAGTAAGGAAGTTTCATGATGAGGGTGCAGCTGGATTATACCAGTTGAGTGAAGGGGCAAAGAATAATCCCAGGTCCTGTGTGGTTCACCTGGGGCACAGATGTAGCCTCTATTTGTGTATTTCTAAGAATATGACTTCATTCCCACTGAAGAAGGTTCACAGTGACTTTTCTAGATATTTCACTAGAAAAACTACCTTGTCGCTTCCTTAATGTAAAAGAAGGCTTATTAAGTGTAGAAAATATTCAGACTACTCTGGTTGTGCAGAGAGCACGTCCCTATTAGAAGAAAGCAAGCAATTCCTGTTTTCTCCAAACAAAATTTATTTGATGCTTAGCTGTCAGGTTATTACTGCAATTTTCTTTGTTAAATGGGATAACGCAAGGGACTGGAAAAGTTAGGAGGAGCTTGAGGGTCACATTCATTCAAGTGGTCAAAGTGGTTCATGGAAGTGATTCGTTTCCCTGTGTTCAGTGTCAGGGCGATCTTTCAGCTGAACAGGTCACTGTGGTCTGAAATTGAGCATTATCTGTTGATCTGAGCCCTAAAATATTTGCTTTGAATAATTCTTATCATTTCCTCCCTTCCCCAAAGAATCACGCAGTGCGCAATACCTCTGAAAGGTCTTATCAGGAATCTTCTGTAGCAAGAATAGTCGAGCCTTAAAAGGCAAAAATATAAGTAATTGATAAAATATAAAATTATTCAAGAACTATATACCACTGGGAGTGTATATCCAGCAAAATAAAAATCAGAACTTAAATATGTATTGAATATAAGCAAGTCTATAAACACAGTAGCTTTGAACTGGCTACAGTGGGTAAACAGCAGGAAAGAGATGATTGCAGAGACTTCACCATGGATTGTGCAATGGGGACCTTAGGCATACGCTTTAGTTGCTCTCCTGCTCTGACATCTGCAGTCCTCAAATAATGTATTCGGTACTTGCTTAAACCATTCTGCACTGCAGTCACACCTTCAGTTGCAGCATCAACTTGCATCAGAGAAAAGCTGCTGTGAATTCTCACAAAATGGCCAGACTGAAAGTCAAACTATATACTAAGTTCTGAGTTTCAGTATTCGCAAATGTGTAAAAATAAACCCCTAAAAATCATAAAATAGTTGGATCCAAAGATCATTTCAGTGAAAAATATGGTTTTGAAAACTGTTTTCTTTTTTTCTTAACAGTTTTGGCATTTTGGGAACTTCCCCACCCACCCCCCCAAAAAAAGAAAATAAGAAGACAAAGACATATTTGGGAGCAATTCAAACATTCAACTTACTAAAAACAGAAAATCAAGTGCAAGTATAACTCTTCTTTACAGTCCAGAAACTTGTTAAGAGCTTTAACAGATTGGGGAAATTTTCTGCTGAGTAAAAAAGTAGCCTTAGTAGGATTTTTGTTCCAGTTTTAAATTTTCCCTGAATACCAATTAATACGTTTCTGTCACATTAGCAATGAACTTCTGAGACTCATTCAGAACTCTGTCCTCATCTGCCTTTGTCCTTCACCTTGATGCTTACAGTCAGACCAGGAAATTTCAGGACCAAAATGTACGTAATGCACTGATACAGATTTTGAAGTTGCATAAAACGTCACAACTTAATGGGTTTTGAGGCTGTATACTTTCTATATTTTTCTCTTAAGCAAATGAATCTTGCTTATTTTACATTTTAAATGCCAAACTGTCTTCAAGGTATCTTTTCTCAGTTTTTTTAAGCAGGCTAATGTTTTGTCTCTTTACAGTGCCACATCAAACGTAACATTTATTTACCACATCATTTGCCTTAGAACAAGAGTATTCACACTGATGCCTTTGAATTCACAGGTGTGGAGACAGCCCAGTTCTGACAAATTTCATTTAGAGTTTTAATATCTATCAAAAAATTCTAATTATACTTGGAGTTGAATCAGAAATCTGACTCTTAGTGTTTAAGAAATTCATAGCTGCTTTTGAAGTAGGTGTTTAGGTGATTGTTTTATTTTTCCCTCATAGGAGACTGTGAAATTTAATGTGTGCTAATTAAGCAGACGGACTGAGGCCACATTTCAAGAATGGTCTAACACATGGTAAAAAAGTGACTTGAGAAAAGGGTCCTTGCAAACAAGCCTGAAAGGTAAGGATTTATTGAGAATTTTCAAGAAAAAAAAAAATCATTTTGTGGACAAGCTTCACAAACAGGTCTACAGAAAATAGGCTAAAGGGTAATGATGCTAGTCTGTGTGACTTCTCCCATGAACTTTTCCTTGGAATCAATAAATGAAGTCAGTCATGGTGATTTCAGGGAGTGAATCACTGAAGAAAAACAGTACACCTGATCTAATGATAAAGCAGAATAAGTGAGGATTATTCAGTCTCCAAAACAGCACCTTGAAACCTGGGAGACTGTCCCTTGAATGTGGCGAACAAGTACACTGTAACTCTTTGTACTAACTCACACTAGAAATTGTGTGTATCTGGAAATTGCAAATCCTGAATTTATCTTTGAGATGCTATGTTGCTTTTGCTTGTAGATTATTACCATGCAATTAATGATGCCGTTAATTATATTCATTATTTTCATTGGCCTTCATAACCCCTAGTTTGCATTTTTCTTTTTCTGGGTCAGGGATATAGATACTGTCTTTTATCATGAACTTTATTTGATTTCTTTGCTTACCAAAAGCATTGGTCAGACTGCTAAATAATTCCTGTTCATTACAATATAATGTTTCTGGTTTTTCACAATTGGGTATAATGGAGCTAAAGAACATAGGTGTTGCCCTAAAAATTTTACATATTGATATCATGACCTTGTCGTTACATATGTGAGTACTCCTTATTCGTGCAGTTTATCCTACTAATGCCAGATTTCTTGGCCTATGTATTTAATTGCCAGTGTTGATTCCAGGAGTCAGAATAATGAAAGGAACTGAATTTAATCAGTTGATGGTACTGAATCCTGGGAAGGTTGGAGTGAGTGGGTGGTTGTTTTCGGGACAATAGAGAACATCAGGCAAAAGAAGTGGGAGCAGCATTTTGTATATAAAGTAATAATAACTATCTCTGTGCTGCCAACAGCTCTATAGCAAGTGACAACGAATGCTTGTGGATGCCTGTTCTGGTTGCATTGTACCTAAATGTCATGATTAGATACTTCTTCCCGCAGTGTTCCCAGCTATATGGTGTTATTTCTTTTCTGTCACATGATCAGAGGTACTGCAAACGCAGAAAACTGATGCATGTCCAGTGGCATTTCTGAGTGCTTCTCTGAAGCAGCAAATTTTTGTGATGAATGGCAGTGCACCACGACTGCATAGCATGGGCACGTATTCATTGCCCATAATTCATTGCCCACCGGGTTCAAATACGCAGAAAGGGGAAACTGACAGGAATGGATTGAACTGAGAGGTAAGAGTGAAGAGAGGTTATAAGGAAAGTAAAAAGATAGAAGGAGAAAACCGTGTTTAGAAGTCTTAACGACAGTTTTAGAAGGTTTAACTATATCAGGAATAAAAGGATTTTTGTTAATGTTCTTTGTTTCTGGGAATGCAAAGATACGTTGCCAATAATCATACAGAACAGGCAGAATTCTTCTAGAATAGGCAGAAGTCTTCTAGAAATACTGTTATTTTCATTTTGGGCAAGCATATTAGGTGACCAGTAAAGTCATGCCCAAATATTTATACTCCAACAGTAACTAATGAAGATATTAGATGTCAGCTATTACAATGCATACTTTAAAAGAAGTATATAGGGATAACTTTCATCCAAACGTGTTTCAGTTGTATTTTTTTTAAAAAAAAAACCCCTCCTGCCAGAGGAGGCCTCTGTGAGTGTAATATAGATTTTAATAAGTCTTCAGATAGTTCTTTAATGACTGGAAGAAAGGTAACATTGTGTCAACAAGTGCCTGTTTTTGATGTAGACTGTAGCAGGGTTTCAAAACAGTGTTCCATAGCATCTTGAAACCAAACTGAAGAGGATTGTACTGGGTAAAGTGGGACTAGACTAGCCTAGTATAGCCTTGGCTATATTGCAGTTCTTCAGAGAGTTACAATCAGTGGTTAGAAGTCTAATGGAGAGTTGGTTATTAGTGACTTTCCTTGGGACTCAATACCTGGACGGAAACTGTTCAGCCTCCAGCGTCCAACCTGGATGATGGAACAGAAAGCACTCTTAGCAAGTACATGGGTGACAGCAAATAGGGGGGCAGTAATAGATATGCTGGAGGGCAGGGCTGCTCCTGAGAAGGGCTTTGACAAGCTAGAGAAGTACACTGACAGGAACCTTTTGAAGTTCCGCAAAAGTAAGTACAGGGAGTACTTAGTTTTGTGGAACTATATCTGGAGTAGAGTAAGACTATGTAACAGACCAGGCTGGGGACTGACCTGATAAAAAGTCTCGCAGAACAAGAACTAGCAGACAAGTTGAACATGCCTCAGCAACATGCCCCTCCAGCTATGAAGTCCTACATTCTAAGAAGCTGTATTAGCAAGAGAGTAGCTAGAAGGTCTAGGGAAGTGATTGTTCCTCTATATTGAGCCCTTAAAACTGAATTTAGGATACTGTGTCTGGTCATGGGGCTCTGAAGTAGAAGAAAAACACTGTGAAACTGGAGAGAATCTGGAGGAAAGCTGACAAGGTGGTTAGGACTCTGGAGAACATGATGTATGAGGTGAGAGAGCTGGGTTTGTTCAGCCTTAGGAAAAGAGAGCTATAGGGTCATCTTGTTGCTGTCTCCAACTGCCTCATAGGCAAGAAAATGGAGCCACACACTTCTCGGGGATGAACAGTGTAAGGTGGAGGGAAATAAAGTGCAACAAGGGAAATTTCAGTTAGATACAAAAAAGAAAGTCTTTCATAGGAGAGGCTGATCAAACGATGGCACAGGTTTCCCAGAGAGGTTGTGGAATCTCTGTCCTTGGAGATTATTCACAAGTCAGTTGGACATGGCCCTAAGCAACGTGATCTAGCTTTGTAGTCAGCTCTGTTTTGAGAAGTGGTTGGACCAGGTGGTCTCCTGAGATCCCTGCCAGCCTAATTTCCTCTATGGTTCTATGATCTAACCAGTAAAGGGGATCAACCATTGAAGTCTGTAATTTATGGACTTCCTTGTACACCGTTTGGATGCTAGGGTTCTGTTACTGCCACAAACCAAGATGGAAGGTATGTAAGATACCCATTTATAGTTGTTAAAATAATTAACTTCTCTGTGAGAAAAAAGAAAAACTACAAACTCAACTACACGAATACCACAATATCCCTCAAAAAATATGACGGAAATGTAACGTTAATGGCACAAATTTACATAACGTTTTATCTACGTGCATATCAAATCAGAAAGAAATACCTTGTATTTGGGAAGTCAAATTTGAAAGTTGCAGCTTTTGAAAACATTCTTCAGCTATCTCAGTTGGATGCTTTTAAATTCCTGTGAGTCACTGTATGCCTCCGTATTCTTAAATATTTTTTAAATGTTTCCTTTCAGAACAAAAGCATATAGTTCAGTCTTGAAAATACCTTCTCTCCTTAAGTAGCAGTAACTCCAGTATTGCTAACAACACTGTCATTCCTGTTGGTGCTTTTTAACTAAAATATTCAATGTGACATATTTACAGTGTATTTTGACTAAAACTCTTTAAGTGATTCAGGTATCAATTGTCCTTAACTGCCAGTTCCATCTAGAAATGATAAATAACTACCTGTCATAGGGATGGGTTCTTGAGAGGAGGTAATTTGCTTTTGTCCCTTTCCAATAGCAGTCTGTTGCCTTATACTTTGGTAGGGTGGAGTCAAGGTTTTCTTACTTTCTTTTTTCTGTTTGTTTCCTTCACAGCTGGGGATGAAAGAAATGAAGACGTGCTGAGCCTATCTGTGTGTAATGCAAGAAACCTGATAGTGGGGCAGAAAGAAAACCGACATCCAGTTAGGCCCTATCATAGTCTTATACATCAACACATATTTGAGCCATGAGACAGTACTGGGCAAAGCCACCACTTTATCACTGTATCACCACTGTATCACCAGCTGTCATAAGAAATTAAAGGGAACCTATTCTTTGGAAGTGGAAAGGCTTCAATACCAATTACCTATAGTGTATGGTGGCATTGGGGCATCACAGTGACAGCTCTGAAAACTGAAAAATGAACACAATAGTAATGATATTTTAATGAAGTTGTACTGTTTCCTGGTAACACTGAGACCATTATCTGGGAGTGGAACATAAGTCATTTGTTTTCTGTGCTGTCTCAGGAGTGTGTGTATTAAAACAGTTGTTGATGAGTGTATACTTGCTCACTTGGTTATCTCACTTTTCTGGCTAGATTTTGTAATTCCTTCTGTGATTTTTTTTTTTTCCCTCTTCACAATTTTATCATCAGTGGAGAGTGAGATGAGAGGAGTGCTTATGGTCTCTAGTTAATGGTAGAACAATGAAACTGCCCTAGATATAATGGTTCAGATTCAGTTTTATTCAAGAGGCTATAACACTGTCTCTTGGCATTTCCCATCTACTGTATGGATTTGGAGGAGCTCAGATATGTTAGACTCTAGGTGCAAGTACAGTATAGTAGGTTCTTAGCCAAAACCAACTTTGACGAGCATCCTTGTGAATTTTTTGGAACTGCAAGATCTGTGCAGTATTTGTAGAGGGAGCAGGAGTCTTATCAATCGTGCTGACTCTGCCACTGTTTATCAGTATTGTGCATGTAGGTTAAAACTGGTGTCAGTGAGTGAATGAACTCAAGACTGAAACCAGTGTCTGCCTGTACCTCCTGTTTACCCTAGTCCTTATCAGAGAAGTTATAAAGAATCTGTTCTACCTGAACCCATTTGGATTATAAAGAAGCAACAAGAAATACCGTGCTTTAATTACTAAGATCCCAGATACCTGAACTTTGCACGTAACAAATCTCTGTTGGCTGCAACCTTTGCACAGCACAATAAATACGTCTGCTGCGTGGCAGTGAGCTTATTGAGTCAGTAACAGAAAAACAAAGAAATAGCTTGAAGTTAGTCATGTAAAAATACTCTTAAATGCAGAAGGAACCACTGCTTTACAGCAAATGTTTGCTCTATTTTATTTGAATAACAAAATTGCCTTAATAGAGGAAAAAAGTATTTGTCTTTCAATACTGTTAATTAATTAATTGTTTTGTAGCAATATTTGAATTTTACTCAGACAGGGAAGTCAAATACAAACAAACAAAAAAAGTACCTTTTGGTTAGAAAAACAGTTTAATATATGCTAACTGTAATGCCAGGTATAGTTTGATACGCCTTTTAGATTACTAAAACGAGATACAATAATTCAAATTTTATTGTATTTGTTTTCACCTAAACTTCCCCCCCCCACCCCCTCCTGGGAAAGGAAGAGAAAATAAACTTGATATTTTCATAAATTTCTCCCTTACATTTTTTCAGTCAAGTAAACAGACCTGTAGTTATAGTGTTAAGAGCTGGAATTTTAAGGGATTTCCTAAACCATCCAGGCAGCAAAGTACAAGTGACATAAATGAGATAGCTTGAAGTAGTGGCATAAATGGAAAACATAAACTGGTGTTCCCATTAGGTGCCCTACTGTATCACAAGATTCTTAAATGCTTTTGGAAACCTGGCTCTAGCCATTCTGGTTTCATTGGTTTTAATTGTTTTAGATTAGAAAATGTAAGCTATTAGCAAATTAATATTCTTTTTTCTTTAACAAAGCAACGCAGGTCTAAATTTCAGAAATACTCATATTTTCTTAATTCCCAGTGCTCAAACATGTTATTTTTAACATGTTAGCTTCCAAGGGGCAAAGTAAAAAAGACCTTTGGTCACATTAAATTCAATGCAGTTAGGATTTTAAGCAACTAAGTTCAGTAGAGTTGTATATATAAAACATTTTTGGGCACCTAAGGTTTTGTGGGCGCTTATTATTTTAGTGAAAACTTAATTTGGTGCCAAAAGTCTTCTGTGTTCTCTGAAGCATTACTGTCTTGGCTGCTCAGTGCTGCTCTCTCCCCTAAGACTGTTTATGATTTACAAACAAGGCGTTTCAACATCAGCTCCTTTAGGAGGTCAGTTCAATCACTGGTCTCAGAAAGTCTAACACACATGGACAGCATTTATTTCAACACAAAATACAGCAGTCACAGACAGTTTCATCCAAAAGTACAGCTGGAGGAAGCATCAAACTTGTGTATAACAGTCTAGAGAGTTACAACGATTGTCCAGGAAATGGAAGTCAGGGTTTCCAGGCTCTCCCCAGTCCGTACATTTTCTATCTGACTTTGCTCAGCTTTCAGGTGACAGCACTATTCCTTAGCTGATAGACAAAAATGCAATGCGAACCAGTCACTACTCCTCTTATTAGATCATTCAGTAAGTAAATTTGAAGAAAATTTTGTTTTAACTTTTACTCAGATACTTTATCTTTGTAGCATAGGCCAGCATTTCACGATCAGTCAAAATTCCTGCCTAGATAAGAAGTCCTGAGCAAGCAAAGAGTCCAAGGCTAAGCTCTATTTCTTACAAAGGTAACACTGACAAGCTAACACCATCTTTTTACTTTGGGAAATTAAAAAGGGAAATGATAATAATAGTGATAACATACTGATTCCTTGAATTAACCTCAGCTTACAATACAGTTTTCTGAGAAGTGATGCTTAATCTTACGTGTTCTTTAGTGGAAGAGATGCTGTAACCCTTTTGCTTTCCAAAGCACACGAAATAAAAACAAAGAAATGAAAAACAAGCAACCAGAAGAAATTAAAAGAAATTAAAAAAGAAGCAATCAAATTGTTGAACAGTCGAGGAAGTAGTGAAGCAGCTACAGTTTTCCAGTGACAGCGGACAGTGTTGCTGGAGTAAGAGGAGACACAAGACACTCCTTTAGGTTATTATTCTAGCTATCTCTATTATGAGGGAGAGACAGGGGAATGAGATGTAGGTTGTGATGCAGGTATGTACTCAAAAAAGGAGTGAATCACTTCAGACGATCTGAAGATGTCACTACATTTGCTTCTTAATCTGGACCCAGCATGTGTTCCTAAAGAAAACCTCTGCTAACTCTGCTTTCATTCATATTACTGAGCTGTCTTGGAGTGCACAAACTGGATTCCTTTCAAATGAGACTAAATCAGGAGTGCACCTTAAGCTCTCCAGTCCTAACTTGTATTATGTCTGAGACCCCATCAAAACTAGTCTGAAGTCCACAGAAAGTGTACGCTATGGCTAGTAGATCCTCAGCATGAACAGTTTTGCTCTGCATGCCCACTCCTTTTGATCTGCAGTACTTACTGGTGAAGTTGCAACATGATTAATGCCCAGGAAGAAAGTACATCTTTCTGCTAACTACATGTGAATCTGGAAAGATTTGCCAGGTCAGTGCCAAAGAATAGGTGGCTGAATAAGGTCAGTGAATCTTTTTTTTTTTTTTTCTAGGTTGACCATTAGCCACCATGTAAGCCTCCAGCTCCTTATTGTTGATGTGTGGCGATGCCAAATTTCAGCTCCAAGAGAGTACCATAGTTTGGTATTACCTGAAAATTAATACCAAGTTCTTTCCTTCCTTAGCATTCTTTGTGCACTTATTTTTTTTTCCTGCTAGCAATGTGTTGACCATTTGTTACCACTTCCATGGCTTCCTCAGAATCCATTCTGCCTGGGTCAGTGGAGAGAGCAATAAGCAGTATTGAGCCCTCCCACAATTTCCATTTGAATGTCCAGAGAAATATTGATGAGAAGACAAGATACATAGAAGGGAATGCCGAAGTGGACAAAATATGCCATCTCAAAATCATACCCTCATACGACAAGATAGGAGACCAGTGTTGCTGGTCTCTGCTGACAGTAGGCAAAGTAGAGAAAAGCAAGGTCTGTAAGAGGTGCTTGAGGCAATGTCAGAGAGAACTGACGAGAAAGGCAATTTTTAATGGAAAGTTAATATATATGAGCCAGATGTGTTTCTGTAATCAGAATACCCTGTAACATAGAAAAAGACATCTAAAATACATCAGACAGCTTTGGACTATACCAGTAGTCCAAAAAGGTTAAAACTTATGCAGCTTTGAGGAGCAGTAGATGTAAAGTCCAGACAGATCATAGGATTGTAACCGAATGCTGGTCCATTTCAGAAATCCATAACCAAAATAACTATATTTATTAAAATAAAAATAAATAAAGACTTAATATTAGCATTCAACTTTCAACTCAAATGTAAGCTCAATTTATTCTGGCTTCAGAAGTTATTTCACGTCAACTAAGCTGATCTAGCTGTTGACATATGTATGTTTAACCCTAAGGAAATGTGAACTTCACCTCACATTGAGTTTCATTTGCTGCGACCTGAGAGTGAGCACATGGAGAATTACTCTGATAACTTGGCTGTCCGAGTAAACCTGCATTCTATTCCTAGTGGGTAAGCATTCAACCATATGAAATAAAAGAAAATACAGGCATGTACCTTGCATATTACTATGTCTTTTCTTTGGGGTAATGGGATTGATATGTTTTATAATTCACTATAGAGCAGTGGGAATGATTCATGACCTAAATTATACTGAGCTGCAAGCCCCAAGATTTTGAACCGTGAAAACTGGTCCTGCAATTTATCTTTAACAAACAGTACTTCCCAGCTCCTCTTTGTAGATTAATAATGTGGCACCTACTGGAATTCAGAGAAACAAATGGTTAATGGTGAGGATAGCAAAATAACCTTTGTAGAAACAGTGGCCACCAATAAATGTTTAACTAAAATAAATTTGCCCTAGATTTCTTTGGCAAAATAACCAGGGCACTGAAAAGTACACAGCAGTTTTCCCAGCCTTTTTCATTCCCTTTTCATGGAAAACAATGGTTGAAAATTCAAGAAATAGAGATCCATTCTCAAAATACTTTGCTTTCTATTAGAATTTGTTCATGAGAAATTCTTAAATCTGTGGAGGGTTTTCTAGGAAAAGTTTTCTGTCTGAAAGGTTTTTAAAAGCTCACAAAATGTGTGATAAATCTGTTTAAAGATCCGAGTTCAGTGATTTTCCTTTTTTTCTTTTTTTTATGATGCACCTTTAACTTTAAATATTTGTGGCTTCCACATAGAGTTTGAATGGGGGCAGAAGTGTAAACCCACCACTGGGAGGGTCCACGGCAACACAGCACGTGACTGCATTTAGCAAAGGGACGCAGTAGAGCTGTGAACCCAATAGACCCGTACTGTAACTTTGGGCCAAAACCTTTATATTTCTGTAGCCTTTACCTGCTGTCACCTGTTCTGTGAGCGGTTTGAGAATCTCAGTCTGAGCACGTTCTGTGCCAGCCCTTGTCCAAAGGGGAGATCTATGAGTATGCTGATAATACAAAGCCAGAGCAACTGGGATTTTTTAGTTTAACTTCCTTCCTTAGCAGGTTTTTTTTAATGGATAAGTAATGAAGGCTTACAGGGCTGAAAGATTTTTGAAGAGCCTACCTAAGGTGAGCTCTATCCCTCGCTGTGAACAAAAACTCAAAGGATGAAATCCTGGCTCTCTTGTAGTTGATGGCAAAACTCCCATTGACTTCAGTGGGGATAGGATTTCTTCCAAAGTGCAAGGAGTATTCCCAAGTCAAAATGTAAGCACACCAGCTTATTAATAAATGCACAATAACACAGCAAGCCAAAGGCAGTATAAATACTTAGACAGAGTGTGAGTCAGTTTAAATGCCAATAGCAGACTTACTTTTGGAATCTGTGAAGGATCCAGATGCCACAGCTAAGATCTCTCACGTTCAGACATCTGGATTCACTGATTGCTATTCAAAAGGAAATAATTAATAAAGAAAACGTGGCAGAGTGGTGCTATATATCTAATGGTACAGGACTTTATAGTGATTATGAGCTATTTTTTAATGTTTAAGTAAGTGAGAGCTGGATTCTCTTTGTACAGTCCTTATTCCACCTTTTTCCAAGAGAAAGTGAAAAATAACAACTGGAGTTAACAGAGCACATATGAAAGTGTCAGGGAAGTTTGAAATTGTGATTTAAAAACATGAGAGAGGATGAAGATTTTAATTAATTTGCTTTCCATTTTATAGCTGTCTCTAGAAATTAGTTGGCATTTGTGTGTATGTTTGAGTTAGAGATGAGTATACCACTATTAACTGATTTCTACAAAAAAACCCAAGTAATATGTGCTTTGTAGATTTGTTTTAGTATAGGGACATCTTTTCTGTATGCAATGTAGCTGTGTCTGACTGCAGTGGCCTGTTCATTTTCTCTGTGCTGCAAAGGAACACCTCTCCTAATTAACTTGTTGCAAATGAGAAAATTGTCTTAGGTAGTAGTTTAATTTGGATCTTACTTTCCAGTGTCATCAAAGAGAAGTCTTGAAATCATTCTTTCTGCCTGTAAGGGCCACAGAAAAGATGGTTCATGCCTTAAAAGAGAGAGAGAGAGGAGAGAGAGAGAGAGAGATTTTATGTACGTTGCTTTTTCTGGGTTTTTTAATCCTATCTTTGGAGGACTGGTGACCCTAACCAGGGGTTGCAGCAACAACCTTTTAACAGAAGTCTGATAAGCCTGTGAAATAATTACTTTTTGTCTAATCATTTCCACTGCCATGTCTTATACTGAAAGCATTTGCAAGTCAGGGAGGGAGGTACTCAGTAACAAAATTTTCTTTGCACTCATTACTACATGATTTTAGCTTAAGAAAACTATTTTTTCCCAGTTTGTACAATCGTAAGATCTATCATAGNGATGACCTCCCTCCACCTGCTGGCCACACTCTTCTTGATGCCCCCCAGGATGCCATTGGCCTTCTTGGCCACAAGGGCACATTGCTGGCTCATGGTCATCCTGTTGTCCACCAGGACTCCCAGGTCCCTTTCCTCAGAGCTGCTCTCCAGCATACATATATGACTGCCACTTAAAATTTGCACATCTGCTTGTGACAATGAACTTGGAGCAGTGCTCGTTACTATACTGGAGGTCTCAAACATGAACAAATGCTGACATCCTCTCTTTTATATTTTATGGTAAGAGGAGGGAACTTCACACAAGAAGTGGATAGTTGTTTACAGTGTTTACATTGTCCTCGATACAAGCAGTGCAATTTCTCTTACACTGCTTTCCCGAAGGAACAGGTAAAGGATCCTATTTTAGATTATAAAAGGCAATTTGTATTTTATCCACTCTCCTAAGTAGTAAATGTTTTATTATTAATTTAGAAAGAACTAGGAATGGTGACATAAACATAGAAAGCATATAAGAAAACAACTTAGATATCTGTGGAGCAGTAACTTAATCTCATGTTCTATAGCTTTTGTTATAAGGAGGAGGAGTGATAAAAGTTCAGACTATTTAAGAACACCCAGAGGATAAAATTCAGCACAGTTTATGTAACTGTAAACACACAGTCATTAAGTGTATAATTTAAGTGAGTCATCAAAGTTAGACTAAGTTAGATGCACAAAGTTAGATTAAATAATTCCTAGGTAATTAAGGAATTTATAATCTAGTTTAATTTTAGCAAGATTTAAGACTCCTGAGGGAGGTCGTGTAAAAACTCTTAGACACCAAGATGAAAAAATAAGCACTTTCTGAGATTTTATAAAATCTCTTCATACTGTGGAATGTAGGAGACTGCGTCTTATAAATATTTAGTGTGTAGCATTAAAATCTGAAACAACTGTCCAAGATAGTTTAATATTCAGTGGAAAAAAGTAGGCATGTTTAGCACAAGTCACCTGCTCTATTTTTAACTAAGAGGAGGTGAGTTTTGCTCATGAGGTCCCTTTTTTTTCCCATTTGTTATGGAAGGAACCTAGGTTCTAGATGAAATCCATATATTTGTATTAGAAAGGTTTGGTCAGGTTAATCTAGATGGCTAATTTAAGATTATAGATATCCAAAGTTTGGTGATAATAATTCCACTCTAATTGCATAGCTGTAGATAATGCCATTAAAATGTTGCCTGAGGATGTAAATCAAGAGGAAGCAAAGTCAACAGCAAACTGGAGGTGGTTTAGCGTCTTGATATAATAAGGAGTCTTCTGGTGTAGGGTGTCTCTTTACAAGCCTAGGAAGTTTCAAGTAGCTGAAAGTAAAATACTCTCATAGACAAGGACAAAATTTAGTACGTAGTGTACACCTAAATGTTTTTTTGGAATGAGGTAGGTAAATCAGTAATTTCCCTCAGAATTTTTTCTATGCTTTACTTTAATCCTTTTTCTACTTGTAACACTGATTAGATCTATTTGGTTTCTTAGAAAGAAATGGTCAGGTCCTTTCTCTGCACATAAAAGGATAGAAGTGTCATACTAGTACTTGCCAGAAGAACCAGCAGATTTACACAGCACATCTATTTTAGTCCTTTCATTTGAAATGTGTTCCATTTTCTGTGCTCATTACGAGGAAGAGAGTCATTTAAAAATGGGAATCTTCATTTTGTTCCTTTGGTATGAAGTTCTAATAATTTAGCATTTTTTCTGGCCATAAAGTGTGTAATGGGACTAGACTGCCAGTAACTGATAATCTGTGGATGAACTCTGAATTTGGAACCCTGGGGGAGGTCTATTTTTAAGACAACTGGAAGACCACAAGGACTCATGCCACTGAGGAAATATATACTTTAAAAATGAGAAAAGAATAAAAAAGAAAGCAAAAAGAATGGAAATGTTGATATAACATGGCATGTAAACCTTATCCTAATGGAAGAGATGTGGTACAGAAATCTTACATCGGTTTTACTGAATTGAGCAATTAGTAATACTTTGGCTCCATGTCAGGTTGTTTCACTATGGGCTCACTGCAGTCCCGCTGCTCACACATACTTTTGAAGAACAGGCTATAAACCTCGGTGAACTTTTGTGTGCCTGTCCTCATTTCTCAAGATGCTGAACATCATTTCCTCAAATGACTATTTGCTTATTTGTCAGCTCTGGAAACATCATCTGCTGTCTTCAGGCGGGCTACCAAGCAAAGAATCAGCATAGAAGCAGTGGTCGCGTTTGTTGGCTTTGATTTCTCTGTGTCCTCAGGTTAGGCTTTTCTCAAATGACAGCCCTGTGGTTCAGAAAGCCAACAAAGTCCAGAGACTCCAGCAGTGCTTGCAGCGCATTTGACAAAAATTAGTATAGGACGAACCATAACAAGGCATTTAGTTATGCAGGTTTTTTAGAACACAAAACATCCTTGTCTACTTCCATGGAACATAGTGGTTGTGCCATATAAGGGTGATGAGGGAGTGGGAGGTGTCCTTGCCCATGGCAGGGGCATTGGAACTAGATGACCTTTAAGATCCCTTCCAAGCCAAGCAATTCTATGAGACCATGTCAGCTGTAATGGAGCCTGCCCTGATAGCCCTTGAAGTTTTTTCCACCAGGTCTGGCTCTTTTTTATCTAGTAAAATAGATTCTGTTAATCAACCATATTGTGACAAATGTCCTCATATCAAAATATTATTTATTTAGTTTCTTCTTTTTTAATGACTTTGTTATCTGTTAGGTTAACAAGTTTATGCTGAGTTTCTTTACTTTGATCTTTCTGCTTTTTATCCCATGCACTTTGCTCCTTGACCCATTCCTCAGACTGAACTCAGCCTGGAATATATCTGTGTAGTGAGGACTGCAGTGTATGGAGATGATCTTGAACTTGGTAATAGGGGTTCTGCCCCCAAGCAGAGACAGAGCAGGGCAGAGCTCAGTGCAAATTTGCTGCCCAATCATTCACCCAGCTTTTAAGGTGGGTTTTGCTGCTTTCTCTCAGCTTTTTTATCATGACTGATAACAATCTAAAATTGCCTTACCCTCCATTTTACTGTTAAAAACCAAAATTGATACTTGGATTGTAAGAAAACACTACAAAATTGTTATCTTAGCAGCTGCACTGATGCAGAAAAAATTGATGCTGTGCATTTTTTTGGTGTCTATAATTGCAGAAATACGTTGTACTAAAATGAATGCAAATTCAAAGACAAAGAATTTTTGTTGACACTGCTTACTTTAGAATCACAGAATGTGTTGGGTTGTAAGGGACCCTTAAAGGCCATCTAGTCGAATCCCCTGCAGTGAGCAGGGACATCTTCAACTCGATCAGGTTGCTCAGAGCCTCATCCAGCCTGGCCTTGAATGTCTCCAGGGATGGGGCCTCCACCCCCTCTCTGNGAGTACCCCCATGTCCTTTTCCACTGGGCTGCTCTCTGTCACATCCTCCAGCCTGTATTGATAATGAGGACTGTCCTGACCCAAGTGCAGGACCTTGCAATTGGCCTTGTTGAACTTCATGATCTTTCTTGGAGATGTTCCATGGAAGGAGCTACCTCTGTGTCCCAGAAACAATTGTTCTTAGCCTGTGCCCCTCTCCAGGGTTTCACATGAATTCCCAGTCAACACAGGGCACACAGTTCACATGCAGTGAAATGGTATGTCAAGAATTATTACCATTAAACAATTTCAGATACCTGAAGAAATTTCACCATTGTGGTCAAGAACTAATTTACACCACAGTTTTCCAAATGTATTAATGAACACAAAGCATCTCACTAGTGCATTTAAAAATACAAAAAAAAAAANAGTTTAGCGCTAAAAAAAAAAAAAAAAAGAATGAAAGGTACCGCTGAGTGGCAGTAAGTTATTAGTCTGACAAGGCCAAATTTTTTTAAAAAGTTAGGTTCCCAAGTCTCTGTTTAGTATTGGAAACTAGTAGCCTGATTTTCACTGCAACTTTTTAATCAACTTTTTAAAATTTAATGGAGGCTACTAGATTCTGAAAAAAAATCTGTGTAGTGTTTATTTTAATTGGTTAAATATGCCCTCATATTTAGCACAGTTAGCAGCCTCATTTCAGTAATCACCATTTTTCAAAATCTTGGCTCAGATCTTTTCCATCATTAACTTTTATGACTCTATCTATATCAAACACCAATAAATACGTAACTTAATAACATCTTTTTTTTAACTATGTTCATGACATCACGAGTTTTTCACTGTTGAATTTATGCCTGTGCTAAAGAAACAAAATGTACGTGTTGTCCCCCCACATCACTTGGAAATCATTCCTTGGCTGACGTAAGTAGCTAACAGTAAGCCAATGGAAAAAAAATCTTTAGAATATTAATTAGAATTATCGGGGCTAATGACAGCATAATAGATTAATAGACTCCCCCTGCAAATATGAGAATAGTTGCTACTTTCTACCAGTAAAGTGTCAACATTCATTTACAACGTTAAGTGCTCTATGAAGCTCTTTGCACGGCCATCACGTTGCCGGAATTACAATAGCAAGATAAAGTGAAGTTCAAAGACAGTTTCATGAGTTCTGCTGTCATTCAGCAGTTCATTGAAATGTCTTCTATTCCTCATCATTCTTTTCTTGCCATAGAATGGTACAAATTATCAAGCATATTCTAATAAGCAGCAATCAAGGAGGTTGGGTTTCTTAATAAAAAACCTCACTGTAGGAAAAATAAAAGTGTTTTGGGGAGAAAAGCCAGTGAAGGGCAAAATGGGACCTGGCAAGGTGTGACTCTCAATAGAAGTGGCTAACCCTCCTGCTAAAGGAAGCTGGGATGATCCGTGGGTGGCTTCTTACAGTCTTGAAATCTACATCCATGGGAATGACTCTCCTTAACTCCTGCCCACGACTTACCCCAGACCTTATTACATAGTTTAGAGGAAATTATTTTAAACACCATTCCTCTGCATTAATTAATACTCTGGAATGTTTAATAAAAGCAGTGTTTTATATAGGCAGAGTTCTTGGGAGCAGACTGGCAAACTTGGGTTTATCAGATAGTTTAGAAGAATAACATTGTCACACTAAACTAGATACCTTATTGAAAAATGATGTTTTCTACTAATTCCAGTCATTGTGGAAAACCAAGTCTGTTTTAATATTCTTTTGCATTATAAACACTTAAAGGGTGGGTGTCAGGAGGATGGGGCCAGGCTCTTTTCAGTGGTGCCCAGTGACAGGACAAGAGGTAACGGGCACAAACTTGAGCACAGGAAGTTCCACCTAAACATGAGAAGGAACTTCTTTCCCTTGAGGGTGGCAGAGCCCTGGCCCAGGCTGCCCAGGGAGGTGGTGGAGTCTCCGTCTCTGGAGACATTCAAACCCGCCTGGATGGGTTCCTGTGCCCCCTGCTCTAAGATGACCCTGCTCTGGCAGGGGGGTGGACTAGATGGTCTCCAGAGGGCCCTTCCAACCCTATGATTCTATGATTCTATAAAAGCATGGATTTTTGTCTGTGGTGCAATGAGGCCAATTTCTTCAGTCAAGGCAAAATTTGACTAAAGATTTTAAGGGAAAGAATCTCTCAGAGAAAGAACGTATCCAATTGTAAAGCAGTTGCTCTAGCAGAACTCCCAGATCTATTACTGTGATTGCATGCATTTTTGCATATACTGATAGCCCAATGTACATCCTTAATTGCAGACATTATGGAATCTATATGCAAAGGGGTAATACCCCTTAGGCACCTAATTCCCATTGATAAACTGTTCTTGGTGCCTTTGAAAGTCTTGCTTTTTGTCTTCCTCTCTGTTTTTGTATTCCCTGACATAATCATGCATCTAATAAGAAAACATAAAAAGTGCAATACTGGATCTGAGTGTTTCAATGTCATAACAGTTTAACAATCCATGGGGTTTTTTCTTTATAGTTGTCAGCCGTTGACACTAGATACAGTTCTTATTTTAGAAACAACATTCCTGAAATCTTTGGTGTGGGTTTTTAGTGGGATTTTTTGTCTTTTTTGTTTTTTAAAAAACCTTTAGTGTTTGAGGAAAAATACTCTCTGATGTTGCAATGAGGAGCTTCACCTTTCAGGGTAATGTTTAACCTTTGGTATAAATGTAAGCAAACAAAAAAGTTTTTCTGTAAGAACTCTGTGGATTTACTCTACTGATCCTATCAAGGAAGTATTTTCCTTGTTATTCCTTTCCTCCAGTGTGTATTTTCATCGTTCTCATAATTAATTTCTGCTTAGCAAAGTTCTGCAGCATTTCTAAAGCATAAAACTGGGAAGGACTATTGAAATCCTTAGGATCAGAGTCCTATGTGCCACCACAAGAAACTCTGTTTTCTTATGGTAGTCATAAATATATTACACTGGGCTCTAAAATGTGTGGGTTTGTTCCTTTAGATACCACCGTTCCTCTGCAAAAGCTGATACATAATTTCCAGTCTTTAGCCTTGATGTACCTTCGACTGCTTTGCTTTGGTCCTGTAACAGCTTCACCCTTAAGTTTGTGTGGCTCTTTCCTCTTCCTGTGGATTTACAGGGATCAGTCATAGCCCTCAGACTTTTCTAGGACAGAAGTGTCAGGCTGCTTTGTCTTCTCTTGAAAACACACTTCTTGTTTCCATATTGATTAAACTAGTCCTTCCATTCCATCTAGGTTGAATTCATGATTGCTGAATATGGGTAACAAGAAGTGCTTACAATGTTCTACATGAGGTTTCAGAAGTACCAGGGAAAATAAGCAATAATTACTGTCATATTCTAATGAGTAATAAGTAATACATCCCTGTCATTGGTACAAATACTTTCACTGGTAGAGCTTAAGATGGCAGCTACTCTCCACTTACACCACAGCTCATGTTCACTTATCTTGCCTACTAATGATATATATAAATAATTCCCTTCCTCTCTTTTTTTTTCCCAATATACCGGTTTCTAGCTTAAAGCAGAAATTTCTTCTATCTGTTCTGAAACTAATGACCTTTCCCTTTGTACTACTGAAATCCATCATATTCCTAATGTCCTGGTTCTTGAGATCATTTAGTTCCTTCCTGGGTAACCTTCTAATCATAGAATCATAGAANAGCTCCGTAGCCCTCCTCTGGACATGCTCCAACACCTCAATGTCCTTCTTGTAGTGAGGGGCCCAAAACTGAACGCAGCACTCGAGGTGGGGCTTCACCAGTGCCCAGTACAGGGGGATGATCCCTTCCCTAATCCAGCTCACCACAGGCCAGGCCTGGTTCAGGCCAGGATGCTGTTGGCCTCCTTGCCCACCTGGGCACACTGCTGGCTCATATCCAGCCGGCTGGCCACCAACACCCCAACATCTCTTCTGTGTTGACTGTAGGCTACATCCATGGAAAGATTTCATAGAATGCAGTCAAATTTTTAGGTTTGCTGCTTTTGCTGAGTAGCTCACTATCTCTAACGGCACTGTCATTGCTGAGTACCTCTCTGTATCACCACAAGGTTCCAAAGCAATTCTGTTCCTACATGGGCTCCAAGCTTTCATAGTCAGAATTGAGGTTGATGTCAATTTAATTTTCAGGCCAAGCTTAACAGTATCTTTCTATCAGCTGCTTTCTTCCTGTCCTTCCTTGGCTTTCTTTTTTTATACAGTACTCATACTTTCCCTCTGGAGTTTTGGCAGTTGTCCCTTAACCCTTCCAAGATCTAAATTTTTTGCTGATCTGCTCCTTTTTCGTATTCATTGTTAATGTTCCGCTTATTTTAATAGTATTTTCTGACAAGGTTATTTATTCAGTTAAGCTTGGAGTTCTTCCTTTCAAGTTTCTTTCCCTTGTTTAATATGGAAATTCCAAAGTGGTATTGCAGTAAAGAATTTACATTCTTCTTCCACATACTTAAGACCATGCTTTTAATTTCACTTTTTTCTCTGAGAGTAGTTCTCTTTTCAAAAGTCCTTGTCAGTGGATGAACATTTCTCAATTTCATAGGAATACTAATAGTATAATCTTCTATTTTCCTTCCCTTGTCAAATCTTTATTCTCCTCTTTTGTAAGAAAAAAATCTCTGAAATTCCATTAGAAGAATCGCTGGAAATAACACCACTTTCTTGAACGTTTTCCCTAAACTGAGATAATCTAGACCTGTTCCAGTATGAAACCAGCAGAATCATTGCTTTCAAGCACACGTAAAAATGAATAAAGTGTTTTTCAGACTTCCTCAGATTCATATTTCATATCCTTACTTTTGTCAAACATTGCATACATTTGTTCACTGAATACACTTTGATGACAAAATATAATGGCTTTGATGGCTTATTAAATATTTCTTGGTAAGATGCTTCCCAGGTTTTTAGACCTGACATCTCGCATTTTTCTCCCCTGCTTTTCTTCGGTCCTCAGGTCATGGCATTCTCTTTAATCTTGCAGTTCTTTGTATATTATCTTCTATGATGGCGTGACTGGATGAATAAGTGAGGGGAGAGAAGTAGATTTGGTCTACCTTGACTTCAGCAAAGCGTTTGACATGGTCTCCCACAGCATCCTCATAGGGAAGCTTAGGAAGAGTGGGTTAGATGAATGGACAGTGAGGTAGATAGAAAACTGGTTGCAAGACAGAGCTCAGAGGGTTGTGATTAGGGGCGTGGAGTCTAGCTGGAGGTCAGTGATGAGCGGTGTTCCCCAGGGGTCAGTACTGGGCCCAGTGCTCTTCAATATATTCATCAATGACCTGGATGAGGGGATAGAGTGCACCCTCAGCAAGTTTGCTGACGACACAAAGCTGGGAGGGGTGGCTGACACCCCGGAAGGCTGTGCCACCATCCAGAGAGACCTGTACAGGCTGGAGAGCTGGGCGGAGAGGAACCTTATGAAATTCAATAAGGGCAAGCGTAGGGTGCTGCNGGCTGCCCAGGGAGGTGATGGAGTCTCTGTCTCTGGAGACATCCAGAGCCTGGATGGGTTCCTGTGCCCCCTGCTCTGGGTGGCCCTGCTCTGGCAGGAAGGGGTGGACTAGATGATCTCCAGAGGGCCCTTCCAACCCATTCTATGATTCTATGTCTCCTTGGACTCTACTCTCCTAGGCTACACCTACACTAGTAACCTAAACAGAACTATGACAATTGGGCCTTACTTTTTCTCACAGCTAAATAGCACAGTCAGCAGCATGGTTTTAGCCCATCCCAACAAGCACTTTCCCCAATAATGCCCAGGCACCACTTCAAACCTATCTCAAGCCAGGGACATTCCCAATACACATATTACATGTAAGCACCTTATTTGGTGACATGAGAGAATTTAATTTGATAGACCTGGACTGTACCACAACCCTTAGCCTCAGAGCCAGAAAGTGATCCTTGGCCCATTTAATTTTTTAGTACAAACAAACCTGATTGTCCTCATCAGCCTTTTCCCCTGGAACTACTTTCATTTCTCTTCTTCTTTGCCAGATATTTTCTGTTTGTATCTCTTTCTTATTGTCCACTACAGCAAATCTGTTTGTCAAATCACTCTTCCTGTAGTGAGGGGGTGTCTTAATTTCTTTTCGTGAAATCACTATCTGTATTTCTGGGCATCTTTAGGTGGGTAAATATTTGAGCAGCCCATTCACATTGGAACTTCTCTATTTCATACCTATTTGAACACCACCTTTCCAACCCTCAGACATCTTTCCCCTTGTATTCTGTTTCTTAAAATACCTAGCTTCATTCAGGCCCCCATCCAAAGTTAATATACATTCTAGCTTTCTGGACCTGCTGTCTCCTAACTGTCATCGTCTTCTGTCTCTGGACCCTAACTTTAAAGAAATAGGAAAAAATTCCCATCCCAAAGTAGCCTGTTTTGTGGTCTATTTAACTGCTGGCCATTTGGTGTTTAAATCTAATCCTGCTTCTGTGCCGTGGCTGAGTTAGATGTCCATCAGCAGTGATTAAAGGCAGAAAGCTTCCAACACAGACTCAGCTAAGATCTGACATGGAAGCATTAAGTCCATGTGTAATTTCATTTCAGTATAATTTTTTACCAAAGTGTAAAGTCATGGGAAAATTTCAAACACTTTCCCAACATAAACCTCAGATAACTGAAATTCAAAATTGAGCCTATTGGAGTTTTGCATTCTCAGCTTTAAACGTTTCAAACCCTACCATCCATCACCAAGGAACCTGATTCAACATTCTACATTCTTTCTGATCTTCCTTATCTACATTCTACACTCTTACTTGGGTGCTTCAGGAATTATTTCACTTAAGATATAAGAAAATAAATGTCTATTGATGTAAGTCTGTTGAGAGCAAATTTTATCTGAGAACATAATTGAATCTCTGAAATTTATTTCTAGCCCCACTGGAATCATGCCTCATGAATTAGTACTCAGACTAAAAGATGGATTTTTATAAAGTAGACATACAGAAACAGCTACACTTTCCCCAGCAATGTCAGGTGATTCACAGAGAAATTCTGGAAGCTCTCAGGAAGAGTTATAGAATTGCGTTTCTCTGAAGGAAAATTCTTACCTCACATACTTAAGCATGAAAATTTAGATCATTTCAAAACTAGTTGTCTGTGATGTAGGTGTCTGCAGGTAATCTGAATGTCTAAGCTTCCATTACAGTCAGTGAAGATCTACATGTTTAATCAGATGACTAATCATGAGTGTTTGGTGCTATTAGAGTTTCCTTATGTTACTGGACTAATGAGAGTTATGATACAGTATCTGCAGGAGCTTCTTACCCTTTTGAAGAGGCAGCTGAAAACAGGCAAGGCACTCTAGTGCGATGACTTAAGATGTCTAAGTTTTGGCAAATATGTAATTTATATTCTTTCTGTATCCTTGTATTATTGTATCTGTCTGTTTCAGTCTCTTTTGTTTGTACCAGCTCAGTCAAGGAAAGAAATATTCTTTTTTTTCTTTGTAAAACACTACTGTGATAAGGTTACAGTCTAGATAAGTAGAACGAGCAGCAGATAAGCTAAACTGAGAGGCACATAAATGAATAGACTTAAAGCAGGGGTCTACAAAGCTACCTGTTGGATACTCATTTTTATTTAGTTCATTTAGTTTTTACATTCAGATTTATTGCTAGCTGTGAAATTCACTGAAAACAAGACTAAGACTTGGGCATCTAGTATAATTTTTTACTCAGTGGATTATCTTCTCTGACCTTCACTTGCCCACTGAGAAGGGTGCAAATCTCATGTAAGATCCATGTCTTATCTCCAAACACGGTACAGACGTCCTTGATACCCAAAGAGTTGAAAATAAAATTGGATGGTTATATTTCAGGAACTGATTCCACACACAAGTATTCCCCAAGTATCTTCTCGTACTGGAAGAAAAGGAGACTCTCGGTGCTTTTCATCTTTATGTTTGTAATTGGTTTGTGTGCTTTTATCTTATCTCTTCTTATCTCCTCTTCAAAGCAAACAGTTACAGTCTCTTCAGTCTCTCTCGGATTGGAATATTTTCCATGGCTCTGACCTGCCTATCTCTGATCCTTCTCAGTTTCTACCATATGTTCTTTGTACTGGAACCGCAGGAACTGAATAATAGCCCTATTACTTCTATTATTATTATTGTTCCGGTTGAGAATGTACCATGGTTTGCATTACTGTAATACTGTTATAATTTTGTTATAATTTTGACACTGTTTTCCATTCTTTTCCTGCACTGTGTTACTGCTTTGCTTTTTTTCCCACCTCTACACGTTGACCACAATTCTGAATTGCTCGTAACTCTGCACATTCTCTGCCCAGCAAATCCTTACCATTACAGTGGGATATCTTATCTAAACTTACCCTCTGAACACTGTAGGCCTGAAGTCTACACTAGACCAGGAAACAGTGCACAAGCGTTGCCTCATGAGCTTAGGAAATGGGCAGAGGGTTATTTCAGGAAGCCACACTGTAGAGCACTCTGAGGTTATGTGTAGTTTGATGCAACAGAAGTGGCCATTTTAAGGACCTAAATTGCTGTGTGATGAGAATCTGCTAGGTTGTTCTCACAGAGGAATTCTGGATAGGATAGCCGATTAAAAGGGCTTAGGAAGATAAAGAGAAGATTTCAGCAGTCTAATGCCAAAGTAAGACTTAGCAAAATGCTAACTATGAGGAAGAAGTAAAGGTAGCACTGGGGTAGTGTGGGGTATAGGTGATGTGCTGAAACAGAGAAAATAGGAAGAAAAAGTAAAAGAATATCACTAGAAAATAAATATCGTAAAGTGCAATTGTGGCAATGAAAAATTGAACAGAGATACCAGATACTAAGGGAAAGATGGTGAAAGGTCAAGGAATAGAAAGGCAAATGGTGGAACACTTGTCAGAGAAGTTGCTGCTGAGAGCATTAAATAAGAACAAAGAGGCAGTTTCAGAACTGATCCAGATCCTCATATCAGGTAGAGTAACATAACTCCATCATTCTCAACCAATTCATTCCCGCACATAAAGTGACTCTTAGCATTACATTTCTCTAAGAAACCTGTCCTTTTTCATTAAATTATCTCATAACTGGTGTGTTGATATGTTGAGGTTTTATGCCAAAAAGTATAATTCAGAAATCTTCATTCTTGCCAACAAAATAAATATTTAGATGTTTTATTTAACTTAATTAAGCATGTTTTCAAATAACTTAAAAAAACCCTAACTACTGGAAGTTTTCCTTCTGTTGCTAAATAACATCTGAACTAAATAACATCTGAACAACAGGATGTTCTCTTTTCTTTTCTGAGCCCCCACTGCTATTGAAAGATGAACTTTAACTTATTTTTGCAGTTTATACCTTATCTTAGTATTAAATGAGGTTTGGTTTCATTTGAATGATCAGCATAATGAGTCACTGCATTGTTGGTAGCAGAGAGAATTGGACAGTCATACACAAACATAAACCAAAGTGCTCCATCTTCACTGAACGTAAAGGAGTTTTAGCCTAAGTGGCAAGTGTTCGCAACCCATTATTATCCAGAGAGAGACACTCTTCAAAGATGTCATGGACTGATTTTCAAATTCTCAGACCCCACAACAGAAGCTGTATACAGAAGGAATTCAGTGACCGATAATTCAGTGACAATCTGACCACATAATTTGACACTTAAAATTGGAATCATGATACAGAATCATGATACATGATACGGGGGGTTGGACTAGATGATCTATTAAGGTCTCTTCCAACCCTATGATTCTGTGATTCTGTGAATCGAGGTACAATGTCACTCTAGCCCCTGGGTCATCACCAAATGTGCAGACGGTGCCAATCAGGGGTAACATGCTAGTTTCCAACACCATTCTTTCTGCCTGTGGTGGAGTTAACAAAAATAACATGATTTTACTGATTAAAATGTACTAGTATTGAAAATAAGTTTTAATCAAAACTCCAGATTTGGAACCCCCTTGATTTTGGCAGAAGTCCATATTAATCAGTGCATGGAAGTATGTATCTATAGACAAGCGAGGAAATAACCATTCCGCAAGCAAGATGTTCACATAGAACTCCCATTTACCATGTAAAATAATAGGGACAAGATAGTATTCTGGATAAATACACTTCTCTCATGCTGATTTATATTCCATTGAGATCATATTCCATCAAAACTGAATTTCAGTTGCAAACATGTAACTCTTACTAATGTGCATTTTAGGAGACACATTTCCTTCTTCAGCAACACAGTAACAACAACAGCAACAACAAAGTCTCATCCTACTTAGAACACAGCTAGATTTTTTTCTTTTTCATTCCAAACTGATAAATTCCATATACCCAGTGCAAGCTGTTGAACTCATTCTGCTGAGAACAATGAATTCATTTTTGATTATGGCTACATGCAGGGGTGGATTTAGGTATATGTACTTCGCTGACCCACCACAGACCTACAACAGAAAGTCCAGATGACAAAAATAGCCTTCCCCCTTTCCTCCCTTCCTTCCTCCATCCTCCCCTCCTTCTCCTCCTTCCTTCTTTTCTTCTTCCCTTCCTCCCTCCCTACTTCCTTTTTTCCCTCCTTTCCTCCCTTTTGCTTATTAATGCTATATTTTTACCATTATCTGTTAGTGGCTTATCAGGTACAGAGGTATCTAGTATTGAAAAGTCGCATTCTTAGATGAATGGAGTGAAAGAGCACTCAGTAAGAAATAGGAGCTCATATATAAGATTGAATTATTCTATAGCAATATAAAGTCCTTAAAAAGATAATACAGTAGAACTGACGATAAGATGATTTCAAACGGGGGTTTCTGGAAGGAAAGCAATATGTGAAGAAGATAATATTTGACACCGAGATTTTGCTGGACAGAAAAGGAGTAATAAGAAATTAATGAAGAATAGGAAAGAGGATACTTACCTGTAAAATGAAAAATTGGTGAAGTACAGACAAGTGCTGTACTTAAAAAAATACATTGAAATTATTAAGATTTGACAGCACATTTTAGATGAGTTGTACCTACAAAGAGGAAGTAGGTAGTATTTTGCAGCACCACAACGTTGCCCCGGATGAGTAAGTATATAAATGTTTAATGTTAAAATATCCCAAATATCTGTCTTTAAAATATTAATTTTATTCTTGTCAGTTGTATGTTAATCAAGGCTGCTGTATTGAGTTTAGAAAGGAACCCAGACAGAGGGTAAAAAGACCTTTCTTCTCAGAGGAGTTTTCTAAAAATCAAGAATTTTGGTTCTCATCGGTAGCATTGTGCTGTTTAATCATCAAAATACACAGGTGTATGGGTCAGGTGAAGATATTTCAATGATACAATGCAAAGCCTCTTTAGGGGTAAAAGCTAAGTTTTTTTCTGAAATCTCTGTGACTCTTGGCCTGTCCTAGAATTTAAAATCACAACCACTACAATAACATTTCTAATTTTGAAACCATTTTTACCCTGGGAAGGAAACTGAACCCACTGCTCATTAAGGCTATATTTACGAAGGTGACCAGAAAGTGCAAAGCCTTTGATGTCAGTACCAATCAGCTGAATGACATGTCCCCTTCCTTTCTAACTTTTCAGAGCCTCAAGCCTAACAGGTGCAGTTCATCATCCAGTAAGGAAATTTATAACCTAGTTCATGGATAGATTAAAGTTCAGTCCCCACCTGCCAGACGTATCTACTATCACTCTCATGGCTTCATATGTTTCGTTGTCATTTCTGGTAATGTCACGCAAAAAGTACTGACTCTTTTTTTTTTTTCTTCCTTTTATAGCATCAGCACCTTAGTAAAATGAAAGAAAAAAAAATAATCTCTTTCTCCTCCTCAGATAAGCCATTGGGTAAACCTAATTATTTCCTTAACTATTATGTCTGAGCTTAGTCCACAGAGCCTTCCCTGTGGCCTTCAAGCAGCTGGTATGGCACAGATTGTCATCTTTGCAGTATTGATTACCTAACATTAGGAGAAAGCTAGTGGTGAGGACTTCCTATGCTCTGTCAGGCAAGCTAGTCTGTCTGCGGACTGTTCCCTGTTCCTAACGTGAAGACAGAATTTTTTTCCCTAAGGGGAACAGTGCCTTGAAAAGTCTCAGGAATGACCTAGTAATACTGTGTAGAAATTTGTGTTGCAAAATACCAATCAGTTAAAACTATCAAATTGATGGATCGGCTCAGACAGTGAGTGAAGGCGACCTGTCAGACTATATGACTTTGAGTGATTATTGAACAGCTCTCAAAAGCAGAAAGAAAAATGAACTGCTCAGAGTGGTGGAAAAATGAACTCCCAAAACAACTAGAACAGATTTAAACATGACTCCTCAGTGTATTTGTGAGCAGCAGAAGCCAGCAAAAAGAAAAACAGCAAGGCAGTAGTTCTATAAATGACAATTCTTACATTCAAAACTTCCATTTAATTGAAGGCTAAGTATTTAACTGCAGCGTGCCTATTTGAGGAGCATGGTATTCTGTAGAAAATTAACATGTGACAGACAAATATTTGAAAAGAAAGAATAAATAAAGGGAAGAAACTGTTTCTATGTTGATGAACTCAACTTGTAAGTCTGGAAAACAAATTGAGTCTCTGAGAAGTGGCCAGATGAGGAGATGAGGAAAAGCATCATAGAAAGCACAGTGGTGATGTGAATTAATTTTGGGAAAGCAGTCGGAATTTTGCAGGCAGAGATGGCATCCTGTGTACCTGAAAGCCTGTGGAGACAGAATGAGCTCTAGCAGTATGAAGATGATGGAGTGTTGAAACCAAGGGAGAGATGAAGCAAAAAGGTGCACAGATTTTCAAGTTGGAGTTCTCAAAAACCATGGTTCACTGAACCACTTATGTTATGACACTCCACTGGAATACGGTATTTTGGCAGGGCTGGCAATACTGGAACATTACAACCTGGACAAAAAGGATGAAGAAAATGCCACTGTTTCAATGGACGTTACTGGAACAGCAGCATGTAAATTTCTACAGGAAATCCCTGGATTGTCATTGTGAAAGTTAATGAGTTATTTCTCAGTCTTAACTTTTTTGCAGATGCAATGCACATCTGCATCAGAAACAGTTATTAGTACTAAAAGAGACAGGAAAAGATTAATTTTCCAGTGGTGAGCTTAGAAGAAAACATTTGAATGGAAGTTGTGGACAAATAAGAAATTAGAAGACAAAAAATTGGAGAAAATGCCTTTTTAGAAGTACATGGAGCATTTCACCATGTCACCTTGTTGGTGAAAGAGAATAAAGTAGAGGTTTGCAACATCTTTGTAGGAATCTCTTGTCAGAATTCAAAACTGAATTTGGAGATCCCAACCTGCCACAGTTCAAAAGTACATTTCTTTGCCTAGGGACAAAACAAAATGAAGGAATTGGGGAGGTTTAATACTTTGAAAGGAGAATGTGAATAACAGGTTCAGCAGAATCGCTACTTTTTTCTTGTTAGTGCAAAAAAAAAGACAGACTCTTTGCCCAGGAATATACTCAAAAGAACTAAATAAATATGTAAAAAGGAAACATTTTCCACTACCTACAAGGAAAGAAATTCTGGAGGAGATGGCTTATGCCAAATATTTTTCTACTCTTGATGCCTCAGCAGGCTTCTGGCAGTGGTTCTTAGACAAACAAAGTGTGTGTTTATGCACCTCCAGCACCTCCTTTGGGAGACAAAGTTTCCTCCAATTGCCATTGGGTTATAGTCAGCACCATAGGTGTTTCGCCAGAAAATACAACCATTTTTCTCTGATGAGGGACATGCTAAGACCTAAACAGATGACACTGTGATCTGGGAAACACAGTAGAAGACTAAGACCAATGTTTCCAAGGAGCTCCCAAAGAACCTGAAGTGCTGAGCCTTGACCTAAATGAGTAATAACAAAAAAAATGTGAACACAGTGTAGTGGGTATATTTCTGAGAAAAGAAAAGAAGATAGGAGGAAGAAAAAGGAGAGGAAGAAGGGTGGAAAGAAGAAAGAAAAAGTGAAGGGAGAAAGGGGTGGAAGGGAAGGTACACAAGGTTTCTTTGGAATCTAAGCAGCTTAGTACCAAGTATAATTACTTCCATAAACTAATTGTATTGTGTTCCAAAAGTCATTTAGTGAAAATGAGATCAAAACTTCATAGAGAATCTAAATGAGTTAATAGAAGAGGGCCTTATCCTAAGACAATGCAATGACAAGCACAAGATAAAATTTCTCGTGGATGTGTCCAGTGAAGGTGTTGCCACATCCCTCTCTTAACAGCACTGTCAAAGCGTTCGACCAGTGTCCAGTGACAGAAAAAGGAAATGTCAGTATCATCAAGCAGAATAAAAGATCATGGTGTATAATGTATAATGTACTGTAAGTGATATACTCATGTGCATGATGTGTTTATGAGTGAGAAGCTTTTAAGTTTGAAAGTAAGCCATATGTGGACTCAGTCCTGAGCCCTGGTCCCCACTACCTGTATTATGTTTGCATTTAATCCACATGTGCAATACACACATAGCTGAAGCTAGGACTTCGCGCTCCCAGATACATGTCCCAGCATGCACTGGAGTTGTTTTATTATTTACTTGCTTGATTTTCTGGCTCTACAAACTTCAGATTGTGGCTACATAGTAGTCCAGGTTAATTAGGAAGGCTGCTCCCAACCAGAATTACATGTAGCCATGCACAGGACACTAAGACATAGGATCAAACCCTTTCTCATGATTTCAAAGCAGGCAACTTGATCATCTACTTCTTCAGCAAGTGCTATAATTCCAATGGAAATGCAGCTTTTCCAGACATTTAAAGTGGAGTAATGCACCCAAATATACAACTTCTTCATGTATGTGTGAGGCGGCAGAAGCCTGCAGCTAAAGTTCATGAAGGACAGAACGTCAAATGGTCACGCCTTCATCATTTGATTGGAGTCCACTGGGCAAGGCCCAGAACATCCTGATCTAGTTCGATCTGAGTATGCGGCTGGACTAGATGACTTTTAGAGGTCACTTCCAAACCAAGTTTATTCTCCAATTCTACAATTGCTAAGGCTTTCGCATCCTGTCAGAGATCTTCCATATCCATAATACCCATGCTCAAATTATGTCTACATACAAAATTAATTCAGCGTATTGGAAGTATTGTCATACTTCCTACATTTCATAAGACCATTGATTCAGTCCATACACAGTAGGTCTGTTGAATGCATGAAATATTTGGATTTTATGAATACCTGGTCTGTGCATGTACATGTGACACCTTCAGTTTATCAAACCTTCTTTACATATAAGAACGGCACTTACTCTGTGTTCTACAAAGGATCTGTGCGCATTCTACGTTTTTCATTTTTAGGTAGTAACAATGTATGGACATGCAGAACATCCTAAAGCAATGGCAAGTTTTTTAGGAAAGAAATAAGACATAATTGGCAAAATTCAGGAAATGTATGACAGCTCCACCTGTCTTATTTCATCAGCATTAATAAATGAACAGCATTTTCCTTAATAAGCCATGAAGCTTCATTTCAGTAATGGTTAGTTACCAGATGCAGATGACGTTTTTGTCTCCTTTAGAGGAATTTTCCCCTTACTAGGTTTTCCTAAGAAAAAAGGTGTGAAATGTCCACAAATAGTCCTTTCAAAATATCATTTCATCATTGTTTTTTAATAATTTTTAATATTGATATTTAAGTTTTTTGAAGGAAATGGTGAACAAACTTCATGGTCTCTGGCAGTACCTACTACTTCAACAATGCTACCTTTCCATGGTGAGCACCAAGGCCCAAACTGTCCCTATTGCTGGGTAATGGACTAAAGGAAAAAAGAATTCTTAAGGGAAAAGAAACATGGAATGCAGCACTCACCTCAGATGGCATGATCCAAAGACAGTTGGAGAACTTCCATTTAGGTGTTTGGTTTCTAGATCAGGGCTAAAAAATCTATGCAGATTAGAGATATACAGCATATTCCAAAGACTGGAGCTACTTCCAGTGCAGAACATCAGGGAGTAAAGTCTGAAGTTTCTGTCATCCTTTGTCTTTTCAAGTCTGCGCCAATACCCTCTGCCTGTCTTTGTCATATAGAGTGCAAAAGATGCAAAGATGTACGACCTGTGATACAGTCACTGGGCTTCAGAAGGGTTCCATCTCCAAAGTCATCATTTCACTTCCAAGAGGTGCACTCGGAGGAGAGTGGGACTTAGCCAAAAGGAGTTGAGAAACACAAAGAATGAAATGAGATAATACGAGTTAAAACAGATTGGTCTGTAAGATAAACTGTGTTCTGAGGTCAAAGCCCACAGTTTCACAGAAATGGCTGAAATAAGAACTTCATGTTGTCTAACTCCATGTCAGTAATGACTTCTTCCAACGAGCTGAAAACATGGGGATTCCTTAATGAGTGAATAGATAAAAGTGTGTGGCATTTTGTGGCACCTGTTGTGAAAAAAAAGTGCTGTCCCTTGCCTAGGTAATACAGCAATATGAGCCTGTCACAGCAGAGTGGTGCATCCATGGTACCTGCATGCTTATGGTCTGAGTCATAACTTCTGTTTATGTCCGTGTGACGTCATATTAATACAATCAGTCAACCTCAGCTTGAGCCCAAAGAACCACCCAAAGGCAGTGAGAAGACACAAGCAGAATAAGGAAATAGCTAACAGATCTCTGAACGCTGGGCACTCCAGAGCTCTATTTATCTGCAGTGCTAAAGTGAACAAATCAATAGATTTTAAGTAATAATAGTCAAAACCTGTTGATGGTTAAATGCAGAAAGGGATCAAATGCTAGGGGCAAGAATATGGTATTTTTGTACAGTCTCTTTGGTAGAATCACACGGAAAAGTGAAAACATTGTTATGTATCACAACACATGCTGAGGCAGTTGTGGACACAAAAGTCAACAAGACCCTAAAACTTATGTTGCTTTTTGGAAGTCAAAAATAATAATGTCCTATTGGTTGGTTCATTGTATCTATGATTGGTACAAGCGAAGGACAGAAACCGAAATGGAAAAAGCTAAGAAAGGCCTTCTTTCTGATGCCTCCAATGCTGATGAATCCAGGAAAGAAATTTCTGCAAGAAATCTCGCTGAAACAACATGATCTTTTAAATGTCATTAAAGTCCTAATTACAAGGAAGATATCTCCCGTACTGGAAAGAAAGTCTTATCGTACATCAGTGCTTAACATTTGGTTGAACTTTTGCTGGGATTTACGTGATCATAGTGCATCCTGGGAAATGTAACCTAACTATGAAGTCTTGAGAGAGAAAGGGTATGAAGAAATAAGACACTTTAAAGATAGCTGCTGTGATGCATGGTAACATGGTAGCATTTCAAGGGAAAAGAAATTACCGCTTAGCTAAGCCAAAATTTGATTTTTTTGATTCAACAAACTAAGAGGAAATATTTTGATTTGGGAATGTCACAACATTTCAATTTGATCAGATATACAAAAATTAAATTTACTGAACAAAATTTTCTGAACTATTTCCTAGTCAATTTTTTTATTGCAATTACCTTTGATAGATATGAGAGAGAATTCAAACTACTAGAATTTCTTGTGACATAAAAATCAGTCTTTTTTACCAATATGCATATTCATTAAAAGGTTTTTCATTTGTTTGTATTTTAATTAGGTTTATCTTCTTCATAAGTTTATCTTCTTCATTCAGATAAATTTTGTTTTCTTATTTTCATATTTTTTTCCATTACTAGGAAAGAAAAAAGAAATTGAATCTAAGGAAACAAAAGACCTTACTTTCAACAAGAACATGACCTGATTTACCAGAATATCGCATATAAATGTAAAATTATTTTTAGAAAGGTATATGACAAATTTTTGGCACAACAAAGGAAAAAATCTTCAACATTTATTCCCCTGCCTGTATAGGGAAGATGTCTAAATCGCGCAATACTCTCATTTTCTCAACAACTCATACCCTTAAAAACTCATACCCTTAAGCCTCTCAATGTCTATACTGAAAGTGTGCTGCAGTGATCATTTCTTCCATCCATAATTTATGCATTGTGATCATTCCGATACAGACATGGGAAATTTAGTTGAATACATTGTTTGAGTCTGTAGCTGAGGGATTTTGCTTTTAAAACTCATAAAGAAAAAACCCAATGAACTGGAAGAGTGACTTATCGCCAGTATGTGCTCAGTCTTCTGCCTTCAGGGACTCCCAGCAACCAAAGCAGAGCATTGCCTGGAGTGCAGTAGGGATCTGGGACTCTCACCTTTGGACCTTCGGCAATTTGCTCTGAGCTTTCTAAACCGTTTGCCTCAGCTGCTTGCTACAGACTATATAAATGAAGGTCCAAGTCAGAAGGCTCATTCTCCCTCTGAGGCGGTAGGGAAGAGGTGAAGAGGGGAGGGAAGGAAAAACAGGAAAAGAAAGCAGCAAGAGGGTTCAGGGCTCACCATGGGCCCTGCACAGCTCTTGCTGCTCTTGCTGCTGCTCAGCAGTGGTGTTCTCACACGTAAGTACTGCCTTTTATATTAGTGCTTTTTGCCACTTTATTTATGAACCGATTAAAAAACCAATGATGCAAAAATCAACAGGACAATGGCTTGTAGAATTAGAGAGGGTAAGCAAAGATGTCATCTCTTCCCTCTGTAGAACTGGGCAATCACAGGAGCATCCCAACCTAGAAAAATTCACAAATGTCAGCTGGTATCTTTTGATCAGATATAATGTAATTTGCAACTTGTAAGGAATTCACATAATTTGTTTTGGCCTAATTTTTTTCCTGCCCTTTTAAACCCCTATGGAGATACTGTAGCTTGGAGATACCATACAAACTTGTCCCAGCTGTTTCTAACCTATTTTGCACACAATATGAAGATGGAGAACGATAAAGCAAAATGTGCTTGGCACGCAACACTGACATTTGAAATACAATTTTGTGTTAAAGAGATATAGTCAGCAGCAGGAGTAGTAACAGAAGTAGGCCAATAGAGGTTTTTTCCCTAAGATCAGAAACGACAGCCTAGATCAATATGGTGCTGTGGATTATGAGCTATCCTTGCTTCCCAAGAAGTGGCTTTTTAGAATATGACACTGTAGTGTTATTTAAGATTTTGGGAGCCTTAAGGAGGAAGGTCAGTCTGGGGACAATTACGCAGGTCTGGTTTTATGTGAAGATCGAGTTCATCATAAATACACCTTTGCTGAGCTAACATTCTGTTGTTGACTGATGTTATACAACTTTAAAGGATGCACTTGTTTCTAATGGTTATTATTAATGTGATTACTATTGTAATAGTAATAGCAATAGCAACAGTCATACTACTATTGGTGTAACTAGCATTAAAATCTATTTCTATAGAGTGGTCAACTTTATAATTACCAGAATGAAAACTTGGAAAGTCTGCAGATAATGTGAAAAGTGCTGGCATTTATGTGTGATATCCCAAAGACTGACATAGCATTAAATGAATGCAGCAAATTTACTACACTATGTTTTATTTTATTTTAAATAGGGTCATGTGGGACATACCTCAGACAGATTGGAGCAAATGATTCTACTTAACTTGAATAGGCTTCCAATAAAAGTTCTTTTCCTCCAAAGAATGAATTCTCAATATTCAGAGAAGACTTAATAGTTGAGAATTGTAGTATTAATTGTCAAAGTTGTCCTTTTTTAAATGTACAAAAAGAAAAATATAGCCATTCATCCATTATGCAGTATTTTTGTGTGCTCAAATAGACTAAAATTTTGAAATAAACTGTGTTATATGGTACATTTCATCTGTCTACCTCTACATTTTGTGCCCATTGTTTATAAACTTTCTAGTGCACATAACATAGGGCTTTTGAAAATACTTGTTAACCTAGAAGCTGATCCTTCTCAGTTTAAAGCAAAGTAATTTAATTCAGTGACCTAAAGATCCAATTCAGAGGTCTTAGTTCACAATATCAAGGCAGCTCTCTTTAGATTTGACTCTGTACTGTCAGTGTTAGTAGTAGCTTTGTTATTTACAGCAGTGTGCCAAAACTGCATCGAAAGTTGGTAAGAATTATAAAGGTCTTGCAATGAAAATGCAGGGTTTTTTATTTGCATAGTCCTTGTATTATAGCCGTAAATTGCTTTCCCAGCTTTTAATTCTTGTTTTTATTCTTTACAGAAGAAGAAACGCCTGAAAATGGAAATCCAGGATGTTCAAGTAACTGATTTCTTGCATCTGCTTTTGTTATTTTATGTTACTGTATTAACTGAATACCTCTTTCAAAGCCTGACTTTTCCTATCCCATAATTCTCTTCCTCTGAAATAACTGAAACAAAACTGATGGCAATATTCTGAAGTCTTTATTGCCATTTATTTTAGGTATTTAATTATCCATAAGGTTTGGCTCAAAGAATTTCAAGTTTCCTAAGATAGGAGAAGCTGAGGTTGAGTTTTTAAACTTTTAAAAAGCTCCCATTAAGAAATTACTTTCCATTGTTTTGTTGATTTTTTAATTGTCAGGTGCAAATTCCTTAATCTAGAAAACCCCATTTATCAGGTGTGAAGCTTTAGCAGCGAGGTTATGTACAGTACACTTTACCGTGGGCTGAATCTCAGTTCTCATGTGACTTCACGGTGACTGCTAAACCCACAGAATCGCACTTGCATGTCTAGCTAAATACCTGTAGAATAAATCATCAACTCTGTCAGCAAGGACAGCAATTTCTTTAAACAAGTCAAGACTCAGGAAATGCTGACTTTATGCCCTATCTTTATAATGAACTCGGACTGGCCCTGACTGCTTGGTTAGATACATAATGTTCCACCACAGGGTCAAAGTACCAAATGAGTTGTTTTGTTCTTTGTCCTTTCGGATCTTCAGGGTTGTTTTTTTCCCCTTGTTGGATGCTTTAGCACCATCTCCAGGCAACTGGGTTTATTTCAGCCGCCTGAACCAATTCAAAGGTCTGGGCTTCATTGCCGCTTTCTTGAATATTTTTGATGCAATAAATTATTTGGTATTTGCATTTCTAATCATTTCCCTATTCCTTTTCCATTTATTTCAGTTTAAAAGAAGGAAAAGAAGCAATAACTAGCCTTTTGGCTTTAACGTAGTGGATACTGGTGTTGGGAAAATTTCTGAGAATGTACAGTTAAGCAATGTTATAGTCCAGAATTGCCAAAAGTGACAGGGATAGTGTTGAATTTTTTTAAAACAGTTAATTTTGAGGTTAATCAGGTAATTAAAATCAGTTTTGAAATGTTTGTAGGATGCTGATTGCTGTATGATAACTAGTATTTATTATATTAATTCTGTTCAGCAATTATATTAATCTCAGTTAAAACACTGCTGAGGTATGGAAAGCTAAGAAAAAGTGATAGTCCAAAAAGTAAATACTAGATTCATAGTACCATTCTGTTCTCCTCTCTAAGTATGCAATTCTCTGGCAAGATGACACTGCCATTGGCAAATATTTTCTAATATTTTATTAAATATTGTATTAAATATATATGACAAATATTTTATAAAAGAGGAAGAGTAAGCTACTAGCAGATACAGGCAGGCAAAGTCAAGCAGAGTTGATGGTAGACATGTGGGTTTACACCGAGATGACTTTACCTTTTTTTTTTCTATAAAAGTAGATCAGGGTTCTAAAATGTTCAGTCACAAATAACCACAGGGGAGCAATTTAGAAAATTGCTTTTCACTCAGCATCACAACAACCTCACAGTCCCAGTGCATTGCTCAGTCTAAACAGGGAACAGTAACTTCTCTAACACAGTCACTGACAGTAACTGCTCTAACACAGTCACTTAAAATGCCTGGTCATCATATGTTTAGTTTAAAATTATTTTTGCTGTTATAATGGGAGTGAATTGTAATCGAGGACATTGTTTGGCCTACATTACACATTCCAGACACCAAAAGATCATCTCATATCCCCGTATATGACACTGAGACAAAATATATTTTTCCTTTATGTCTCTATTACCACATTCATTCCTGCTTGTAGAGTTTGAAATTACAGATTAATTGCTTCTGGAAGCAACAAGAGCACATTAAACACAGGTGAAATTCATCCCCTTGAGGAAACTCATTAGGTTTTGGGGCTTCCTTTGATAAAAAGGGAAACAGCTCTGGAAATACTTCCTCCTGCCTTATTTTTACCATAACTTAGTGCATTTGTCTTGCTCTGGATGCTCTTCACATAAGTAGTATTTGCTATATTTCATGTAGTAAAAATTGCTGATCTAATATGTGACTTAGAACAGATCATGTTTCAGGAGAGTCTGGGGCCAAAAGCTACTCTGTAGATTCAGGTGAAACGGTATTGATGAATACTAGTTTTGGTGTTCCATCTGTTTCTGTGTTTATTTGCTTTCAGTGTCAATCATGTGACTTAGATAAAGCAGCTCTGTGCATTTGAATTATTATAGACAAATCTGACACATTTTATTACCAATTTGAAAACTACCATTTGATTGGTTTAACTTAGAAGCAATAGGGTCATTTTAAAAACAGTTCCACATCTTAGATTTTCTCCTGTTTTTGTCATTAATGTTAATGGAGCATGATTTGGAGACCAGATGGGGTCATATTGTCGGATCTCATCAAACAGAGCAGGGGGCCCCAAAGCTTATGGTTCCCCACAAGTTTTTTCTTACGCTTCAGAAAGTATCCATCTGACATGAAAGCATTGCTTCTTCGTCTGAAAGCTATTCCGCAAAAGGAAATAGTGGGAGGGTCCTCATGTTTCCTTTATATGTGGCATTCATTTTAGTTACACAACACTAAGCGTGTATTGTAAGTATGGTCATATGCATATCCTACCCAAGTGATAAAAACACTCTTTTTTTTCCCAACTGCAGAAGATGCAACCAGATTTAAACACCTCAGAAAATATGTTTACTCATATGAAGCAGAAACATCAAATGGGATCACGGGAACAGCAGATTCTCGAAGCGGTTCAAAGATCACTTGCAAGGTGGGGAAAGAGGAGTAAATACAGTCGATTGGGACTGTACACTGAATAACATGGGAGCTGGCAGCTGGGGAGCATCCTGCAATGTTTTGACAAAGAAGATCGTTCTTTTGAAAGGCACATGTTGAGACTCCTAAGGACTAAGCCCTCTCTGTCCTAGACAGGAGCCGAGGATGGCAGAAGTCCTTCATACCACTGTGCCAGTGCATTTCAATCCTGATCTGGCTGTGCTTTTACACAAGAGAGGGGGAAGACCTGGTAGTTCAGTTTTCCTTTTGCTCCCAGGTTGAGTCTATCAATGTCCATCAAAAAATTCTAGAAGTTGAGCTAAAACAGCTCATTGATGCCATGACTACTTGATAGCCTGTTGATGGTAACAGTCAAGCCAGGATCAGGGCTGTAGGAGTAAAAGGTCCCGTAGATCATTAAGCTACCCAATGTCCTTCCATCTTGCCCAAAACTTTCCCATCTTTTTTTTTTTTTTCTCTTAAATGGAGTAACTGGGGAAAATGTTTTATATTTAGCACACAGTGTTCTGATAGTCTAAACATTTATCAGTGCAATGATTCAAGTTTCCATGCAGTTCTCCTAGTTTTATAAATTTTCAGAACCTAAGTTACTTGTTTACTGGGTATGTAGCATACTCCATGCCACTAGCCAAGCAAATACCTGCTTTTGTATCTTCTCCCCTGTTCCCTTAAGATATTTAGAGTACTTTGGAATCTTTCCAAACAGCTGCTAGCAGGGTGATTCTGCCACTTTACAAAACCCAAGGAATACCATATTTTCAAAACTGTAACTGGATGAGCCTGGAAACATGATAATGAAAAAAGGATAAACACATCATGTTTGTTTTTTCAGGTTGAACTGGAAGTACCGCAGCTGTGCCACTTCATCCTGAGGACAACGCATTGCTCCCTGAGGGAGACTTTTGGTGTTGACGCTGAGGGAAGGGCCATGCTGAAAAAGTCAAAGAACTCTGAGGACTTTGCAAATGCCATGGCCAAGTAAGCAATATCAATTATCATCAATAATTGTAGCCTTGACATGGAGCAGGATGCAGTGTTACAGTTCACCTTGACTATGTTTTTCCAGGCGTAGAACACGTTTCATGATTACATGGTAGATTTATAAGCTGGTTCCACAGCAAAACTCTCAGTGATATAATTTAGGGCTAACTGGGCACAGTTCTCAATTGCTAGCAGGGTAGGTTTTTTTCCATCCAGAATTTTCACCTGGCATGTCTTTGTCATTTATATCATCTTCATCAGGCAACTGTTGAGTAGTCCCCGAAAAGATTATTGCAAGTGGAATGTTCCTTCTTGTAAGCAAATTCTCAAATGGCTATCTGAAGCCATTTTAAGATAATTTTCCTTTGCTGACATGGTACTAAGACTGTGCAATAGAAGGGCATTTGAGACTGAAGTCCAGGTTTCCTATCATGGTCTTTAATGACCTATGCAACTTATCTTTTCCTTACTTATCTGCTTTCGTAACTTATTGCTACTACTCCCTCCACCCAGTGCTTGTCAGTGCATGTTTTTACTTGTGCACATTCATGCTTATTTCAGTGCTTCAGTATCCACTCCATCTTGTTTGACAAGCCACAGGTTTCAAAACAGCTTGAGACAGTGTTAAAATATGTTTTTCAGAAAACAATCAAGGTTTTATTTAAGGACTGCAACTAGCAGAGAATCCTTCCCATCATTTTGTAGCCTATTGCAGTAGTTAATAATTACCTCATTTTAAAAATTTACTTGTCTCCTCTCTGAATTTGTGCAATTCCAACATCCAGCCATTGCTCCTGATATTTGCTTGTCCTTAGATGACGTAGTCTGGTGATATCAGAATGTCCTTGGCTAAAATTTTTCTGCTTTAATAGTAGTACTCTGTAATAGGAAGAACAGTGAATAGTAAATAATGGTAGACCAAGATAAAGACAATGCTTTAGCTATAGCCCAGCAGTTTATTGATAATGTGTTCTTCACTGGGTAGCTTTAACATGATTTCATACTAACTCTGGGGTTTTTTTGGGCAGACATGAGCTAAAATTCAGCATTCAGGATGGAACACAAGTCAAGCTGTATCCAGAGAAGGATGAACCTCTGAATGTGCTGAATCTCAAGAGAGGCATCATCTCAGCTCTACTTGTGCCAACAGAAACAGTAGAAAATGTCAAAACAATTCCCATGGTAGGTATTTTGAAAAGCATTCACCTTATTTCCTTAGCAAATGGAAGAAAACTCACCTAGTGGAGTTACTCCTGAACACAGTTTTCAAAAGCCCTGGAATTTCAGATGAGAAAGGGTGCCTTTCAGCTAGATCAGAAAATGTGTGACTGCGTAAACAAAGACACTGACTTATTTCTTCTTTCCAGGATACTGTATATGGAAAGTGTGACAGTGAAGTTGAATTCAAATCTAGAAAAGGAAATGTAGCAGAAGATATTTCAATTAACAGGGACCTGAAAGCCTGTGACAACTTCAGTCCTATCAGAGATTATGTCAGCCCTATTGCCATTGTAAAGGGACTAGTAAGTATGCCATTAAAAATTCTATGATATAACATTCTTCACCAAATCATTTAAACAACTTTGCAACTATATAACTATATTTAAACAATTTTGTAACTATCTTCTAAAAGCTTAAATGGGTTTTCTGCACCCTTGCATTGTATCAGACTGTGGTTTTATTGGCAGTCAATACAGAAAAACAGCTTCAGAGAAAGAGTGTAATTACTTTCTTTCATATTCTTCTCATGAATTTTTAAAGGAGACCTTTTCATAGATGGGGTTGGTACTATTGATTGCATGTTAAGCTATCAGATTATATTCAGATTTTTAATTTTGTGTGTCAAAATTTTCAATATCCCCATTTAATGTAAAAAAACCCCACCAAACTCCTGATTTATTTGCAATGTGAAGGAGAAGAGAGTTCTAAGTGCCCTGAAGTAAATGGTTTGCCATGCTGTTGAGGCTACTTGTGAATCCACAATGATCAAATAGGGTTGCTTGCATGAATATTAGCAGATTTCTTCCTGGTATCATGGCATCTGTACTTTTGAGTGTTTTCCTCAAAAAAGATAAATAAATCAAGATTTCATGTCATGCTAAAAAAGCACATTTTACAATTTCTTACACTTTTACAGCTTGTTGTAGAAATCTTTAAAATGTGTATAATAAGGGTGAAATTAAAAAGAGCATCAGCCTGAACTACTGTAAAAGTTAAACTGGTTTCTATGAAGGAGTCCTTTGTTGTAGGCAGCAGGGGGTCGGTCATGAAGTAACTGCTAAGCCAAACATCTCAGTAAGGACCGAGGGAAAATTTCAGTTGGATTTTTCACCTGAGAAGAGACTAAAGACTAAAGATTGATGCTGGCACAATTTTGTCTTTGTGTGAGAATTATTCCAGTTATTCACTTTTGTTTCCAATATGCTGTAACTGCTAATATTACAGGAAAACTGTGGCAGCCTTTAAAACAGTGTTAGTTTCCTATACTAATCAGCAAAATAATTGTCAAACTATTTATTTTGCAGAATATCCCGTTATCTACCCTTCTAAGAAGCACTCAATTCTGTCATTACAATATTGATGCAAAGAAAAGGCATATAAGAGATGCTGTCTGCAGTGAAAAACACTTGTTTCTGCCTTCCTCATACAAGTAGGTCGCTCGCTATTTGTGAATACCTTTCTTTATAAATATTCACTATGAATGATGATGTATCAGATTCTGCCCTACTTCATCCCTAAATATGCATTTTGGAGGCAGAAAGCATGGAAAGATGCCTCAAAGTTACTTAAACTCAACTAAAGCGCTCAGTTTTTCTTTGTTTGCCAGAAATCGCTATGGTGTGATGACGGAGGTCAACCAGACACTGAAGCTTGAAGATACTCCAAAGATCAATAACAGAAATTTTGATGGAGGTATAGCTGAAATTCTCAATAATACAAATACAGGGACAAAATATAAATACAGGTCAAATACAGAGACAACAATTTTTTTAAACAGGGAATTCATTAATGAACTTTCATATAAAACAACCTACAGATTTTATATTTATACTGAATGTATGACAGAAGTTAAAAATTAACAGAGCTCCTTGATAATGACATAAAGAATTTTTTTTTTAATCACTAGATGAACTGGAAGAGAAAGGACTTGCACTAGAAAGTACAGACGCCAAATTTCCTAGGCAGGGTGATGCTGTTCTGAAAATCCTTCATGAACTGCATAAACTTACAGCCTCCCAGCAGAACCAACAGAGAGCAAGACTCTTTTACAAATTTGTTACCGGACTTAGAAGTTTACATAACACCACTCTTGGCTCTCTTGTACCAAAGATGATGGAAACTTCAAGGTATGTTACAACAGTTCATTGTGTAAGTACACCACATGTCAGTGCTGTAGCAAATCCATTCTAAAGTTGGTGATTTGCTGCAAATGGTGTTAAATAAGAGGTTAATTAGACTTGAAGAGTGTCTTTTGGAAAAATAAGTATCATCAGTATTATCTAGAGAGAGAAATAGGGAAGAGAGAGTAAAACCTGTGGATTTGAGCTTCACCGAGGCCAAGTTACAGGTCCTGCACTTGGGCCACAACAACCCCATGTATCGCTACAGGCCTGGGGAAGTGTGGCTGAAGACCTGCCTGGCAGAAAAGGACCTGGGTGTTCTAATTCACAAGCGGCTGAATATGAGCCAGCAGTGTGCCCAGGTGGCCAAGAAAGCCAATGGCACCCTGGCTTGTATTAGAAAGAGTGTGACCAGCAGAAGTAGGGAGGTGGTTGATTATTCCCCTGTACTCAACACTGGGAGGCCACACCTCAAGTATTGTGTCCAGTTTTGGGCACCCCAATACAAGAGAGATACCGAGGTGCTGGAGCGAGTGCAGAAGAGGGCAATGAAGCAATGAAGACAGTGTGGTTCAATATATTATACTGTAATACTTAAAGTTGAGGGAAAGCCTGTTGTGGAGAAAAAAAAAAAAAGATATGTCTGTGTAACGATAGTGTTGATAATACTTTCTTGTTGTTCATAGCTAGTCATGTTATTAGCATAACTTGTAAACTAAGAAGCTTCTTTTTGATAAGCAATTGTGTGATTTGCTTCCAGTTACACATAAGCATACATAATTTACATTAAAACAACTTAATAAACCTGTCAAATGTTTATTTCAAACATGCAACATGCAGGAATAACTGCAAACAGGGAATTAATTAATCATAGTAATTTATTTTCCTTTCAGTTCCATCACAGTTCAGGCCCTGACTCAGTGTGGGACTCCAGAGTGCTATGGTGCAGTCCTTCAAATTCTGAGGACTGGAAACACGAATCCACTTGTGGTAGACCTGGTCACATATACCCTGGGATTATTGCCTTCTCCAACACCAAAAAGAATACGGGAAATTCTTAACATGGCCCAGTATCAGCCAAGTAGAGCTTCTTTTTACGGCTTGAGTCACGCTGTTACTAAGTAAGTAATGACAGCATGTAATTGTACGAAATAACCTCAAGAAAACATTACAATGTTTAGAGTAAAACCTAAGAGTAGTCACTTTTTAAGGTTTTTTTTGTTAATCTCATGAATTAGCTCTTTGGGAATAAAAAAAAAAAAAAGACATTTCCCATTTTCTCCTTTTGTTTATGATGTGTTTCTCTCTTTAGGTTCTACAATGAGAAGATGGTTGTGACAGAGGAAATAACAGATGTTGCAGACTTCATGGTATCACTGCTTGGCACTGATTGCTCTGGGGAAGATGAACTCACATACCTCACACTTCGGGTATTATTTTCTTCTTTCCTTATGCAGGCTATTATTTTTTATATTTTTATATTTTTTATATTATTATTATAGCACATATATTACTCTACTTGTCTTGATGGAGAATAAATGTTTATTATATTTCTGTGTTTTCATCACTGACAGGCTATTGGAAACATGGGTGCAGTAATGGAGAAAGCTAAACCCAGCCTCAAATCTGTTCTTAAGACATGTATCAGAAGTGAAGCTGCATCACCTTCAGTTCAGAAAGCAGCCATCCAGGCATTCAGGAAAATGACCATTACTGAAGAGGTAAATTGGGTCACAAGAATCAGCATAAACTGTCTTCAGCTCACCTTGACTGTTCACAGAAGTTATTGAATATGCAAAAACATTCCCATTATTTCGTAGTTTTGCCATTTCCCTTTCAGCTGTCTCCAGCTTTTTTAGAATTCCTTTAGTTTAGTTTCCACCCACATACCTGAGAAGTTCTCCGGATTTCTGACATAGCACCTGTCACTCCTTTGAGATGCAGTTTCTCTGTGTAAATAGCCTCTGCTTAAATGGGAAGTTTGGATCTGTTCCTGTTAATAGTGTCTTAAATGGAGTTCTGATTATTTAAATGTCGTTTTAACTGACAAATTACTACAGATTTAAATGGATTTAACTAAGAAAAAGCCAGGTCCCTATTTTATACTGGCATTTTGTTGTTGTTATTAATAGTACTGGTTAGATCTATGTTTACATTCCAGAGACATTAAAGCACCTCCTACAGAATGGGTGTCATTATTCAGAGCACTTCAGCTTAGTATAGTGAAACAGTTTCAATATCTATAAGATTCTTTTGTCTGAGAGACCTGCTCTTGTTTCCAGACGAGGCTTAACCAGTATGGGAGCCTGGAAACACCTGGTGCTCATGTCCTCAGATTCAGTGCAATTTAAAGCATTTAATTTATTATTATTATTATTATTTATTTTCAAACTACATTTAATTTTCCTGCAGCAGAAGATTCTTACCACCACCCTTTCCTAAACTGAATGGTCTTTTACCTAAAATTGAAAATTTTTTCTGTAAACCAGAACACTTCTGATTCCCAACAATCAAACCTCAGTATTCTAAACAAAAAAAAAAAGTAACCTGTCAGATACAGGATAATAAAATCAGTTTAATAGAACCATAATTTCTATGGCATTTTCTAACAAAAGAAACTTTACCAAAATAGCCTCCATGAAACATTTATGGTCAGTTATACAAATAAGGTATAGAAATAGTTACTAAATTCTGAAAAAATTACATCCTGGAAATTATTTCACCCTATATATTAGCAAAAGAGTTTAACAGTATCATCTACTGCGACTCATCAGTGCAAACCTTTCTCTATTCATATAGGATCGTTCAGCACTTCTGAAAGCTTTCCAAGACGGAGATGCACCTACAGACAAACGTCTAGCGGCATATCTCATACTGATGAAAGATCCTTCCCCAAGTGATCTTGCAAAGATCTTGAGAGTCCTCACAAAGGAGAAGAATGAGCAAGTGAAAAGCTTTATCGCCTCACACATTGCCAATGTCCTAGACTCTGAAGAAGTAGGCATTGAAGAGTAAGTAAAATTTAGTTATATACTGGTCTCCTAGGAAGAACAAAGCTCTGACCATAATTGCAGTGGTAGTTATTTAGCAGTGCATTTTCTGCTTGTTGTTTGTTTGTTTGTTTTGCTTGTTTGTTTTGTTTGTTTGGGCAGGCACATCAGCTGAGTAAATCTATGGCTTTCTCAGGGCAGAGCCTGCTTAACAATCTTCCCCTTAAGTCTCATTTTTACTGTTAATATGTGCAGAGAGATAGCAATTTATATTCATCTCAGCTGTAAGAATGTCTGCAAGTAACAGAAGGACTACCTCAGCTAAGACTAAATGTGTTTCTGGAATTTATATTAATCATATTCGTATTGCTATCCTCTTTCCTAGTCTAAAAAGCCGAGTTGAAGAAGCTCTGAAAGGAAACCAGGTTCCAACAGCCAAAGATTTCAGAAAATTCTCACAAAATTATCAGATTTCCAAAAGAGTTTCTGTGCCTGGAGTTGATCCTGTCTCTGCCAAAGTAGAGGGAAATGTGGTATTTGATCCAAACAGCTACATTCCTAAAGAGACTATGCTAAAAACCACCCTGAATGTGTATGGATTTGCCCCAAGTGATATCTTTGAGGTACAATAATCAAAAATTTTTGCTAGTATTCAGCTGTTTTCTTTCTCATTTCTGTTTGCTTATAACAACTTTCTCTGAATAATGTATTGTTTTTACAAGCTTTGGGAGAAATTTAAAGATCACTATGCTTAAAAGGAGACTTTCATTTGATCTCAATGGGCTTTAGAGCAAGCCATCCGTTATGTGATGTCACTTGCCACTGACTGGATGGACGACCCTGTTGGAGTTATTAAAGGCCACAGCTTGGGTAAAATGAACCCATCTGTAACAAATTGACTTCATGCTAATGAATCATTACTGGCACACTGAAGTAGTCATAGTAGATTTTAAGTGAGATACAGCCCTGTGTGTAGTTCTTTTGTTGGACCTCACCACAAAGATAAAACTAATTGTGAGACCTAGTATTCTGTCTCTTCCCCTAAGAATCATAGACTTGTAGGATAAAGTTTAAATGCATTGCTTGTTGCCCAGGAAGTCTATTTGTTGTAAAGCTCCAAAGATGTGGGTAAATTGTCTCAGCTATTGCATTGTCCTGTTCATTTCAGCTTGGCTTGGATGGAAAGGGGTTTGAACCAACACTGGAAGCTTTGTTTGGAGAGAAGGGGTTTTTCCCAGACACTGCAAGCAGGGCCTTGTACTGGGTTAACGGCAAAGTCCCAGAGCAGGTTTCCAAGGCGCTTTTTGACTACTTTGGTTACTCCCAGGATAACAAGCAGGATCAGGTACAGCTTGAAAACATTCTCTGCGCAGCACAGCATTCCTAACTTCACACAATAATTACAGCACTTCCCTCTTTATTGTATACAAGCCATCTCCTCTTCTGATAAGCTAAAATAGACATGCTTAATGCTATTTAACAATGTTTTTTTCTTAATTGTATGTGGGAGGGGCCTTTTTTCTGGAGACAAATCTGTAAGCACATGTGCAGATTCACTACGTTCACTAAGTAACTGGTTTAGATATATGATCTTACAGATTTCTCCTCAATCTGTTTTACTATTTTCTGACCAAATTTTCAGGATCTCATGAAAGGAATAATGCTTAACCTTGAAAAATTGATAAAAGAATTGGGCAACAAGGAAGCTCCTGAAGGAAAAGCATATCTGAGAATCCTGGGAGAAGAACTTGGGTACATGAAACTCAACGATTTCAAATTGCTGGGAAGCATGGTTTTAGAGAGTGTTAAAATTCTTCGGACTATTCCAGAAATGGTATGTTTCTGATGCACCAATGTGTATTATTAGTTTGAGGGGTTAGTACAAGATTTTTTTAAGATTTAGGTGGTGTTTACTGATGATGTAAAGAATGGATATTTGATACAAGCATGAAAATAAAATTGTTTAAAATAAAACATCCAGATTAGTCTGAAGGACAATAAGATACCCATGAAGACTCCTGACTAACCAAGTGGGGTCCTCCTGGAAGGTGGATGAGGGGAAGGAGAGAGGGAAGGTTCAGATCTTATTGTATGATTGAGATACCTACTGGAACAATCCCCAAAATCTTAGTGCTGGCCATTTTGTTATACTACTAAATTTCTCATTGCTAAAATGTATATTCATAATAAGCAATAACTCGTCATGTTTAAAAGAAAGGAAGATGTAGTACAGTTTAGGAATATTTGGTAAAAACCTTCTTTCATTGAAGTAAAAAAATGCTTTGCCATTGACATTGGGGAAGCCATAATGTTACATGTTACCTAAACTAATTTACCTTTGTATGTGTATGTCAAGACAGATGATCTCTGTCAAGTGATCATCTAGTATTCAGGCAGGTGATAAAATCTCACATTTGTTTAAAGCTAAGATTTTGATAAACAGTCTTTAGGACATTCTTTGAAGCAAGGAACTTGTAGAAATTAATTTCTGTACTCTATATGAAAGTAATTTTTGGATTATATAGTTGCAATCATTCCGTGATCAATCTTTATAGTACAAAATGTACATATTCCAAAGTGTAGATTTCTTAGTGTTCATTTTCTTGTTTGATTCACAGATTGCACAGGCCATCTCAAAAGGTGTTGACAGGGATTTATTTATCCACTACATGTTCATGGACAATGAGTTTGAGCTTCCAACTGGAGCAGGTTTGCAACTGAAGTTTGCCTTGTCTGGAATAGCGACACCTGGGGCCAAAGTCGCTGTGAAGCTTCATCAAAAAAGCGTAAGCATCAAAACAGCTTTCTTTATTTTATCCCCTCCTGGTAACCTACAGTCTCATTTAGGGATAAAACTGTAGCACCAGAAGAATTTTAAAAACTAAAGAATACTCTTGAAATGAAAAAAACCAACTTATTAGAAGTGTCCAGTTAATTTGTGGATGACATTTACACTAAAGCAAGACGTAATACATTTAGTACATTAAGTATAAGACTCAATGAATTTATGAATTTAAAGTATTTTAATCAGCCTTCCAAAAATAATCTTATTAATCTCTGTTTATTTCTCTCTTCATGCTAGCACATGAGACTAGTACAAGTGAGACTACTACAAAAGATACTGCATGTGAATTTGCTGTTCAAACAGTTAATTAAAAATTTTGATGTGGCCCATTCAAAGTAAAAATTTTGATTTTCAATTAAAAGAAATATTGAAAATTGAGTTAAATGATCTGAAAGGAAACATTTTTAAATTACAACAATTAAAGACCATATGACATGAAATTAATTACCTGGTTAAAATAAAATTTAAAAAAAGTAAATATTTCCTTTCTTTTTCCAGTTTTAATAACTGTTTTTCTCCAATGTATTCAATATTTTATACAAATTTCTCAATAGTTTCAGATCACTTAAACTTTTAATTTTCCACCACATACACTATTTAAGTAAAAATAATAAAAAAAATGTCCTCAAATTTAGTACTGGTTGCCTTTTAGTTACCTTTGGAATCTTTTCCAGAATTTTGTATTCTGTTCCTTTCTGTAATGGCAAAACCAAAAGCTTGAAAATAAGCTGTTTTCTGTTTAGACAAATTCAAATCTTGGATTAATTTCTTTTTTGTCAAATAGTTTACTCATTGTTTTTGAAAATTGCTATTCTGTTTTTACAATGGAAAACTGGCTCTTGTCTTCAGATTTAAAAATACATGCAAGTAACTCCCTGTACAAAACCTTTCTGGAATATTAGTATTTTTGCTTTAAAGTAGGTAAGGCTCCTTGATGTTATCATCGTGCTGTATTTGTTACATTACAGTTACCACTTATGTAGTCCCTCTGCTTATATGCCTTGGGAATAAAATCTTTTGAATAGCAACATCAATTATATAAAACCTACCTCTAGATTATCAAGAATATTACACTTGTTTTATAGACCCAGGAAGAAGTGTATTGGGCAAATAAATACACCATTTTGTTTTTATTAAATAGATGCAAGCAGAACTCATTGCTAAACCTTCAGTAGCAATTGAGTTTGTAACACACCTGGGAATAAACATGCCTGAATTTGCTAGAAGTGGCGTGGAGGTGAATTCTAATATATTCCATGAGTCTGGAATTGAAGCACATGTTAGTATGAAAGCCGGGCAGCTGAAATTCAGCATTCCTGCTCCGAAGACTCCAACAAAGCTCCTCAGTATCAGGTAATGAGAACTGAATGAGAACTTTCAAGGTTATGTTCTTCCCCTCTCTTTTTGGTTTTTATTGTGATGAAACTGAGTGGCTGGGGCAGGCATGGAGAAATTTTCAGTTCAGAAAAATCCCAGACACTGTAAAGCTGGGATAACTTTTAAGATAAGCAAATAGGCTAGATAAGGGGCAACTGGGGGTCAAGGCTCACAGATTCTTTAGTTTGTCACTATTTTCTGAACTTTTCAACATGACACTTAACATTTCTATTATTTTGTTTTCTTTCATAAAAAAAATATTATTATAGCAATGACTATTTTTAGATTGAGTTTAAATGAACTACTTACATTAATTTTAGAGAGGGTAAATGGCTCAGTACACAGAATTGTAATTATCAATAATATTACTTTAATAATAATATACTTGATCATTTAACCACCGAATATTAATTCATTAAGTCCCTACCTTAATAGGTTATTATTATTCAGAAAGTAACCTTGTTAATAGGACAATATCTGAACACCTGTCCTAGGGATAACTGGCTTACTTTTCTCCTGCAGCAATACGCTACATTTGGTGTCTCCAGCCAAAACTGAAGAGATTCCGCCTCTGATTGAGAACCGAGAAACTTGGACTTCTTGCAAGCCTTTCATTACTGGTCTAAATCTCTGCAGCAAATTATTGTACACTAATTCCAGTGCCACAGAGGCAGCTCCATATTATCCCTTGACTGGAGAATCCAGGTAAGTCGTATCAGCTTTAACAATGTTTATTTTGTGTTAACTAACCTTTCCTCTTAGGGCTTAGTATCTACAGTGCCCTCTCACATAAAGCTTACCTTTAAAAATCTTTAAAAACCAACTAGCAGGAGATTTAAAAACAAACTAGTAGGAATGTATGATTTCTCCTATTTGTGGTCATGAACAAAAAGTTATTTACGAGGCATTTGTTTACTCTTTCTTTAGATTTGAAGTTGAAATAGTGTCCACAGGTGAAGTGAAGGAATACTCTGCAAGCGCAAATTATGGCCTGCAGAGAGAGGACAGTGACCTGATAGACACCTTGAAGTTTGCTGTCCAGGCAGAAGGTAAGGGTCTGAAATAGAAATTTGGTTTAGCTTAGTTGAACTGTGTCATTTAATGTCAAAATATTTGTAGCAATAAATCATTTCAAAAATCTTTACAGTATAAAATAGAATACCATTTTCACCCTTTAACTCTCATTTCATTTCATATATGCAATCCCAGTGCAAAATTTTCATGATTAGAGGCTGATTATTTTATCCCAAAAATACTTCCCCATGATTTAAATAAAAGTGTGCTGTTGGAGAACTGAAGCAAGGAAGAGAAGAAGTTAATGGGTTCTATGAAGCAAGAGAAAAATACCTTTTCTGATGAAATATGGAAGTAAAGCATAGAAATTGAGAAGAACTACACAAACAGCAAATTTTTCAAAGGCAGAATCTGTGGGATAGCAAGTTTACATACCAAAAGTAGTGCCAGGATTAGTGGATCAGCCTATGGTGGCTTTAGAAGATGAGGAGAAAAAAAGATGACCCGGTTTCTAATTCAGACTTATCAAAGGTTGTGTTAGATCTTCGGGGTGATATAATTTCCAGTTGATAATTTTTTTATTCTACTTTTAAGAAAAGTCCAAAAAGTTTCCATAGTTGCGAGTAACCAAAATACATTATATTTTCCAGGTGTAGAGCAGCATGAGGCCACACTGACCTTCAGGTATAACAGAGACAGAAAGATTTTGACCAGTGATGTCCACATTCCAGATATTGATGTTGACTTCGGTACAAACTTCAGAATTACTGATGAATCCATTTCTGGGAAGAAAGCATATACTTTTGTCTTAGACTTTAACAACAAGAAGATTTCTGAAGTTAGTCTTACTGGCCAGATAAGGTAACTCAGAAAACCACTTAGGCGTTTACAGATACCTTTGAATAAGATAGCTGAAAGCTTTATTGAAGGTATAAAATTTTGGGAAATTTTGTCCCATTTTGGAGAAATTTCTTATATAGAGAGACATATAAACTTGTCATTCAAACCCTCTTTAAAAACCCTTGAAGTATTTTATTTGTGATCCATCACGTATACATCAAATAAATACATCTAATCCACCAACTGATCTTTCCTACTATATGTATATATATAATTTGTATTACAGCTTCCTTGAGCTAATTCTTCCATGTTTGCACTCACACAACTACAAGAATGACATTGTACTAGTGTTATTGCAGGTGTCATAATCCAAGGATACAAACAAGGCAAGGTTTGTTCAGAGAGGTATTATCATTTACTGGTTATGTTCAGGTCTAAAAAAAAGTTATTACGTCTCCCCATGAAGACATCTAATGGCACTCAGTAAGCAACAAAACCAAAAATAACTGAGAGCTTCCTGTAAAAATTCCCACGCTTCATGATGAGAATATTTCCGGGAACATCTACAGGGGAGCTAACAAAAATGTTCAGCCTGCCAGGGTTTCTAAAATTGTCTGCCTCACAAGCCCATAGTGAAATGAGCTGATCACATTCTTTAATAAACCTCAATCTTCCATGGAATTCTGTGATCTTGATGGTGCCCCAGGGAGTCTTTGTCTTTGCTGTTCATGCAGAATTGCCTCTGATATCAGTGGGAGCTTTGGACAGATGTCAGAGACCTCAATTCCCTTTCATTTGCACTAACATAATATTCGAAGTTTGCTCAAGTCAACAAAGTTACAGAGATATAAAATAAATGTGAATAAAGGAAAATGAAGCCCAGTGGCATAATATATTTTGTCAAGCATTTTGTTTCTATGTGATTCATGGCCACAGTCTGTATCCTTTAGTAGTGAAGTCAGCTTGAGTAAGGAGTTCAGAATTTGGTTCAGGTACAACTTTTCCAATACAGGTACCTATTCCCATCCATTTCAGTATTATGGAATTAGTACAGAATTATTATTGTGTGTATCTGCACAGTAGCAATATAATAATTTCCTGTAGATTTCCCAAAGTAACTGGCAGAAGCTGAAAACATGCATTAAATTGGAACAGAGTTTACAAGTTTGATTCAATCCATTTTTTTATAACACCTATTATACCTTTACTATAGATTTAGATGCTGAAATTGCTCCTGAAACATAATTGCACAATCAGGATGAATTTTTTTATATTCACATTTACTTTTTTCTTTCACAGATATGCTGGAATGGAAGAGGCAATGTTAAAAGGCACCATTTCTGTTCCTCGCCTGCAAACTGAACTTAGAACTGAAGCATTGGTTAATTACTCACCAACCAAAGGATATCTTCAGATGAGTGCAGCTGCAACAACTCATGGAAACTCAGTGTCAGAAAGAGTTCTTCTCAGATACGGTAGGGGCAAAAACATGATCCACGTGTACAACATATAAATTTAAACATCTTGTTAACATTAGTTTAGAGTATGTCCCTACATAGAATAAGAATATAACTAATTAACCATTTTTCTTTTAAATTCATGATTTTCAGATTCTGAGAAAGTTGAGCTAGAGTGGAATTCAGGCGCCAGTGCTGCTGTGAAGAAAATGTCTTCTGGCTTCCCAGTTGACTTTTCAGACTACCCAAAAACTTTAAAGAAGCATGCCAATGAACTGCTGAATCGGAAAGTGGCTCATACAGATATGACACTGCGACATATTGTGTCACAGTTTATTGTGGTATGTTTCAACTTACAGTAGATACTACAGCTTGACCACAGAGCCTTAGTGAATTCTTGCCTTCCCTATGGAAGCCAAAAAGGGAACTACTTGTAAAAGCACTCATCGTATTGAATAAGATGTGTATTTCCAACTCTGATTGAACCAGTCACTTTATCAGGTGCCTAAGGCTCAGTATATGGATAGTTACAATGGCTTTAAGATAACTTACTGGTAAGTTCTAAAACCTGATATTTACTTTGAAAAACTTGTCTCCTCTTTGCAGGCAACCAACACCTGGCTGCAGAAGGCATCAAAAGATGTCCCCTATGCCCAGACTCTGCAAGACAAGCTAAGCGGACTGCAGGAACTGAACATTCAGAAAATTAGCCTGCCTGTTATCACCATTCCTGAAGAACTTTTCCTGAAAAGGTAGGGAGAGAAACTCGGATAGTCACACAGGAAGCCAAAAATGGATATTTATTCATATTTTTGTGATATTTTATTTTACTTGTTTTATAAAACAGCGGAGAATTGCTATAAACTTTAGCATAAAATTGGAATCATATAAAAGAATTTTAAGATAAGAGAGATTAAGTTACATGGAAGAAATTATGCATGTGTTTAATACAGATTTGACTCAGCAGTCACTCCTGAAGCATATGGATATATCCTGAAGTATTGTGTTATATAGTCAGGAGAACTGAAGAAAAATAGAGTGTTGAACAATCTTTACTCTAAGCCACAGAACTAATGAAGCCAGGTTTCCCATAGGTTTGTGTCCTGCGTCCATAAAGACCTTTTGTCTTTGGCCTTAACCCTAATATCTCTCCTTTTTCCTGTGCAGTCCTAATGGACGGTTCTTCCCATTCCCCTAGACATACTGGTTGACCTCTACCAATATAGTACCCTGAACTCTTCTCAAGTCTGACTCCATCTGTCACTTTCTCAGAGGCAACACATTCCACGGATGTACACATATGGACTGGTTTGGGCCCATCTCCTCCACCTAATAGAGAGTTTCACAGAACTTGCATGAATGTAATTACCCTTGGGGCTTTTACCCTTCTGTCAAATTTGATAGAAATCATCCAATATGTTAAAAATTTCTAAAAAGTAGTGTTTGACAAACAAAAAGAGAGACTGGAAGGCAGATAAATAGTATATTTCTTCTGTTTCTAAGAAATTATAAGTCAGCCAGAGTGGATCTAGATTTTTAAAATGCTCATGCCAGTTCCTAGCATGTATTGCTCTTATCATTTAGTGTTCATATCCCAGTGCTGCTCTGCCTGTGCGTAAGGATTCAAGGAATGGTGTTGCTTGGTAGTATCTTCAGAATACACCCACAGCTACCACTGTAAGGGATAGAAACATATCTGTATAATTTTCCCATGAAGTAGGGAAATATTGATGGCTGAAATTAATGTGAAGGACAACAGAAGCTAGTGTAAGAAAAGCAGATAGAGAAGAGTTCTGCATTTTATCTCTCTCAGCGCTGTTTTTCCATGTACTATCTTTCACTGTGGTAATATGAAACTGTATGTTAATGACACACATCTCTATTGCTTCCGTTGTGTTCCTAAGTATAAGCAAGGAAGAAACTGTTTTTTCTCCTGTATTCTTATCAGCAGTGCACAATATAATAATCATAGGAGCTTCTGATGCCCCGTGATGTTGCTTTTTTAACCATTTCTTGTAAAGGAACAAATTTCAAAAATGTTTCCTGAATTTTCACCTTAGGATGTAGCTCTAAGCATAAAAAAGAAGCTTTTGTAATACAAAAGATCAGTTAGGCAAACAATAAAAAAATCTCTGCCAGCTTATTGTTCATGCACAAATGAAGGCCAAATTTCCTCCTGTTTTGCCTTTTCGTAATTACACTTTTTGCCCACAAGCTTTTCAGATGACAATCCATTTTTTCCACTCCTAGCTCCTGGTCTAATGGTTGGATTTTTATTTATTTTTATTCAGAATAAAGCAAATGCTGAATATTTGGATGAAACTTTAGAAACGCTTATCGTCAGGAAGAGAAATTCTTTATAACTTAGGTTCTTACAACGTCTAATGCTAACAAGACTTCATTTATTTCTAAAAGAATACATCGGGTTTTTTAAGAAGAATATATTGCCTTTTTCTGGTACTCAGCATGCCATTTTGCACAAATGTGGCAGATTTTTTTGGAGGATTTTTTTTTCTTTATGTCATCTGTTTTAATTCAATTTCCTTCATTTTGAGAATCATTTTCATGCCAATACATGTTTTCATTAATGTTCATAAAGCAGATTTGAATTCTCAGAGTAGAAAATCAAATGCAAGATTCATAAAAGTAGGCCCTTGAATGACACTCTCCACCTGGGAGCTAAAGTTAGTTAAGTTCTGAATAAAGAATCAGGAACCTTTGAATTCTAATGCAAAGTCTTATGGAAAGAATGTGTTTCTGGACTACTTAACCTATGAGTCTCCTTGACTATGAAATAAGGGGGAAAAATATTGGCAGAATTCACTGATATCGAAAGTGCTTTCAGTAAATTCTGATAGATGAGTGCTTAAAAAATGCTGAAAATAACAGATGATCATTACGTTTCTCTCTAAACCTAAAGTCAGGACATTGATGTAAGCATGTGAATATGCTCAGTATCATGGGAATAGTAGGAATCATGGAAATTTCTGTGTATGCTTCATGGACTTACAGTTTCTAATAGTGTCACTTTTATTTTCTAGTGAAGGCCGGATCAGATACAGCTGGAATAAAAACAGTTTTCTAATTAATATCCCATTGCCGTTTGGTGGAAGATCATCCCATGACATAAGGGTGCCACAGATTGTTAAAACACCTCCTCTGGTAATGGAGTCAATGGGAATAAGTGTGCCATCTCAGGAATACAGAATCCCAACATTTACTGTTCCAGAATCCTATCCTCTTCGTGTGCCTTTACTTGGCACTTTAGAGGTCTCTGCTAATGTGTACAGCAACTATTACAACTGGTCAGCAGCATACACTTTGGCTAATAGCAGCACAGAGAAAGCATCTGGCATAAGGACTACTTATACCACGAACGCTGATTCAGTTTTTGAGCTACTTTCCTACAGTGTGAAAGGTAAGAATGTGTGCTAGTACTGCAATACTGGAAAAACTATTTTAATGACTTTATTTTCCATGTGTCAGGTACAGTACATTCATTTTCCTGTTGCTTATTTAAAGAACGGTGTTGTATAATCTCTAATCATTTTCTCTTGGTTTTTAAAGATATTACTTGAGTCTCTTTATTCAGGCACTAAAGGTGAAGTCAGTTTAATTCAATAAAGACTTTTGAGGTTCAAATTTTCCTAGATATTTCCTACTGAAGAAAAAGTCCTTCAAAACTGAAGGCATGATTCTGCAAACACTTGTCTATCTGACATGTCAAGTGTTTTCAAAATCAGGTGTGCAGGTGTATGTGTAAGTATGCCCACATTTTATTTGTCGCTCTATTTTCATATATTTATATAGATGTATATTTTTTATCATTTATATATATCCATATACTGCCATAACCACATAGCAGTTATCCCAGACTCACACTGGACAGGTCTTAAGACTGGTATTTTTAAGTTAATTCGTCTAAAATTGCAGTTTGAGTTCTCCAATAGCAAAAAGACAAGCTAGCTTCGGCCTTGTCTAAACTCCCCACATAAATGAAGCATGATAAAGAAAACATTAAAAAACAGGAATGTTACATATGGGTTATTCTTGAGAGTCTACCTTCTTAAGTTTAAATAATGACATAACTTCATGTCATTTCACATAATTATATTTAGTAGAGTAGTGTAGAGATTTAATTTATTCACAGTTCAAAACTTTTGTCCCAAATATCAAAATAATAATTTTTACAGAAATACGATTCATCAAAATATTTTGGCTTTTTAAGCAAAATTGTATAATGGTAATTGCAATTCAAGCAGTAACTTAAAAGCTTAGTGGCATCAGACAAAGTCTTAAAGTCAAAAAGGTATAAATTACACTGTTCCTTTTTGTCTTTTGCCTATTTCAGGTTCTGGCGAAGCATCATATAACAGAAATGGATTCACCTGTGCCTATGAAAATCACCTGAAGCACAGACTGTTAACATCAGCTTTTAAGGTGGCCAGAACAAAGAGTTATGAACCTAGTCCAGTGGCAAACTGCACCATATCACTTATGGCATCCAGTACTCTGGGTCCTCAGCTTTCATTTTCTGGTGATATTGTTTCTGAAAGGACAAATAATGTGAATATCAATAACGTCAAGATGGAAGGGCAGCTAGAAGTGGCTTCTGTCTTTGCAAGAAGTGTTTACACTCTGTCAAGCTCATACAATGAAAAAAGACGGGTTTTAGAAGGGAAATCAAATCTGAAGCTGGATTCTTCTTACCTTCAGGCTACCAATCAGATATCCGGCAGATACAGTGATGATTTATTTTCCATTACCTCAGTTTCTGATGTACAAAGCGGACTGTTAAAGAACACAGCTTCACTGAAGTATGAAAACAGCCAGCTGAAAATGACATCTGAAACAAATGGGAGGTATCGATATGTTGCAGGTGTCAATAAGCTTGAATTAATTTTGTCAAAGAAGATGGCAGCACTTCGATCTGAGTACCAAGCCACTTACAGGCAAACCCAGTACTATGCCTTGTTTGCAGGTTCCCTCAATTCCCAGGATCTTGTTTTCAACACTGATATCTCTATGACTGATCAAAAGAATCGAGCTGCACATAAGTCATCCCTCAATGTAAATCAGTACGGTCTAGCCAGCAGCGCAACCACAAATGTGCAGTTTAGTCCTTTGACAATGCAGAGTGAAATGAATGCCAAACTTGATACTGCTGGAGGCTCCATGTCACTCTCCTCTTCTGGGCGCTATGGTAAAAACAATGCAAAATTCAACCTCGGTGGAAGAGTGAGCCTAGCAGAAATAACGCTGGGAAGTGAATATCAGAGTACCATTCTGGGTATGGACAGCAAACATGTTTTAAACTTCAGAGTTAACAGAGAAGGACTCAAGTTTTCAAATAATTTGCAAGGATCATTCAAAGAGATTAAGTTGGAGTACACAAATGACTTGAATATTCCTGGCTTGACCTTAACATTTGCTTCGAAGTTAGACAACAGCTTCAGCTTTGACAAATTCCACAAGCATGTTTTTGACCTACAACTGCAGCCTACCTCGCTTACAGCTAAACTGAGCAATAATATTAAATACGCTAAAGCAGAAGTTTCCAACAAAGCAGAACTCCTTCTCGAGCCTCTGAAGCTGAATCTGGGTGGCAATGTGAGAGGAGCCTATGGAGCAGATGAAATAAGGCACACCTACACCATTGCGTATGCTGAACTCGCTGCAAACTTTAAAACAGATACAGTCGCAAATGTTCAAGGCGCAGCAGTGAGTCACAGAGTTAATCTGAATGTGGCAGGACTTGCCTCCTCAGTTACAATGAACACAAACTGTGACTCCAAATCTCTCCGTTTCAGCAACGCCGTGCGTTCCACTATGGCCCCATTTTCTATCACTGGTGACGTACATACCAACGGTAATGGAAAGCTGATTGCTATGGGTGAACACACAGGGGACCTTTACAGCAAATTCCTGTTTAAAGCAGAGCCTCTTGCTTTCACTTTCTCCCATGATTTCAGAGGATCTACCAGTCACAGCTTGAAGTCTAGAGGAAGATACACAACCCTGCTTGATAACAAAGTTCATATGCTTTTTACTCCATCAGAGCAGTCAAGTGCTTGGAAATTGAAAAGTCAGCTAAACAATAATGTATATTCACAAGATCTTAGTGCTTACAATGATGCAGAAAAGACCGGCATGGAACTTAGTGGGAGAGCTTTAGCAGATCTCTCTGTAATGGATACATCAGTCATACTACCATTCACATCTGAAGAAGTTAATTTAATTGATGTATTGGGCCTCAGGGGTAGTGTGTCAGAGCTTCAAGAATTCAGCATCTCTGGCTTTGTGAAGTATGACAAAAATAAAGATGTGCACGTTATCAACCTACCATTCTTGGAACACCTGCCAGTTTACTTTGAACAAATCAGAGGCGCCATTCTGTCCACACTGCAGACCATACAAAGTTACTTGAAGAACATTAACATAGAGCAGCATATGAGGAAGTACAAGGCAACTTTGGATAAACTCCCACAGCACATTAATGATTACATGGACAAATTAGACATGAAAGGCAGAGTAAGCAGCATGAAAAATAATTTGGTTGCTTTCACAAAGGACTACAGAATAACAACTGATGATTTGCAAATAATGCTGGAAAAAGCCATGGACAATCTTCAAGAAATACTGTCTCAGCTGCAGGTCTATCTGATACAAATTGAGCAATATTTCAAAGATCATTATGAGCAGTATGGCATTAAAGCGCTTATTGAACAGATTCTTGACCAAATAGCTGAAACAATGACAGCTCTAGATAACAAATATAATATAAGAATGACTGTAGTTGACACTATTCAAAAATTGCAAATTTTTTTCCGCCAGTATTATCCTAGCAAAATTGGAAGTAGTACTTTGGCTTGGATGAAAAATGTAGATGATGAGTACAAAATTACCGCTAGAATACAGGAAAACCTAGAACAACTCAAGATTCAGATTCAGAATATTGATGTCAGACGCATTGCAGAAAATTTGAAACAACAGATTAAAATGTTTGATGCTAAAGAAGTTTTGGAAAAATTGAAGTTTTCATTACCAACTGAAAAAATTAATGAAGTTCTTGAACAAATCAAAGACTTTATTCTAAATTGGATGGAGGAGTATGAAGTATCTGAGAAGATCAGCGCTTTCCGAGGTCATGTGCACAAACTGATTGTAAAATATGAAATTGATAAGCAGGTGTATTTTTTAATGGACAGAATGATAGAACTGCTTAACCAGTACAGAATAAAAGAAACTGTCCAGAAACTGACAATCTACCTGAAAAATATTGATGTGAAGTCTTGCTTTGATAAAGTTGTTGCTTTTATTGATGATGCTGTCAAGAAAGTGCAAACCTTTGATTATGAAATGATGATAAAGGAAGTCAACAAGTTCCTTGACATGCTTATTAAAAAGCTCAAGTCTTTTGACTATAACCAGTTTGTTGATGTCACAAATAACAAAATCCGAGAAGTGACCCAGAAAATAAATGAGGAACTCAGAAATCTAGAACTTCCACAGAAAGCAGAAGCACTGAAACAGTATATGAGAGATTTTAGAGCTGTGATTTCAAAATACATGGAACAACTAAGGGACACCAAGCTCGCTGCAATAATTAACTGGATCAAGGATCTCATAAACTCAACAACATTTGCTAATCTGAAAGCCAAGGTAAATGAACACCTGGAAGACCTGCGAGAGAGGATTTCTGAAATGGATATTTCCCAGGAATTCCAGTGGTTTCTTCAGAAGATAAGCCAACTCTATAATTCTGTTGTCATGTACATTTCTGACCAGTGGAACATAGCTTTTAAGAAAATCGTTGCTTTGGCTGAAGAGTACGATCTAAAAAACTGGGCTGAAAAATTAAACCGGTTTGTTGAAACAGGATTTAAAGTCCCTGAAATCAAAACTGTTATAGTCACTATACCCGCCTTTGAGGTTAGTCTTCGAAGTCTTCGGGAAGCAACATTTCGAACACCGGACTTCATTGTTCCACTCACTGATCTGCATATCCCCTCCTACGAGATAAATATTAAGAGACTAAAGGACATGAAAATCCCAATGAAATTTACTACCCCAGGGTTTAGAATTCTAAATACCTTTGAAATTCCTTCCTATACAATTGACTTGAATGAGATTAAACTTCAGATTGTGAGAACAATAGACAAACTCATGTCTGGTGAATTTCAGTTGCCAGCAATAGATTTGTATTTTAAAGATCTGAAGATGAGAGATATGCCTTTTTCCGACATTTCTTTCCCAGAGATACAGATGCCTCAGTTTCAAATACCAGAATTATTGGTTCCAAAGCTAAACCTAAATGAGCTCCAGATTCCAAACATGAAGATACCAGAGTTCCAGCTTCCACGTATCCCACATACTGTGACTGTCCCTACATTTGGCAAATTGTCTGGTGCTTTCAGAGTCACTTCTCCGTTATTTACACTGTCTACACATGCTGAGGTTCATAATACTACATCATCTGCAAACAGTCCAGAATTTGTGACCTCCCTTTCAGCTCAAACAACGTCCGCATTAGATTTCCTAGTTTTTAGTGTTGTTGCAGACTCTCGTCTCTTGGCCCCTGAGATGAAGCAGCTGAATCTTAAAAATTCCATGAAGGTCAACCACAGGTTCCTTAAAGTTGATCACACCAATGAAGTGATATTTTTAGGGACTTCAGTAGAAGGCGAAGCTGAAACTAGAGCAAACTTATACACAACAAAAAATTCCATAGAACTACAGAACAATTTAATGGTCAAGTTGCAACGAAAAATTTGGATGCAGAGTGGAACGGCATATTCCCACAGACTGAATATTCCACAAGCTGATTTCTCCAGCCAAGCTGATCTGATCAATAATATGACAACAGAGGTAGAAGCAGGACACATATCATTTACCTCCACTGGTAAAGGAAACTGGAAATGGACTTCTCCTAATTTCTCCGATGAAGGCACTCATGATTCACATGCCACTTTCAGGGTTGAGGGCCCAATTATTACATTCTCTGCAAACAACAGAATAAATGATAAGTACCTGAAAGTCAACCAAGCTATGAGATATGAATGTGGTTTCCTAAATTATGCAACGCTTCAAATTCAGTCTGAAATTGAGTCACAGCGTGTGGGACGTAGTGTACTGAATGTAAAAGGCACAGGACAGCTTGGAGGAATGAGAGTAGAATTAACAGGCTCTCACAATGCTCGGCTTAATGGAAGGATTCTTGGAACTGTAAATAATGAGGTTTCCTTCTTGGCACAGCCTTTTGAAATTCGTCTATTAACAAACAATGATGGAAATATGAAAATCAGCTTCCCAATGAAACTGTCTGGCAAAATTGACTTCCTGAATAACTATGGTTTTGCACTCAGTTCCTCTGTTCAGCAGGTCAGCTGGCAAGCTACTGGCAGGTTCAATCAGTACAGATATTCCCATAATATGTCTGCTGGCAACAATGATGACAGAATTGAAGCTCATGTTGAAATGAATGGAGATGCCAACCTGGACTTCCTAAATATACCTTTAACCATTCCTCAGCTTCAGGTTCCCTACACTGGAATCAAAACTCCTCAGCTAAAAGATTATTCGCTGTGGGAACAGGTAGGCCTGAAGGATTTATTGAAGACCACAAGACAATCCTTTGATTTAAATTTGAATGCTCAGTATGACAAAAACAAAGACATGCATGTAATCCCACTTCCTTTAGCAACGGTGCATGAAGTACTTAATAAATACATCATTTCCTTCAACAAGCATTTTGAGAGAGGAAGAAACACTGCTTTAGATTTTCTCACAAAGTCCTATAATGAAGCCAAAACAAAATTTGACAAATACAAAATACAGACATCACTGAACAAACTACCGAGGACCTTCAGGATTCCAGGATACACCATTCCAATTGTGAATATAGAGGTTTCTCCCTTTACTGCTGAAATGCCAGCCTTTGGTTACATGCTCCCAAAAGAAATAAGCACAACAGGATTCACAATCCCATTTATTGGCTTTTCAGTACCATCTTACACACTAGTCTTACCTTCTCTGGAGCTTCCAGTCCTTCATGTCCCACAGGATCTACGCACTTTAAAGCTTCCTAGATTCAGAATCAACAGCCCGTCAAACCACATCTTAATTCCTGCCATGGGTAACATTACTTACGACTTCTCATTTAAATCTAATGTGATCACTTTATCTGCAAATGCTGGGCTGTTCAATCAGTCAGATATTGCTGGACAACTCAGTGTCTCATCCTCTTCTGTCATTGATGCACTGCAATTTAAGCTGGATGGTTCAACGAGTTTGACAAGAAAAAGGGGGCTGAAGCTGGCCACATCATTGTCCCTTACGAATAACAAATTTATAGGAGGAAATCATGACAGCGCTATTAGTCTCACAAAAAGGAACTTGGAAGCTTCAGTGGCAACAAATGCAGAAATCAACACACCAGTTTTAAAAATTAATTTCAGCCAAGAACTTTCTGGAAATACTAAGTCTAAACCCACAGTTTCCTCAATGCTAAAATTAACGTATGATTTTAATACTCCTAAATATGGCACCAGTGCTAAGGGAGGAATTGCTCACAAACTTGCTTTAGAAAGCCTTACATCCTACGTATCAGTAGAAACTTCTACAAATGGGGACATTGATGGAGTATTTTACACTGGAAATGCATTTTCTGGAAGTCTAGACCATGAGGCACACGCCTATCTGAATGCTAATGGAGCTCGGTCATCTCTCAAGCTTGAGGCCCACTCCAAAGCAGATGGACTCTGGAACAGTGAAATGAAAGAAATACTTGCAGTTGAAGCATCTACACGTCGTCTTTATGCAGTCTGGGAGCACCATGGGAAAAACTATGCACGGTATACACCTCTTTTCACAACAACAGGGTCTCAGAGATGCAAAGCAACCTTAGAGCTTGCTCCTTGGGCTATATCAGCAGATCTTCATATTCAAGCCACTCAGCCAAATTTCTTACTGGAAACAGCCTCCGTTAAACAATTTGTTGTAGTGAAAATCAGTACTGCAAACCAGAAAGTTGGCTGGAAGGGTGAAGGCCAAATTCAGTCAATATCTCTCAGTCATGATATGCAGCTGTCAAATGAAAAATCAAAGGCAAAGTTTGATATTTCTGGATCTGTGGAAGGATACATGGACTTCCTCCAAAACATAAAGTGTCCTGTTTCTGAGAAGAGTTTATGGGATATCTTGAAGTTGGACGTCACTACCAGTGCTGACAGAAAACAGTACTTAAATGGTTCAGCATCCCTCGTGTACACAAAGAGTGATGATGGTTACTTTTTCCCCATACCTGTGAATAAGCTGACCGATGGCTTCACTTTCAGTATTCCTGAGATACATCTGAAGGTTCCAAGCCCTGTGCTCAGCACTCCAGGGTTCAGAGTTCCTTTCACCACTCTCCAGGTCCCAGCATACACTATTGACTTGCGCAACATAAAAATTCCACAGACAATAAACACAATGCCATTTGATGTCACTTTACCCACGCTGCCAAAACTAAGATTCCCCAAAGTGGATGTAGGAGCCAATTATATTACATTAGAAGAGTATAAAATACCATATTTTGAGGTGACCATACCTGAATACCAAATAACTGTGTCTCAGTTCACTCTTCCAAAGAGTGTTTCTCTTGGCAGTTTCCACGTAGATCTGGATGAAGTAGCTAATAAGATTGCAGATTTTGATCTGCCTACAATTACAATTCCTGAGCAGAAAATTGAGGTACCCCCTCTCAAAATATCCTTGCCTGCTGGCATTTACATCCCATCATTTGGTGCCTTGACCGGATCTTTCAAAGTTGCTTCCCCTTTGTACAATGTCACCTGGAGAACAGACTTAACAAACAAAAAGGACTCTTTCGAACAGTCCATTGACTCTACCTGCAGCTCAACATTACAGTTCCTGGAATATGACTTGAATGGTAAGACACTGAAATTCTATATGCCAAAATTTTTGGGGAAATACTCTATACTGGGTTATTGCAGATTTTTTTTCCAGGACTTTGTGTATGAAGGTGTTGCTGTCTAGTTAGCATTGACATTAGATTATAGTTCTTTTATCATCACCAGCATTTTTTAATAAATTATTTATCAGAGTCTCTGTCAGTCACCCTGAAGGCTAATGACTAGATATAAGACAACTAATGGCATGCTGTGAAAAAAAAGGAAAAGATCTCCATTTTGTGTAGTGGTTTCTTACTTTACATTGTGAACAACATAACATTCCTCCATTATTTATGATAATACATGTAAAGGAGAGAAGGCAGGCTGACTTTTTTATCTGATTCAGTTCAGATGAAGAAATACCTGTCTTTTTCCTCGGAAACTAAGTATATTTGATTTCAAAATTTATTTCAGCTCAGAAAAATCTGGAGTCCCATATATCGTTGAGTTCTATACTTTACAATAATACTAAAAATATGCATCAGAATAGAATTCTAAACTCTCAAGAAATTAGGAGCACCACTTATGATCTGCATGAATACAAAATGTTATATCCATGTTGTTCTAAATATAGAGAAAAACTGAAATTTAAAATGCTCTAGTTGAACAAATATTTTCATATCTTTTTTGGGGGGGAATTATGGGCAGTCAAGTTTCTTGATGCATAATTTTACATATTACTGAAACACCCCACAACTGGCCATCTAATATACAAATAGACATATATTTTGTGTTGTTTGTTGGTAAGTTCTGGAAATACACACATTTGAAATCTTTTTCACAGTTGTTTCAAACTACAAATATGAAGAAGGCCTCTTTGTTATGAAGACAACTGGCAGCTTTGCACATCGTGACATGAGCGCAAACTACAAGGAAGATCTTACTGTTTCAGGAATTAGGTAAAGATTGATTCTAATAATATTATTTATAATAGACAAAATTGCCAATGATTTGTTGTTGCTTTGATCTGTTGCCCCAGAGTGCTTTGCTGTAATTAATATGAACTATGTAGCTACCCTGTCATTATTGGCTGTGCCTTTTTCCCTCTCAAGAGTGGGAAAGCTGTTCCCTCTCAGCATTTCTAGAATAGCTTTCTCAGCAGCCCCATTTCAGAAAACTGCAGAGATATGAACACAGTATTTTATAACCAGAGTAATTCTAGATCTGACCATCAACATAGGTTGGGGTTTTTTTGACTGGATCCTTCTGTCACCACAAGTCATTAAGGAATAATTTTTATTCACAACTACCAGTGCTAGGGATTACAGAGTTGGCCTTCTAACTGCCTGTTATGATCTGCAAGCGTTGTGTTGATATATCCAAAGGATGGAGCTTGTGAAGGCAAGTAGAAATGCAGATAAAAAACACTGCCTATACTTGTGCTGGTGGAAAAAATTGCAGTCAGCTTGTAGAAGTCTGTAGAAAGCTGGCAGTGGTACAGCTACAGGTTTTGTTTTCCTGCCTTAATGTAAGGAACATTCTCAACAGAGCTCAATATAGTTTTATCTAAAACAGGAAAACTGGAGTCGTGTGAAGTTTTGAATGTGTTAGGCTAAATCCTAAGAAACGTGAATAGTAAACCCTACATTTTCTTTTGATGACAAAGGCATTGTTTGCATACATATATATATAAAAAATGATAGGTGGTATTGTATTTAGACATACAGCACTGGGCTTGTGCTTAGTGCGTTCCTTCATAGCTGTGTATTCACTGTTGTTGTAGAGTCATGGACAACACTGCATCACTAGACATCATCAGCCCAACTTTTACGGACGTTCATATGCGCTATCAAGAGACTGACAGGAGCTTGTCTGGATCAGTATCTTCACCTTCTGCTGGGACCTTGGGCTATGTCATTGAAATGGACACTGACATTCTCACAGCGAAAGTTTACTACCGAACTCGGGTAAGTTTGATATGAGCAATAAAAAGCTAAAAAGGTTAGGTCATCAGAGGAGAAGTTCCCTTTTAAAGTTTGTGTATGTTTATGTTAAGACAAATTAACCACTCTTTGTCCAAGGAAAAGGTATATTATCAGTAACTGAAGTTTTTGTTTGCTATGCTGGCCTTTCCAATACTAAAAGTAGCATCTGTGTGAAGAGGCTGTTTCAACTCCACAAGGTTAATTTTGCCCTCTCCTATGATCAGGAAGACACATCCACTGAAAGCGAGGAAAGTACAAAGCCAGTTTTAGATAAGCCACCCATCAGGTTTAACATATACCCATCAGGCTACTTGTAATTATTACAGAAGTGGCCATTATAGGAACCAGGGCACTGTAAGAGGTCAGACCATCTTTTTAATCCATTAATACGTCACAGTACATTATGAGAATTAAAAACCTTACTAGATTTGCTAACAAAACGTGGTATTATTATTGGCATGCTACAGCAATTTCAAAGTTAAAATCTTACTTTCCAGAATGAAATACTAATTTAGGAATCACAAGCAACACATAATTCACTAACTTTACAATAATTTACTACTGAAAACTAGAAAATTTTTTTATGTAAATAGATTCTCATTCAAGGGTCTTTAATTACTCTGAGTAACTCTGTAAATTGTCTTTTTGATTTAAATGATTACAAAATGATATCCTCCAATATTTTCATATGAAGAAAATGCCTTTTGAATTCACTTTAAATGATATCAAGAATGAGTAGAAGGTCCATTTTCCCAAGTAATTTGCATGCCTTATAAGACATGACAGGCACTTAGTACAAAGGAAGGACAAATCTTATTTGCAGTCAAATTTTAAAAAAGACCAGACTAAGCTATGTTCTGGTCCTGCTGTTTGAAGAGGCACAAAGTAGCTTCAATATAATTTCTTCCAAAATAACCTTTCAATATGAGAGCAAGCATACAGTAGACCAAAAATAAAAAAAATTAGTGTATTTCATATTTGTCCTAATGTAAAATAAAATTAAAGATGCAAAGATGAGAAATGTTGAAATACATTCATAAATAATACCTGATTTGTTTTATATACAAGCTTTTTTTTCTTATCCTGTTCTATATTTCAGTCTGCTCCTCAGAAGGACATTGAAATACTAAAAAGTGAGATGTCCTTCAAGAAACCTGACCTGATTCAAATGAAATTCAACTGGAAAGAGGATGCTGCCAAAGACTTACTGTTGGGTCTAAAAGAAAAAGTACCTAAAATGACAAATGCAGCCTATAGGTATGTTAATCGGTATCATAAGGAGCATATGGGACTGGAAATTAGTGCTGCTGCCTTCAAGATGAAGAATATCATGCAGAATAATGCTGACAAAGCATACACATTAACTGTAAAACAAATAGATAAAATAGATGCTCAGCTTCGCACAACTGCCAATGAAGCCTCTGGCAAATACCAGGAGATGAAGGTCAAAGCTAAACAGCTATACCAAAAAGCAGCAGATCAAGCTGATCAATTTGACTATCAAAGAATAAAAGAAAAGCTTTTGGATGCTACAATTGACATAATAGAAGAGTATCACAAGAGAATAAAGCACCTAATTGACTCCGCCATTGAATTCCTGAAGACCACAAAATTCCAGGTCCCTGGGCTGTCTGAAAAGTACACTGGTGAAGAAATATACCTTATGACTACAGAGAAGGTGGCAAAATATGCTGATTTATGCCTTTCAAAACTTCAGGAGTACTCTGATGCCTTGATTGCAGCTATCAATGAGCTGGAAGTCAGAGTTCCTGCTTCCGAAACAATTCTTAGAGGTCGTAATGTACTTGATCAAATTAAAGAAATGCTGAAACATTTGCAGGAAAAAATCAGACAGACATTTGCTACTCTCCAGGAAGCTGACTTTGCAGGAAGGCTGAAGCAACTGAAACAAGTAGTGCAACAAGTTTTTCAGAAGGTAGAAGAAATGGTTAGAAGCTTGCAATCCAAAAATTTTGAAGATATCAAAGTCCAAGCACAACAGCTCTACAAAGATGCAATGGCTTCAGACTATGCACAGAAACTGAGATCCTTGGCTGAAGATGTTAAAAAATACATTTCTCAATTTAAAAATCTTAGCCAGAAGACATTCCAGGACCTTTCAGAAAAGCTGCAGCAGCTGCTCCTCTATGTAAAGGCATTGCGGGAGGAATATTTTGATCCGACTACGCTTGGATGGTCAGTGAAATACTATGAGGTGGAAGACAAGGTACTACAATGGCTGAAGAATCTAATAGATACACTCGTGGTTTGGCAGAAGAACTATGTTGGAAATCTTGCTGACTCAGTTACACGCCTGACAGACCAAGTAAGAGAATTGGTGGAAAACTACAGCCAGGAATATTATGACCTTATAACTGATGTTGAAGGAAAAGGAAAACAGAAGGTCATGGAGCTCTCCTCTGCTGCTCAGGAAAAAATCCGATATTGGTCTGCAGCTGCTAAGAGGAAAATCGATGAACACAACAAGAAAGTCAAAGAAAAACTCCAGGAGATGTATGGGCAGCTTAGTCATTCCCAAGAAAAGCTAATCAGTGAGGCCAAAAGGTTAATTGATCTAACTATAGAAAATTACTCTGCATTCCTGCAGTATATCTCAGAGCTTCTTCGTTGGTTTGAGCAAATAGCAGCTGAGAACATAAAGCCGTATATCGCTGTTCGTCAAGGAGAGCTTCGAATAGACCTGCCCAAGCCATTTGACTGGCAGTCCATTTACCAAATGCCCCAAAAAAGCAGAGAGGCACTCAGAAACAAAGTGGAACTAACACGCACACTGATTCAGCAAGGCATTGAGCAAGGCTCCAGGAAATGGGAAGAAATGCAAAGATTCATTGATGAACAACTTGCCACCGAGCAACTGAGTCTTCAGCAGATTATGGAAAACATACAGCAGCACATGAAGAGCTGAATGGACGCGCAGAAGAGGAGAAGTAACAAGTTTGGACCACAATGTATTTAAAAATAACAGCAATCAGCATACTGGAGCTTTAGCTAGATACTGTTTGAATTTGAATTTGTAAATGAAAACTGAATAATCTACACTAGATTATTTTAATAAGCTTAATAAGCCAATAAATGAGTTCTTTATTACATTTTTTGTGTCATTCATTACAGCTGCTTTTACTTGGACCATAGGGCTTAATCCAACAATTGTCAAGGTCAACGGGAAGTCTCTGCTTTGATTTCACTGTGTGTTGGATCAAGCCAATAATGTGCAATACATATTGTAAATAGTCACAAAAGCTATGGAATACACAGAATAAACAGGTTTTGAGATAAAGGTCATATTCATAAGCCAGTTGAAGAATGACTTGGAAACACATCTATTTCCCAGCAGAGAAAAGAGCATGTACCAAAAAAAAAAAGAAGAAAAAAGTAAATGAATTCTGGAAATAACATCAAAAAGGTAAAAAGAAATATAGAAATATAAACAGAATAGAAATCTGACTCTTGGAAAACTGCAGATAATAATACCAATGTTCTGTTAAGAAAAATAAATTTATGCGTGTATCAGTTTTCAGAAAACTATGCCAAGAATTTTAGATGAGTTTTCTTTCTACTGGCTAATCTATGATTCAGAAATACAGGGTTTTCTTACCTGTTTCCCCATGATATTTCTGGTTTCACATCAAATTGTCTAACTTTTACTCATGGAGAGTTTCGTTAACTGTCAAAGTTTCACTGACATCACTGAATATGATGGGAGTCAAAAAGTTTTCCTCTTTGTCCCCTAGCCTGAAGCCTATTCATCTAAATGAATTCTCAATTTAAAGATGAATTTAAATAATGTTGAAGAATTCACTCACAAAATCGGGCTATTTTTGAGTGGAAAATGTGTGAACCTGTTACGGTTTATTTTCAGCTGTTGAAATACTATATAGATAGTCCTTGAGACGGGCATGCTCAGGCTGAAATAATGTTGCCTCTTTGAGAATAAACTCTTTAACAAACGAAACTAGAAATTTTGTGTACATGTCTCTTTTGATATAACCATTTTCCTCTGTAATATGGTTGTTGCGTGTTCATTAATGGGAAAACAGAGAGTCTGGCTTCATCCCATGGTATGGCTGGTTACATACAAGAAGCAATGGAGCACCTATTTACAAATCCTGCTCTAAGGTGGCCCTGCTCTGGCAGGGGGTTGGACTAGATGATCTACTAAGGTCCCTTCCAACCCTAGGATTCTATGATTCTATGAAATACACTGATCAGTTTTGTGGCAGCAGATACGTATTTACAGCACAGAGCGGCACCAGGCAAAGATGTTAGGTCAGATCCTGGAAACGGGAGAACCCATGTTGAGTTTATACAGCAATAACGCTCCCACCTCCACAGCTGGTCCACACCGGTCTAGCCAGGTCTCAGAGCAAGTCAAGTTACATGACTTTCATATTCCCATTGCCAGTTAATATTATTACCCGAGTAAGTCTGCCAGTAATGATTTTTCTCAGATAAGCTACGTTAACCCTAAAATCAGAATCTGACAAGCACGGTAGTACACACAGCCCTGTCTAGCTCTCAGCAGAGTGGACATCTCTTAGAAAGTAAGGTAAACCCATTTTCTCTTTAGAGCTTTCAGCTGTCACAAATACAGCAATAATTCTCTAGGTAAAGAGATGGAGTGGTTCCCTGTGAACTGTAAAACAAGGAGTTTTCATTCTGAACAGAACTAATCTGCGTATGTCACTCTGCCCGGGGGAACCAGGGGTATAAAAATCCCTGTTTACATGTCCTGCTGAGTATCCCGACAAATAAAGATGTTGGCTGCAGAGCCCATTTACCTTCATTCACAAGGAAACTGAAGCCTATGGGTCATCTGATCTTTATTTGATGTCAGATTGCACAACTCATTTCCCTGAATTTCACAAATGTTTAAGCACAACCAGATTTCTCAGACACTGTCTGATTCTTGCTTCCCTTCACCATGACAAATAGCCCCGTGAAACAAAGGACAATAGAAGAAATTATAAAAGTTATGGGAGAAGAAAGATTTAAAGTTTTGTTTTCTTTTGTTTTTCCCCTCATAGCTATTTATTTCTGTCCATCACCCATAGTTCTTGGGAGGGTCATAAATTCTAAAAAAGCATTTACTTGTAAGCAATGGGTTAACTGAATAATAAATATGCCAAATAGCATAAATACTGGCTCTCTTTGGCAAGAGCGAAGCTTCCCAAGAGCAAACACAATAGTTTGCGCACTAAACTGTGGTTAGAGGTTAGAGGAGATTTCCAAGTCTCATAGCAGCGTTGCCGCCAATTGGATTAAAGCTCTCGATCCTGTAATGGATGTGACAGCCATCTTGCAGTCATCCCACAGTTGGTTTTGGGAGGGCCTGGAAGCAGAAATTCGCTCTCAAAAACAAGGTCTCGCTGGAACTTAGCTGTTGTTAAATCCCCACACCAGAGAGGTCATCTCAAGCACCCCTTTGAAACTCTGGCAATGTTTTGACACAGGAAGGGACACGTACGTTTGCATCTGTGCATAGGTATGTCCCACAAGCACGTGCAACCTGGTGTTACTTCAATTTCCCTGGCTTTTCCCGTTGTTTGTTTGTTGGTTTCTTTTTCTTTCAGGTTCAAGCAAATTTTAGCCTTATTTTCCATGTAATATGTTATGGAAATGTAGACAAAACCACAATTATTCAAATTATGCTGCAATTCACTCTACTTATGAAACATTTGCAATAGAATAATTTGAAATATTATTAGTTCTATTTTGGCTTCTTTTTCAGCCCAGTTTATATACTAAGAAATACTACGTTTCATTGAACTGAATTGTGTGGCAGATAACTGGGAATCAGCAACTATCTGGGGCTCAGTGACACTGTTTCTTTTTTTTATTTTCCTATAGTCTTCATCATCTGAATTCTCATAAATGCCAGAGGGGCTTTTCTTTATAATTTACAGCAAGTATCAGACATAGAGCAGAACTGGTTGTAAAAGTTTAATTAAGTGAAACATTTTAACAAGAAATTCAGAGAACAATATGCCCTGCTCTAACTAAGTGATTGTAGAAATAACATTGACAAGAAACGTGTGTGTTCCTAAATGAAAAACTTTTGCAGACGTAGGACAGCAGAAATGTTCCAGAATTTTAGATTATGCAACTCACTAGAGCTGATCTTTTATTAAGTGATTTAAAAATACATATATAATTTGCTGCGTATACAGAGATTCTACACACGCATCCACATCCACACACGCCATACCGTGCATCATCCCCCTCTGGCTCGAAATTACGCTGTTGATACTTTTAGAACAACTGTCACTATGGCCTGCTGATACCTTACAAAGCTTATATTGAAACATTTAGTTGTTCAGTAAGTGACACCAAATTTTATACTACTCTTCTGCTGGCAGATTTATTGCTCAAGTGGGAAACCAGAATTTATTAAAGGCCATACGGACATGCGGAATTGCTTGTATTCCGTTTCTACACAGCCAAATCCTGGCCCAAATGAAACTGATGGCAAAAAGTCTATTGGCCTCAGCAGAAGCAGGTTTTGGCCAGTTAGGTGTATAACTTGAGAAGCACTTTGGGATCCTGTAGGACAAAGGCTATATTATTATCTATAAAAATTTACACAAAAATATCTTTGAAAAAACATGCAGACAGCAAAATTAATCGCTAACAAATTCAAGACAGGCCAGAATGAAGGTTGCCTGTGCAACACTAACCAGATCCTCTTTACATATTTTTACCCAGTTTTACCTAGTATCACAGAGACAGTCTGCCAGGGCCAAGAATCCTGGGTTCTGGAAACATGGAAATATCCATATACCTCTCATCACCCTTTCCCTCATTTCATTATCCATCCAAGGCATTAAGGGAAACTGGGACCTTGCAGAGCAAAAGCATTTGCTGGAGGTTTGCAAAGCCTAACTGGTCAAAGTCTTGAGCAAAACAGTCTGAGTTGAAGGTTGCCCCTGCTTTGAGCAGGAGGTTGCACTAGAGACCAGCCTCCCAAGGTCCCTTCCAACCTGAGTTACTCTGTGATTCTTTGTGACTAAACTGATACAGCTTTAGGTTACCATCCTTAACACCATACTTACCCTTTTGTAAATGGTTTATGAGCAATTGGCTTCACTGTCATTCTGATATATCATTCCCATCCCTGGAAGTGTTCAGAGCCAGGTTGGACAGGTCTTTGAGCAACCTGGTCCAGTGGAAGATGTCCATGCCAAGAGTAGAAGAGTTGGAACTAGATGATCTTCAAGGTCTGTTCCAAATCTAAATATTTTATCATTCTACAGTTGCGCAAAGACAGAGAAGTTTTATGGTGTGCCTGCATGTAAATGCATTATTATTCTGATTGCCACCATGAGGCTTAGGCCCCAAAACCAAACTCAGATGCAACCACCAATTTGAATACTTTCTGTCACTAGCCTGGCACTGCTGTGGCAGCATCAACCACCACACATGTACATACCAGTGTATTTCTGCTAAAACCTTTATATCCACCATTAAGCAGTCCAGTTAGAAGACCGCCAGAAGGTTTGAATGCTATTGAAGTGGTATGATGAAGGCACATTTCAATACCAGGGGATTTAAATAGTGTGGTCAAGGCAAACTAGATGAAGTCTCTCCATCTTTTATCTCCAATTCAAGCAACCTGATAACCAGTCATGACTGAACTAAGGGGAAGCAGGTGTCAGAGCAAGTTTGCTAGGAGGCTTGAACTTCTGTCTTTAGATTGACAGTAAGATATTACAACAGCTCTTCCACCATGTTTCTATTCCAGCTGTCTTCTCTCCAGGAAATAGCTTCATCCTGAATCATACATAAAACATGCAAAACCCTGAGCAAAATGCAGTTCACAGGGTATTACCTGCCAGCTGTCTGATATTATTCTTTGGTATAAAACATAATTTCCTTTGACCTGTAATGCCTGTGATACTCACTTGTATCAACCTGGTCTTCTGCAGAAATCTTCCTTAATTTCTCTTTAATATTTCTGGGTTGCAGGCCCACCAGAATTTGTGAGTCTGGGGGATTTCAAACTTGCTTTAACTTATGGTGCTGTAAACCTTTCACCTACTCTTAGAATCATAGAATCGTTTAGGTTGGAAAGGACCTTTAAGATCATCGAGTCCAACCAGCAACGCAACACTGACAAAGCCACCACAGAACCATGTCCCTAAGCACACAGCTCACTCTCTTACTGATGGGAATGTCTCTGCAGTTCGGATGGGTCAACGCTTACCCTTGCCTTTACCTTCCTTAAATTATTTTTTTTCTCTGTCATCTTGCCGCGCATTTGGATATGTAATTGTGTTCACAACCAGCCAGTCAGTCCCACAATGCTGGGTATGTACACACATGAGTACAAGTTTGCAAAATCAACGGGGTGTAATAGGTAACAATATAGGACAAATTCTTCATGGCTAATGCTGTCATTGCCCACACCCATATCTTGTACTCTTTATTTGGTACTCACTTTGTGAGCATCCTAAATTCCAACAACTGAAACCTTCTTATCCAGTTTTGCGTCTTTCCTCTCCTGTGCTGTTCCCGTCAATTTAAACAGAAGCACCCCTCTGCCTTACCAAACCCAGAATGCTTTCCCAGCATGCAGAAACTGACCACAAAAGCATGCTATGATTCTTAGAATTTATATTCTGATTGTAATTTTGTGTGTGTGTGATTGTGATTTTGATAAGCGTGAATTTGATAGCTTTTAGGAGAATAAACAGCAACATTAAATCTTCTTAGAACAGCTGGAGAAGGGTCATCTGCTAGTCTGGGCACTGGCAGAGTGAGAAGATGAAGCACACTGAGCAGCAGTACCACCACCACCTTACAGAACTAACAGAGGCCATGTGGGACGCTTACACCACGCTTCTGTTGGGAAGAATTTGCCAGGTGTTTGCTGTAAGTAGAGACCCACCACAAGCTGTAACCACATTTTGATTTCCCAGCAACTTGTTTCAAGAAGACATGCTAGAAACAATCTTGAATGTATGGATAAATCTATACTGTTTTTGGGACTCAAGGAGCAAGTTCTGGTCTCTGAACAAGTGATATGAACTAGCCCAAACGTTATATAGCCGGTAGGAAATGGGACTTGGAACAACTCTCTATTCAGAGTCCAATTTTCCTTAAAGAGGGAAATTTTGGCTGTTTCTTATTGGAGCCAAAAGCCACATGCAGTATAGATGTCTGGGGGACCTGAGACTTAGTCTGAAGTGAGGAGTGAACCATATGGACAGCAGAGAGAATGGACAGAATGAAAATGCTCACTACATCCACCCTACAAATGGCATGGTTAGATACTTAGAAGAAGCCACTGGGGTGAGTAAAGATGGTCTTAATCAAGGAGATGCATGGGAAAAAGTAACAGACCTGCAAATCTTTGCGAGCTGCCTGCTGCTTCTGTAATTACTCTACAGAAGTTATACTGAAAGAGGCTGGGGACTCCTGGGTTTCTGGGCAACCCGGTTATTCTTACAGAGGCAATATTCTGCTCTGGTTTGTGCACAGCTTTGGCTAGGGAAGGAAAGCAAACAGTTAGCCTCCACAACATACTTTTCTTTCCCCACACTTTTCCGCTGCTAGCACTACCTCTGCCACAGTTGAGATGTATTCCGATATTGTTGCAAAGTAGAGGGAAAAGTGAGTAGTAACTTTTCTAGTATTTACTATAATTATAGGATTTTATTTCTAAAAAGCTTGATAGTGTTTTTATTCAGAACTGCTTTCTGTAGAAATTGTTTTATGGATTGCTTTGTATTAAACTCTAGCACTGCTCTGAAAGCACTGGTAATTACCACTCTATCCGTAGGTGCCATGTATGGAAGATTTCTGTGCTGAAACCCCCAGAAATCACTCCATTTACTGTCCTGTCTCCAGTCTCTTAGACATCCTTGCATGGCACCCACCAGTGACTCTGAAATGTCATTTTCTCCTTTTCCTCCACCTTTAGTATTCTTAAGTTTTTTAATTAGTGGCCAGCCTGACAGGCAGTTAAGATTCAAAGCCAGTAACAAGATGCTATTAGAACCCCATGCTAAAGGCAATCTAATCAGGCTTCTGCATTTAGCCAGAAAATTCCCATTCCCCATTCCCCTAAACCATTTCCCTCACTCTTCACACTCCCGCTGAGTCTGCATCAGGTTAAGCTGAAAAAAAGAAAGAAAAGCGGAGAGGTGGAATCACTGTCTCTGAAGTTCATCACAGCTGTTAATTTGTTTCAAGATTACTACCTTTGAATGTTCTCAAATAGACATTAATAAAGAAAGGTCGCACAAAGACCTACTACCTTTGTCTTGTGGGACACTTCAGACAGACATTCCACATTGTTAACAGGCTGTTTGTCTCTCCCTGACGTTCTTTCTCAGTTGTAATTATATTTGTTTCTTTAATAAGCTTTTGTTTTTGTCTATGGTAATGACTGGCTTCCATCTACTTACAGACAATACGGAAAGTTATGCAAAAGCATTTCATTTTAAAGTTGCAGAACAGAAAAGCAGCCAAATTTGAAGGAACACACATCCCTCACACATAGTCCATATACGCAAAGCTATGAAGTCAAACACATTACAGCAGTATGAACCCCACCTCGTCTCTCTCAGGCACATCTGTCTCTATGTGCACACATCCATGCAAACACACGCACACATACAACGTACATTACTGTCGAGTTAAAAGCCTAAAGCTAATCCTTAATCCTTAGGTCATCCCCTTCATTTCAGCACATTGAGCCAGCCAAGTCCTCCCAACATGCCTGTCAGCAATAAGCTGACGTAACTCTTCCCACTCCAGTCCCATTAATTCACCAACAGTGTGCCACCAAGTTCATCATCTAAAGCTTCAAGCTTTGTTTAAACACAAAACAGAACATTATATTTTTCAAATGTTGCAGTCAGGCATTTTGGCTTAATTTTTTTCTCCCTCTAGCTGAAACGCGCTGATGAATTTGATGTACAATTTTGTGAAGTGATACGGTTATGTTATTCAACACTGGCCAGTTCCTCCTTCAAAAGATTTGACCTGAAATTTCGCAGTCCTTTTAGAAACACACTTTTGCTTTAAAAAAGCTTGTTGACATTTTGCTAGCCCAGTAATGACCCAGTGACTTCTTTGTGGCCACGTGTATGTGTGTGTCATCTGGACTTCCATGTCTTCCCTCTTAACATTTCCACTGAATGTCACTATCTTTCTGGTTTTTACAAGTCTTCTGATTACCCTTATAACTTATTACTCATTACAGAGGCAGGATCTAGTTTTAATAGCTCATGTTCTGGATTGGGATTCAGTTCCTAGGCCACCTTTGGATCGACTGCATGATTTGGTCACCTTGTTTTCTCATATATTAGTTTCCCAGCAGTAAAAGGGGAATTATACTTCTCTACTTTTCAATGGAGTTGTCAGAATAAAACTAATTCATGACCTGGAGATAGTCTAATAACTCTAACGGTGCTGAAGATCATGAAGTAGATAGGCACGCTGTAAAGGTGACAAGAAACCGAGATACATGTATTGAGACTTCTCTCTCCCATCACTATGTTTATTGATTTAGAAACTTGGAGTTGATTTCATGTGCTAAATCACTCAGAAACACTCTAATCCACCCCAAAACCATCATACATACCAGGCATCAAACATATAACACTCTCATACAGATAAATGATCCGAGGAATGGACTCAACGGCTGCTAGCAGTTAATTTATATCGTGGTTTCACCATAAACTTTTAACTTTGGAAATAATCTGCCACCCGTTTCAATTTTTGGCTGCCACATAATGCACCTTTGTGAAGTCACTTTTCTGTCTAATAGAGATGTTTCTTTTTACGGGTGAACATTTGTTTAAAAATAACAAATAGTTATCTCATTTACTGTTCACAAAAAGCATGCCACTTAAGCATATGTAACCAAGCCCCATTTCATCTGGTTTAATGTTTAGCAAGCCATGCAAACTAGTCGATATTACAGGGAGAAGATGATTTATTTAATAAAATTACATTACTTTTTTTTTTTCCATTAAAAAACCAAATAATTGCAACAAAAAAAAACCCAAAACTGTTTAAAGTAGAAAAGCATAGCCTGCAAAGATTGATACCGAGAAGTCAGCACATAGTGGAAAGTCTGATGCTAAGCTCAGCTGCTTCTTCACCCCGTCTCCACTCCTGCTCTGTATCTGGTGTGCAGCCAGTCTCTTTTTCTGAAGTCGAGTACTCCCTCAGTGATTACTGATATCCACCGTAATGTAGTTAGCAGATAGCCCATTTGTTCCGCTGTGGATAAGGTTGCAACACAACTTTTTTACGCACACTTGTTTCCATTGGGGAGGATAAAGTTTAGGATATATATAGATATAATATGTAACATGCAATGTATAATATATACATTTACATGTTATATCTACCTATCTGTATTTTCCTTGTGGACAAGAAGTTGAACAGGAGTCAGCAGTATGGACTTTAGCCCGAGAAGGCCAACAGCATAATGAACAGTTGTAGCTAGCAGGTCAGGGAAGAGATCCTTCTGTATTTGGCATTTGTGAGACTGGTTTGGGGATCCTCAGTGAGAGAGAGCCGTGGACATACCAGAGTCCAGCGGTGGCCAGCAACCTGGTCAGGGGAATGCAGCACACAGTATGTGAACAAGAGGGAGATGGGTTTGTTGAGTCTTCAGAGGAAAAGACTAAAGGGAGACATTATTGCTGTCTTCCGTGTCCTGTTGCATGGTCATAGAGAATGCAGTCAGGCTCTTCTCAGAGTGGAAAGGAAAATCCCGATAGAACAAAGTCATATGAAGAAAAAAAAAAGTCACTCTGTGAGTGGTCAAACCCCTGCCCAGGGTCCCAGACAGGTTGTGGAAATTTTTTTTTCTGAAGATGTTCAGAACTCAGACGAGGACAGTCCCAGAAAACTTCATCTGACTTCAAAGTTCAATATAACTTCAAAGTTAGCCCTACTTTGTGTTGAGTGCTGGGCCAGAAGATCTCTAGAGGTACCTTCTACGCTGAATGACTTGATTTAATGGCAAGACCTAAAACCTGTAAGCAGCCCCAAAAAAGTGAAAGGCTGTGAGTTCACACCAATTTAATGCCAAAGATTCCTCAAAACAAAGCTTATTTATGAATGTCCCGGCCACAGGAAAATACTCCAGTGAAACTCACGATCAACCATGCAACACAAACATGTATTAAACCTGATTTCAGCTCTTCTGGTGCTCCCAAAACTATTTAGTATAATGTAATAGGAGGAAGTTCTCATTCCCCACTCACAGTGGAAGTCACAGAAAATTGCTTTCAATGACATTTTATAGCCATAGACTCCCTGCTGTTCTGCTGTTGTTTATCTTCAGCACATGTAGAAACTGTTTGCGGGAAAAGATAGGCCAATAAATATGATCTTTTGTTTTGACGTAACGCATTCCTCTTACTCATTAGATGCCTTTTTGAGATTAACCGAAGAATGTTGCTCTTGCAGTCAACCAGATAAGGCTTCTTTTTTCTTTTGGGGAAGGGGAGGGTGGGATGTCTACAATTTATTTGGCTAGAGCAATGCTGATACTTTGTGCAATTGGGCCTTTGTTCTTAAAATAAACACATAAACTTGGCTTAAAATAAGAAGTAGTAGAATTCGTTTGTTATTAGAATGCACTTGTGATTAGTGGAACAATTAAACAGCAGCTGTCCTTTTGCACTGTGTGAGATGACCACACTTTCCCCACATATTTTGGAGGACAAGAATGGCATGTGCTATGATGCTAAGATTTCAGAAATGTTGAGGATGCCTTTTAAATTACATTCACTGCTCTGTGTTTCTCCAACCAAAAACGTGGTGTGAGAAAACAAGGAGACTCTGAGCAAGACAAGCAGCCTATGCCAAATTAATTTTATCTCTGAGGTTGTCCTCTAAGACCAGGTTGTGAAGCATAGTTTGTTTGGGATAGTGCCTTCAGGGGGGGAAAAAAAAAAAAATTACACAAAAAAGTCCATTCATGCATGCCGCGAATGAGAGACGGGACGCAGCTTGATGCAAGCAAAGTGTCAAAGTTTATTAGATTTCCCTACCTACTTTTATACAAGTTAAGGCTGCGTCTAGCAACAGCGTGTCTTTTCCTGATTGGCTAATCCCTTACACCAAGCATTTATTGATTGGTTGCTAACTTTTACCATAGTTTCTTAGGCAGCTGCAGTTTAAACAATACATCTTATTTTTAACGAACTTATTGCTTATCACAAAGAAAGTATCGTTTGCAAGGCAAGCACTGTTTGTTTCTTCTTTGGACCAGGGGGTGAGGAGTCATCATTCTTCAGTTCTTCTTAGATTAACTTGTAACACTTCCCCAAGGCTTATGGCCAGTAAGTTCCAGTACGTCTTCCTTTATCAATCGTGTAATGTTTGAGGCTTTGTTCATGCTGGCTGAGCTCTGGCCTTCACATGCACATCTTTCTAGGAGTGCCTGCAGCACTGCAGTATGTACACCAACTGCAATCTACACACCAGAGTTTGGGAACCTTTTTCAGAGGGCTGTAATCGCTCCAGTGCCTTGTATTAAAAGTTGTTTATGTCTTTTTCATATTCCTTCAGATACTTCCCTAGAAGTGTCTGTTAGAAAGCCATGGGAAATTTCTCCATGTTCTACCCTCTGTTTAAGCCACTGTTCCAGTTGCCAAAAGGCACAGTGAGTGACTGTCAGACCATGCCCCTGTTCATAAATACTTTCACAGAATCAGAATCACAGAACTGTTGAACTTGGAAGGGACCTGTGGGCGTCATCTTGTCCAACCGCCTTGCTCAAGCACGGCCACTGAGAACCATTTGACCAGTATCATGTTCAGATGGCTTTTGAATGTCTCCGAGGATGGAGTTTCCACAGCCTCCCTGGGCAACCTGTGCCAATATTCAGTCACCTCCCACAATCAAAGAGTGTTTCCTGATGTTCAGAGGGGACCACCTGTGTTTCAGTTGTGCCCATTTCTTCTGGTCCTTTCAGTTAAAGAGGATGCAACACTTTTGCAGTTGCCCAAGGAGATGAGAGCTAACTTACGTATTTTGTTCCAGTGTCCAGCTAAAGGACAGAGAAATATCCCATCACAGTCTTGCAGGGAGCTGGAAGCTCTCCAGAGCCATAGAATCATAGAATCATATTCATGGTTGGAAAGGACCTTTGAGATCATCGAGTCCAACTACACATGTGGGTAGAGGGAACTCGCCACCCTTTTTTCCTGAGTAGGCAAAAGCTGGCTGGGCCCCACATGAGCTCCTGGTACCATCCCTGGTGATGAAATGGCCTTGTCACAACACCAAAGGTGGCCCATGTCACAGTGGGTAAGTGGCATGTGTGGCCTGGGAGAGGTGTGTCCTGGCCATCAGGGGGATGTGGAGTGGACAGCCTTGGCATAAGGCTGGGAGAACACCAGGAAGGGAGGCAAGGGCTCTCCACAGAGATGCAGAGTGGCTGTTCTTGTTGCTGATTCTCCTGTCCTTTGACAGCCACAGCTCTGGATACAAACCACAGCCCCTGATGCTCAGATGAAGAGTGTTGCAATGATCTAAGATATAAAGAAACACAGAGGGCCCCAAATAATACCACATCATAGTCCTACCAACAGCTGGAGGTTCCTCACAGTGAAGGAAAAAGGGAACACTGCACGACCTATCATATCTGTACCTCAACATAGGTCTACCAGCAGCTAGAAGCTCTATTCACAATAAATCTGCCTGGCACAACTGAACAGACATTAAGCTGTTTAAGGTTATTTTCTCTCTAAAATTAAGTGTGATTACAATTGCAGAAAGTATCATTGCTATATAGCTTTTAGGGTGCAAATCTCTTGTACCATACCAGTCAGAAGAGCACAGATTCACAAAAAACAGTGCAGCCCATGGAAGCCAAATAGTAGCTTCAAGAAAGGGGAATTATCCACAAGATCACTCATGATTAAGGGCATCCTGTGCTGAGGAATGAGACAACAATGGCTCCAGTGAGAGCTCTGGCCTTAGCTAAAACCTTATAAATACATGGATGTAATGGGAGGAGGAAGAATTTTCTTAAACTGGACTTTTCCCCATATTCAGTACATGCACAGACCTCACATCGTGGCTTGACCTTCACTGGTCTAAAACACTTGAAGTACATTACTTTTGGCAGCTCTACAACAGGGTCAGCAACCTCCTGCAAGAGCCAGTAACAAAGAGCTCAGGTGCAATAACATCTTAAATCACCACAGCTGCATGTTTGGCGTATATGAGTCACAGGTCCAAGTGGATGAGTATAAAAACGTAAAGGTTACATCTATATTAGTAAACTAAACAGTGTCAGGGCCATCAAGCCATCTGGAACAATCTGATCGCATCCATAATATTAAACTCTCTTAACCTCCAGAACAGGGCAGCTGCCTGCATGTTGCCTACTGGCAATGGTCCCTGGCCTGTACTAACTCACAAACCATACCTAGGAATTGTTTGGGAAACTGTTAGTTAATCTGGGCCAAAACCACACCAAGGACTGTTCTAACAATTGAATAGCCTGGATGAGTAAGTTCCAGTGTCCGTGCCCATGCCTTGACACTATTTATTTTACCAGAATACATGTACCCATAGTTTTCCAAATGTGTCACTAATCCATCTGCTGTCCCTACATATTTTTGGTCTCTGAATTTAGGTATTTAACACATATGCAGCCTGACAGTACCTCTTTACTCTACACACTCATAATCGGTGTGTTGGCATGCTACACCCAAGCTTTCCTCCATAAACATAAATTTTTTGATGACTGCAAATGAATACATCTCTACTTGGAATAAAACCCCCCGTGTTTGGTCAAGCCAAGCATACTTTCAGAACTGGAGCAACCTGGAATGCACATCTGGAATATGCAGTGGTGTTAAGGGATCCTGAATACAGCAAGAGCAACATATTGGACTTCTGGAGCATGATATTTACTATATTTCTTGCACAGGCTTTGACTTTCTCTGGTTGTCAAGCCTCTAAGGTCACTGCTCTGGTGTGAAGTGTCTTGGTGCTTTTAACCCATCAAATATTGGTAGAATTCCGTAAGGTCTCCAGTTCTTGTTCCATAAAAGTGTGCCAAAAGGGGATTACTTGTACAACAGCTCTCCTGGAGAAGTAAGGTCTTTCCTTCAACTACCCAAAATGCAAACCCATTCTTAGAAATCTGTGAAAATGTATGCCCAAGCAGGTTGCATATGCGCAGACCTACTCAGACACCAGTCAGACATTTCAGCCTCCTACCATAGCTCTTTAGAAGCACACAAAGTCATACATACATACATATATATATACACACACACCACAGTCCCTCCTGTAACTGCAGCTGTTGTCCAAGCGAAAAAAAGGCAACGGGTCTCCACATCCTCTCCACCCCCAGCATGTTTCTCATGTTCCTTGCCTCAGCCTGGAGAGTGGGGAGAATTTGGTTCGTAGGGTGGGGAAGGTCCTGAACACAGATAATGTTGTGATTATCAAAATTCCTCCTTCCCCACCTCAACACCAGAAGTACCAAGGGAGGGTATACCATGAGGATTAAGCCTTTTCAGGACTCAAGGGGGCACTTGGTGGCCCTGAAAATCATAAAAGACCATGGAAAAAGAAAATGCATCCTCAGGCCCTCAAAGTTTTCCAGATAGTCAAAATAACACAGAAGTGTCCTGCCCAAAGTTTTTTGTGATTACTACCAAACCCACCACTGGTTTGATCACTGCCTGCTCTACCCCTCACTGCTTCTACCTTTCCCGGCAGAGAAGAGCATGGGGGGTTATAATTTAGGGGCAGTAAATGCAGAAACCTGAGAATCTGCAAAACAAGCCCAAATGTAAATTTCCTCCTTTAAGCTGTTGGCTTATTCTTTGCTATAACATGCTTTCCTTCCAAATACAATATGTTTTTTTGGAACATTAACATGCAACATGCTTTGTTATCATTTAGTTCATTCTTGCTACAGATTCCTAAGCAGGTCTCAGTTCTTTACGTATGAAAAAAAATCACCTTTTGCAGAAAAGTCATGAGCCACAGATCACTCCTCACCTCTGTGCAAGAAAGTTTCAGGAGCAAGAAGATTCTACCATTTTTAAGGTTTTTCCCAGTTGTTTTGACAATGATTATTTTTATCGTGGTGTCAATAAATCCATTCAGATTTGGAGCAACGTTGGTTCGAACAAACAGGAAAAATATAAAAAATAACCTTTCTCCTGTATATGTTCCAACAAACAGGATCATGCTATACTCAATAGTAATTATGAGGTGACCCTATAAATTATTGTCCAGTGATTCACGTTATTCTATAGACTTTAGGTCATACACTTCATTTCAAGCTGAAGGTGCTGCAAAGGATATATTGGGCTCTGGAGGAAACATGGAAAGAATATAGTGTACACTCCATATTGCTATCTTGGGAGACCTGGCTGCGAGAAAGCACTTTACAGCAAAATATACCAAAATTACTGTGGTGAGCCTGAGCTGAAGAAGAAATTGGAGTTCATGTTTCCCTACTGACTTGAGAGAGGGAGGTCCTCAGCTTGTCGGCAGAAGCAATGACTAGAATTAAATCTCCATAAGTTCTTTCTTCAGCGCTTGACAGAAGATTAAGTGTAATAACATTAACATGGTTTTGCTTCACAAGACGATTTATGATGATGTGACACTGTATAAGAAGAATCGACATACTTTATTCTCTCACAAAGTTTTCTACAGTCTACCTGAAAACACTTTCTGTAGGAGTCAAACAGACCTTAATTTTAGAGAAGGAAAACAGGCACAAGCAACTAAAAGTGAACTGAGTGTCCTACAATTACTTAGAAGCCCAGAAATCCAACTCGGAGCTTATGGGCCAAGGCACATACTATATCCTTTTTATTTCCTGAGCCACTTTTTCCTATATCTCTTAGAGGAACCAGTGCTCCTGAAGGAACCTAGACAACCTCTCACTGTTTAGTTGACCCTAACAAAAAACCAAACTTACCTCAGTGAAGGAAACCCTTCACTAAACTAGGAAATCTAGTTTGCCCATCTTGATTTGTTCAATTTTAGAGTTTCCCGATTCTGTGTTTTGCTTTTGCTTTTACTTCATTAAATTTAATAGCATAGAGAAGTGTCTTGTTCCGGGAAAACATATCTCTGTTACTGAAGAGGAACAGCTTCCTCCACAACTGATTCTCTCTCCACAAACACTAAGCACAACCAACCAACCAACCCTCCCTTTGCCTCCCAAACTCACAGCATCGAAAATGAGCCTTTTTTTTTGTGTCAGTCCCATCTGGCCTGTCCTATCTGTGAGCTGCCCAGACAATGCTGTGAGGACTTGGCTGCCAGTCAGGTCTGGCAGGATCAGTTCATCCCAGCTGGTATCTTCCTGGCTATCTCACACCTCGTATCACATCACCAGCATGCTGGTGTCCGATATATGGCAGGTAAAGGGCTGAGAATTCCCCCAAGGATGGCAGCCAAAGTGGACTGCCCCAGACGGAGCAGTTCACCCAGCCTCACCCTGCTTCCCACCCCACAGCCTGCAGAGCTCAGGAGACCTGAGCTGTATGATGTTCCCTGCAACAGCATCTTGCTCTCAGGGATTTCACAGACACTGCCGGAGGTTTATACAGCAGGAAGGTGCATGTGCTTTATAGTTCACATGCATGAAGGATGATACATCCCCTTTAGGCTGGGTTAAGGGCACAAACTCAGATCAGCTCTACTGCACACTTGCCCACTGCATAACGATGGAGGAATGGAAACAGATCATGTCCAAGTATCTCCAGAGGACTCACTCAGCCACCAGAACAAGATGCTTGGCACTAGTGCCTTGCAGCATGGAAGCCCTTCTGCAGTGTCTGGAGGTTTCTCCTTTTCCCTCTTGTTCTTTCAACAGCATTTTCTACCAATCCGCTTATTGGACTATATGAGATTTCTTTCATGTGCTCATTTCCATAGAATCATAGCATCATAAAATCACAGAATGTGTTGGGCTGGAAGGGACCCTTAGAGGCCATCTAGTCCAACCCCCTGCAGTGAGCAGGGACATCTTCAACTCGATCAGGTTGCTCAGAGCCTCATCAAGCCTGGCCTTGAATGTCTCCAGGGATGGGGCCTCCACCACCTCTCTGGGCAACCTGTTCCAGTGTCTCACCACCCTCATTGTAAAGAACTTCTTCCTAATGTCTGATCTAACCCTGCCCTGCTCTGGTTTGAAGCCACTGCCCCTTGTCCTATCGCTATATGTCCTTGCAAACAGCCCCTTCCCAGATTTCCTGTAGGCCCCCATCAGGTACTGAAAGGCCACTGTAAGGTCTCCCTGGAGCCTTCTCTTCTCCAGGCTGAACAGCCCCAGCTCTCTCAGCCTGTCCTCATAGCAGAGGTGCTCCAGCCCTCGCATCATTTTTGTAGCCCTCCTCTGACCCACTCCAACCGGTCCACATCCTTCCTGTGCTGAGGGTTCCAGAGCTGGACACAGGACTCCAGGTGGGGTGTCACAAGAGCAGATGGGGAGAATCACCTCTCTGGATCTGCTGACCACAATTTACGCAGCAGGCAATAAGCAGAGAACTTCTGCCTGTATATTGGCAGAGCCCTCGGTAGGCTGCAGGATGCATCATGGTTAGTGGTTGCTCTCCAGAAACAAGTTGCTATGCTACTGTAATATTATTGCTTATATCCCAGTGTTCTAGTGTGCAATACAAGGCGAGGAGAAACATGAAGTAACAACTTAATAATAAGGACTGTCCTTTGCTGTGTAAAATGATTTGTCACTTCCAGACAGATTCACTTTTCCTTCTTCAGAAGGTCAAGAAGTTTAGGGCAGGTGTGAGAGCTGCTGCGCAAAACAGCCAAAGGGTTATGTAGTGCACCTTTTAGTGTGTGGTCCCGCCAAATACTTTCACATGGGGCCTTCAAGTTGGCCTTAACATGGTTTCCAAAACAAGGTCAAGCGAATGCATTGGAAACTACTGCGGCCATCATTCAAGGAGCAAACAGCATCAAAACATTAAAACTGTGGAGTAAAATGTACCATATGTTACTGCCGTAACCACATCCAGCTTTACCTCTGCAGCTTTATTAGCCCAGAAGATCCAGGCAGCACGCAAAACGCCTTGGCCGAAATGCGCCGGTCAGTCAGAGGATGGCACTACAGACCCGGCTCCTCCGGCTGCCTTCTGCGCTCATTAAAACGTCTGCTCGGCCGTTCATTATTCTGGTTTCATTCTCCATCCCGGTTTTCCCCTGGTTACCTGGTTGGAAACTGTACCCCCTGATAATTCATACGCTCGCGTAGACAGCCCATGGCAAAGGTTGCTAAGAGAGGGACTGCCACCTGTTAAGAATCCGGGGTTTGGGGATGCAGTGAAGTGTGCTCCTTTCCCACACTAGTATTTTAAAAGGTTATAGATCATGTGTGCATAATAGGCAGAACATTAGGTCACTTGTCTCACTTACAACAATAATCCATTTTGATATGGGTCAGGTTGACACAAAGGGTCCACCCATACCAGATCTATTGACGAAACTGATCCCTTTCCCCCAAACTAATGAAATTTTCAACTAATGGGTACTTAAGTTAATAAAGTGTGCCACACATCTGCTAGAAGCCATTTGTAAAATAAAGCACTGGAGTTCAATTTTGAGATCATTGACATAATGTTTGAGTGGCATCCCACAGGGACCCAGCATGGCACCAAATTAAGGAGAGTAACACAATAAACGTGTGAGAAATAACGTTAGTATATAAACAGTAAGTAGGAGCTTCTCTTTCTTTAAAGGAAGCGTAATACTACTTGGGGTTCATACCATCACTAATGAATTGAAGGGGACAAATCCTGATCTCCCCTCTCAGCCAATGAGCACTTGGACAATGACTTCAATAGGAACAGGATTTAACCTGGGGAATTATTTTGACGGAAATTGGCAACAAGCTGGTTCTTATAGCTAAAAAGTATCTTTTCTCTGAACTTGTGCATGGCTAAAATTCCCCACTCCACTCTATTTTGTCCTGTCTTTTGTGGAGGAAATTGGAGGGAAAAAAACATTTCAGCAGAGCCTGAGAGATTTATTTTTTAATTCCTGAAGTTACCTAGCTTGACGCAATTCAAGCTAAATGTCTCTTAGCAGTAACAAAGCTCTCCTTTTCTATAGCCTCTGGGGATTAGACACAGGAGTTGTTCTAGAATATCAGCTGAATTTTAGTAGTTCACTTTCCTGTGCCACTCACTGCAAACCAAGGAGCAGCCTGGAATATCAGTGACTGTTTTATCACCTCCACTGCCATTGCTTTTTTTTAAAAAAGTGTACTTTTCAAAAATTGCATTATTATAATTGGCCAACATTTTTGCTTGAAAAACACTTCTCATTGAATAATTGAAAACAAGAAAGTTTTGAGAGTATTATTCATAATCTTTTTTTAAAAAAGGTAAACCAAACACATGAAAAAATTCAACAGATTTTTTTTTTAATAAAGAAAAATCTTCTTACTTTTTGTAGTGCTTCTGTCATATTTTGAAGAGGTAAGCTAGAGAAGTTGCTCCATTAGTAAACCTAAAATTTGAATTCAAAAACAGTGAGCAGGATTTACAGCTCTATTTACTAGTTACTCCCTTTCTCAGAGTTTATACAGAGGAGAGATATGCTGGTTTTATAAGCAAGATCTGTAAATCTCCTCATCAACATACTCTTAAAGCAGCTTTTCAGTGAGATGGGCAGATGCCAGCTGATGTGGAAAGGTTATCCTGAAGAATAAGCAGAGTTTATGCATTGACTTTGCCACAAGCGAATAGTTACTCTCGCAATACAGATGACGTGAAACCTGGTTGTAGAGAAGAGCTCCAGGCCTGCCTTTGCTCTGCAGATTCTGCACTGCAATCCTTGAAAATGATGTTAAACTGTGCTTGCATTTACAACAAACATTGGAAATGATTCAATCTATATTTTTTCCTAATAAAGCCTCACCATTTTTAACCTGCTTCATTCATACCCCACATAGCTTAACATTGAAAACATGCTTCTTTCCCTCTTTTCAGCCAGTTGTCCTCCTTTTCAGCTTTTAGCTTTGGAAAACAGGAAACAAATACCCATCCACGTTCCTGGGCTGAGCCTAAATCTGGCCTTAATCTAAATGCGGTTGAAGCCCCCTTAACCACCCCACACTGGCACACGTTCCCTCTCATCCCTCAGCACATACACATGCTGTTCCAAGAATAATGTTTCTCACAATATTTCTAAGCTTTCAACACTGAGTCCAATTGTCTTTTACAGTACGTATACGAGGGGGAGTAGGGGGTGGGGGATAATAGCTGGGGATGTGCAGAGGAAGATCCCACTCAAACATCACTGCCATGAGGCTGTTTTTTCCGAGCTGGTTCACTCCAGGATATGTTCATGCAATAATGCCGTTTCCCATAGCAGACCATCATCTGTAGTCATCATCTTATATCATGCAAATATATGGGAGCCTTCTAAGTGACTAGAGTGGGTTTTTGAACCACAGCCTGCTTTTTTCCATAAAAATAATCCAACTTGAGTGGACTTTGTGTCTGTTGTGCCTGCTGTGGCTGCCCACGGCTGAGCGTGTGGGTGGGCGGACATGGAGTGACGTTTAACTTTGGTCAGGGCAAATATCCACGCTGGGTTGGGTCACTCGGCTGCTCGCCTTGCCTGTTTTACCCTGCTCTCAAACGTCACCCCATGGCTTTGCCTCTCCAGGCTGGAGAGGTTGTCAGTGCAAAGTGATAAATACTTGTTTTACTGAACCCACTCAGCAGCTGAATTTGGCAACTTTGAGTTGTCTGTCTCTGTCGTCATGATCTCTGCGGGTTGTTAGTGAGAGACAAATCTGGAAGCCCAAGAGAGGCAAGATTGCAGCAGCTTCATGCCCCAGGTCCAACAGCGGTGGGGCTGAGCAAGTATTCCCAGTGGGCACACATACACAAACACACACAGACACGCTCAAAACACACACAAAAGCAAAGAGTTCCCCCTCTGGCTGATCAGGATGAAGGTCTGTTGGTGGAAAATATATAATGTGTATACACAAATTTACAACTCATATCCGTCTGTCAGTGGGGCTCAGACACTCAGTCTGCCCAGTAGCTGCCTGTGATCCCAGTTCCCCAGTTGCTGCCGCCTGGACACACAAGCCCCTGAGGCAGCAGCCCCACTCCAGCTGCTGGTACAGACCATTTGACACACATAAGCACAAGCACACACATGCACGTAGAAATGCCTCTACAGCTCTCCAGCAGCTGACCAGGACTCCCCTGGTCCCTCCAGCAGCCAACTCACCCATGGTCTCACTCTCAGGGACTCACATCACCCCCGTTATCTGGCCATTTCATCAACAGCTAGCCCAGCCTGATCTGCGACATCAATCGCACACCCGCAGTCATGGAAGGTGCGGTTCTACAGACTCCTAGACCATCTGACCAACAGTCTGACCTGAGGTGCTGGCCCTCAGACCCCCATACACACACATCCACTCCAAATGGGGAATCCCTCACCTGGGAAAAGATTTAGAAATGGAGTTTAATAAGACAACAGGACAGAATGCTTTGATCACGTGCCAGGAATGACCAGGTGAGCATACTGACTAGCAAACTGTTCACATGCAACCAGTTCCTTCTAATGCTTTAACCCTCCATGTGCCCATGCTTGTTCCTCCCCAGATCACCTAAATCCCTCCCTTTCCCTACCTAAACATCGCATCATAAGTCCAATGCAATCCTGAAACATAATGTGTCCTGCATCCCTAGGGTAAACCCCCACCTCAATCCAAAGGGTTCTCCAGCATTGATTCATGGCGTTGAGTGTCATACCTGGCCACTGGGGCTGAGGATCTACTGAGACAACCCAGGGAGAGGCCTGGAGGGGGTGTCCCTCCCTCTGAGTCCTTAATTTGGGTTCCCACCTGCCTTTTTGCCTCTGGGGCCCTCTGATCTTGTAGACATGTCCTGTGATGGGCTAGTGGCTCCTGGGATGAGCCTGAAAGGAGCCAGAGTAGAGTGTTGTTTGGGCTTCCCCCTCACCACTGCCTCTCTGTGCTCCTCTGTGGGTGTGTGGATAAGCTTTTATCATGTAAGCCAACATGAACAGTATGTGGCCTTAACGAGTTCAAGCATGCTATTCTAAACAAGGACCATTAACGAAGTCCAGGAGGTTTTGGGATCTCAGAAGCTTGACGTTTTTTCAACTGTATCTCTGGCATTAATAAAAATTATTCTCTCTCTTTATAAACCCTTCCACAATCACCCTGTCGTGGAATGTTTCAGCTGCAGGGGTCAAATTTCCGAGCAGTCTGAGCATCACGAATTTTTGCAGTGGAAGAAACAGAACCACAGTGATGTGCTAACCTCACCTACAGAGCAGGTCAATGGTAGGGCCAGGAATATATTCCCAGCTTCCCAGGTGCCAAGAAGGGAGGAAGACTAACCCAACATATATCTTAATTCTCATAATTGACCTCACCTGAAATTCTGTGTGTTCGTTTCTAGCCAGCAAGACTCTCCTGCTTTTAAATCTGATTAGACTAAGTCATTTTAATGCCAGGTGAAAGCTGATGTACTTCTCCTGGATTGGAGACTTAGTTATTGGTTTGTTTGTTTTCTCTGCAGATGGATTGCCTGTCAATTTTTCATAAGCACATTGGCAATTCTTCCCTGCTTGGACTCACCATTAAAAAGAAAAGAGAAAAATAAAGAGAATGAAAGAAAAGGAGAAAGGAAAAAAAGGAATCCAACTTGACTTGTGACCTGCTCGCAGGAGTTACGCTTTGAATTAATTTCCACACATCACTTTTTTGTTGAGATACTGAGTGATTTCATTTTATGAAAAGGACAAAAGGAAGGAACCAAAAAAATCACGCAAATTGACGAAATTTGCCTCCCTTTCCAAGACTGCTACTTACTGACCTCCTGTTCAGTGAGACCCAAGGAGACACTGGGCTGGGTTGCAGCTGTGCTGGAAGTCATAAAGGCGGCTGTGCAGGCACGCAGGGGAGAGCAAAGGACGAGGATGTGAGACAGAACTGGGCAGGTTTATGAGTGCATTTGTGGCAATACTTGTGAGGTGAGAAAAACCAGCCAAGTGCAGAACCCAGCACCAGGAACTGCCCGGCAGGACAGGGCAGGCAGCTCCGTGTGGCCACCTGCACCCCCAGTGCCATCAGTGCTCTGGGAACCACTGGTGAGGGTGACAGAGCACTGGGACAGGCTGCCCAGGTCTCTAGAGGTCCCTTCCAACTCTGAAATTCCCTGATTCTGTGATTCCATGCTTCCATGACCTGGTAGAGGGGATTACATACTTTGAGTGAAGGGTGGGTGGGTTCCTCATCCTATATATTATTCTGTTTCCCTTCTCTTACCTTTTTCCCCCTCCCTCCAAAGAAATTACTCTTACTCATTTAATCCCACTTCACAGCCAAATTGCCAGGTGTTTTCGTTCAGTTTTCCTGCGGGTTTGTGCATGTGATGGAGTGAGGATTCTCAGATGTTAATCTGTGTCTTGGTTGCTGGTGGGTAAATCCTCGCCAAAAGATGAAATATGTAACCTGAAGATAAGTACATTCGTGTCTATACCCACTTGTTTGGTTTTATGCCAGAAAACAGCACAGTCCATACCTACCAGTAATTAGTTCCATTTTTTCCCCTAAAATGTCCTGTCCTTTACCCAACTATGTTTCTTCCTGTGTATTCCTGGACAAGTCTGAAATGTTAAGGACAATCCAAAATCTTCTTTGGCCACAGAGAGGAAAAGATTGTTGTTATCACAGCAGATATTTGTCCATTCCCTGAAAGCATGAGTCATTCCAGCACTGAACAGGTTGGTCAGGCACTTGACAGCCACAGTTTCGTAGAGGTAAATCTCTGTCTCCACACAACATCGCAATCTAGTCCACCCCCAACACATTCTGTTGGCCACTGCACATGAAACACCAAGGGATGAGCAGGGTCTAGCTGCTTTCTGATCCAGAGACCTCACTTAGCACTTCCAGTCGTATAAAACCCTTAATGGCAGTGGAAGTAGCCCTGGCTGAAAGAAGTCCATGTAACGCTTGGCAGTTTTCGTGGACAAAAGGCCCTTCTTTTTCTCTTTTACTCCCAATTCATATTCAGACCTCCACTGACTTTAACTGATTTATACTATTACAAATGAGAGGAGAAGCCACCCTACAGGGTGATAGTTACAAGTGATCTAGTTAAAGATGTCCCAGTTTACTGCAGGGGGGTTGGACTAGATGACCTTTAAAGGTCCCTTCCAACACAACACATTCTATAAAATCCTGTAAATCTATGAAGTTACAGTTCTTCACGCTCTAACGAGGTGTGACTTCAGCTGGTGTCCTTTGGGGATGAAACTGCTGTAACTAAGGACATAGTGGGACCAGCCTTTACCTATTTGGACTGATCCTGGCACCTGAGGCAATGGAAAACAATCTCCCCTCTGAGGCTGCTGAGGCAGCAAGCTAAGATTTAGCAATGTCTTCTTGAAATTGCCAAGTAGAGCTGATTAAAAAAAAAAAAAAACACCAACCTTCTCTATTTCAAATGTTTTCATTTTGAAATATTTCTCTCTTCCATTTTCCTGATTCCTCCCCATGTTTCTAATTCAAAAAGCATTATGGGAATAGCCACCAACATTTTTCATTTATCAAATACAGGGGTTTTGACATACGATATATTTTAACATAAATTTCCTTATGCTTTCTATAAAAAATGTATTTAAATAATATTAGGGAGATCACGAATTATTTCCTGGTCAAAATTCATGCCAAAAGTCTATTTGCCTGTGCTATCTTTTGGAGGGAAGAAGTTACCACTATATCTATTATAAACTCTTCCTTTTTAGGGAAACACCTGCATAATCTGCACAGGGGAATCTGGCAGAACTCCACTTCAACCTCCTCCTGTCTCAGTGCTACTATTACAACTTGAGGTTAAATTCTGCTGGCAACACACATTTATGTTCTGGAAGCAATTTTTTGTTAACACCTATGGTAGCTCTTAGCGTCAAGTTACCTAACATGACAATTAGTAGGAATCATAGCAGCGGTGCTCACTTTTATGCCAAATTCCTACCAAGAAACCAAAAAGGAAATTAGCTACATAACATGAAGAGAAGAAACACCATCTAAGCATCATTTGGAATGAGAAAAAAAGCGCCAGACTCCATGAATACTATTATAAATTTATTTGTGCTGTAGATTTGATGTGAGTAATGCTTAGACATTACATATGCTGTATGTATGTCAATGCATGTTTTAAAATAGAACTAAAAATTCTCTTTAGTCCTTCCTTTCTCCAAGATGGGGTAAGTTTTTCTGTATCTGCAATTTTTAATTTGTTACCTACACCCTCATACAGTTTTTCTTCTGAAAGGTCACGTTTTTCCAGTCAAAAATTATTTGCTATGAGTTTTTCAAAAGTACCTTAAGTACCTCCTAGCAGATAATGATGTTTTCAAGCTCAGCTCCCAGCTTTGTGGACAAATGAAGTATGGATACCTAAATGGTAATTAAGATATTTTTCATGTGCACATCAAAACTTGTCCCCTGCACATCAAATCAAATGGAGTTTCAGTGTGCTAACTACTCAATACCAATAGCATATACTGCAGATCGCTGGGGCAATGTCAATTACCGCACTGAGAACACAAGGTAAAATCCCTCTGCAAAACCATTCCACCTACCTAGCACGTCACCTTTGAGGAAAAAGTTGCCTGGAATGACTGCACTTCAAAGTATGTGGCCAGGATGTATTGCTGTTTAGAGGCAAGAGAGGAATCCAGATGAGAGACTTTTAAGGATCATAGAATCATAGAATGGTTCAGGTTGGAAGGGACCTTAAACATCATCTAGTTCCAATCCCCTGCCCTGGGCAGGGACACCTCCCACTAGACCAGGCTGCTCAAAGCCCCATCCAGCCTGACCTTGGACACTTCCAGGGATGGGGCATCCACAACTTCTCTGGGCAACCTGTTCCAGTGCCTCACCACCCTCACAGTAAAGAATTTCCTCCTGATATCTAGTCTAAATCTACTCTCTTTTAGTTTAAAATCATTACCTCCTCGTCTTATCACCTTTCAGCCTTAAATTATCAGTGTGTTTATGCAGCAGCAAACTGGAAATGGGAAAGAAGATGAGTTCAAGGGATCAGTAGTTGGACCCCATGAGGCAATCATGGCCCTGACCCTCAATCTTGGCACCTAAATATCTTTGTAAATTTTGATCTCAGCATCCACATAAGAAGAGAGAATCTGCTCTCCAAAGAGGATTAATTAATAAATTTCCTAATTAGACATGCATATTTCTAAAGAGAATTAGACGTGCATATTTCTAAAGAGAAATCACAAATTGCTTAGAGAAGAAGAGCGGAGGGACAAACACTTTCTGCCGCAGAGGAACTGAAATAAGATTGTGCAAGCAGCATCAGCAAACTCCATCTGTAATTGTCATCTCCCTGGTGGGCCACACCGTCAAGCATCTCCAAGGTCTGTCATGGTCTCTTTGCTCTGTGGCGAATAAGGATATTCATCAAAAAGCTCCAGGGTCCCAGCTCTCGCACATGGGTGGCTCCACTTGGGAGTGAAAGGATACAACTGTATTGGAAAATAGCCACATTATAAATCCAGCAAAGGAAGGGATTTTGTAATAAACAGGGAATATCAGAGACAAATGAGAAATAAAAAAGTAAAGAGCCCCCTCCAGTGTCACCACATACGTGATTAATGAGACTTAAGGAATTCGCCAATAGACTCTCCAAGCAACTGAGTTTTGTTTCAATGGTATGCAGTCAGGTTGTATTTGTATTCAGAAATCCCAGCTGTACTCGATACCCAGGACTATTCCATATATGTGAAAAGAATTACACGCAACTCAGCTAAGAAAAAAAGGAATCGTCATTCACACATAGGATAATTTTAAGGCCAGGATATTGCCATGGGCATTTTTGCTATCCAACAGTTTCTCCCCTCCTTCTTTAAAGTGGAATGTAGGGAAATTAGAAAGAGCTGAAGTTATTAAAAAGTTATAAGTGTACAGTGGTCTTCAGAAAAGCTCAGTTTGGCTGGTACAAAATTAAATGTTTGTACTTTTAAAAAGAACAGAATACAAATACAACGTGGTGGAAAATGAAGATAATGAGGTTCTGTCTGCCTGACTTTTGTCTTGTTATCTAAATCACATGCTTAGCTTCTCCTTGAACCTGATCTCGCTGCCAGTGGAAAGAAGACACATTTTCCCCAGGTACTTTATTTTTCAGACCGCTGGCTTAGATCTGAAAAGTCCCCTGTGCGTCTTGCACATTGGTCATCTTTCCATGTGTTGGAGGCCACACACTGGGTCTTTGAGATTGTGGCAGTAAGACTGAAGACTAATCGACTTCACATCTGTAGAAAACTTAAGGAGAGAAACCTGAATAAATATTTCAAGGGGTGGATAAAGTAGCATTTATACCATTCTGGTCCATTTCTAATACCCACTGAGATCCCTGGCTGTTTCAGTGTGAAGCCAGAAGTAAACAAAAGTTGAGCTCCTTTCCCACTCATAGTTGTTCTCTCTCTATTTAAAAACAATATTTTAAAACATTTAAACCATATGGTCTCTTTATAGATAGTTTACATTTTTCTGCAGTCAAAAATGTATTGATAGCTCCCTAGTAACTGATAATATGATAGGATGATAATATCTTAATTGTTTGATAAGAATTAATATATAAATCAGGAATTGTACCTAGCCTAGAAATCAGGAATCCACGTCTTAGGACAATCCAGAAAGAGCTACAGTGGTTGTACACAGTTTGGTTGGAATGTTCTAGGAGGAAAGATTATGTTTAGTCTGGCAAGGATTCACTTGAAAAATGGTTTAATGATAGTATACAAAACACAGACAACTGAAATCTGGACAAAAGACAGAGGTATTAAAGAACCTAATTTCTTCAAATACTGTAAGATGATTAAAGTAAAAAAACCAATCAGATCTTATTCTACCAGACAACTGCTGGTCTTGTGTAGCCCTTTAGCCTTTTAAAAATAACCAGGAGAATTGCAGAACAATTAGTAGAACAAATATTTGTTCTTACGAAAAGCATATTGAATAGATTTGGAACACAGGATGCAAGTAATTATTAGAATCAAAATAGGCTAATGTTCTCCCGATGCTATTTGTAAAGCAATTTGAGTTTCATTATTAGAATGTGTATTTAACATATCATTTTGAATCTCATTACATGCTATTTGGACTAAACTTAATAGGATTATTATTTTTGGCATTCATGGTCATGCAATATCCATAAACAATGTTTCTGAACCCTTTAATACAAGAAGCAGACATATGGTGTCAAGAAACAAGCAGACCTTTCTGCATTTTTAACAACACACTTATAGCATGCTTTTCATTCCTATATTTCTAAGAATATTTGTGATTGTGTCACTATTAAAGTATTCCTTGTCCATCTCTCTGCTTATCTGCTCTGCCTTCTATGGATCAGAATAATTATGGCTTGATTAAAAACCTTATTATATTATTTATTGCCCCCAGTCATGGTTCATTTTGAATTTTTTTCTAGTACATTTCTGGAGAATTACTTCATGCTTATGAGGTGATAGGCAATGTCAACAGAGATGTTTGAGATCAGCCTTGAGTAGGCCAAAGTCAGAACAAGGCAAAAGTTATCCTGCCCTTCAGACATGAAACCACCATGCACGTAGCAACAAAGCTTAATATTCTTCCTATTTATCCACTGGGGAAAATATCCACATCTTCTTCCAAGCTATGGGCCAGAAAAGAAGGAAGCAGAGACATAGGGAGCAGGAGCAAGCAGGGACTGTTTCCTGCGCTTGAGGTCTGCAGCTGCCTGTAACATCAAACATGGGAGAGCAGCTGTGATGAAATGAAATCATACATGAAAATTGGGCATGGTTTCCATTTTAGGATGGATATCCATCATGTGCTGATGCTACAAACGGTCAGTGAGCTTCAAGGTGAACATTTATGAATGGATATTTAGACATAGAATTGCAGAATGGTCTTGGTTGGAAGGGATCTCTAAAAACCATCTATTCCAACAACTCTGCCCTAGGCAGGGACATCTTCCACTAGACCAGGTTGGTCAAAGCCCCATCCAACTTGGCCTTGAACATTTCTAATGATGGGGCATTCACAGCTTCTCTGGGTAACCTGTTCCGTTGTTTCATCACCCTCATCATAAAATATTTCTTCCTGATGTCCAATCTAATCCTACCATCTTCCAGTTCAAAACCATTGCTCCTTCTCCTGCTGCTACAGGCCTTGATGAAAACTCTCTGTCTTTCTTATAAGCCCCCTATATATGATGAAAGGCTGCAATAAGGCCTCCTGCAAGCCCTCTCCAAAACATTAAAAGCTTGTTTTCTCCATACCCCACCAATATCTGCTTGCTCTCCATCACCCATCCTGTAGCACCTCTTTTGAGAATGGCTGAAAAATCACTTCTGTCGCTTGCTTCTGCATCATGGCAAGTATCTAACTGGGCCAGCTGGGAATCTGCCGTATTTAACTGGAGATGCCAAAGAAGAACACAGGACTTGTACATAATAAACCTTTTGTAATAAGCCAGCAAGAAATGTTTAGTGGTTTGATCCCTGTGAAGTCAGTCATAATTGCCCTGAGAATTTGTGCTGAAGGGAGGGAATGAATCTCCTGACAGGATGTCAGATGGAGCCTTCTTTACAAGATGCTGTATTTTTGCTTGTTTTATCTATATTATTTAACTCGGTGTGATGTCTGTGGTATCCACCAACATCTGTCAGTGGATTCTGTGTGGGAGAAGGAAAGAAAAAAAGACTCAATATGCATGAGACTATGGTGCTTTTAACCGTTAAGATGGAGTCAGGAAGAAATTCAGAAGAGGAACTGAAAACACCTCAGTAATAGTTGGTGCTGTCTGACATAATGTATACCAGCTCCATCCAAGTGATTTGCTTCTGAGTTTTTTTTTCCTTTAATCTTTCCTTACCTAAGTCTTTGTGCTAAATTACAAGGTCTTTGGGAGAGGGACTGCGCAAATGTTTAAGGAACACCTACTGCAAAAGGGTCACAATTATGACTTGGCAGCATGTAGGAAATAATGAAGAAAAGAAGAATGAGAATTGGGCTCTTGAAATGGCATTGTTCAACCTTCAGTATCCCACAAAGTTACAATTGAAAGTAACTAAATAGTAGGCTAAATCCCACAGGTCTGAAAGGATTCCTGAAAGAATTTCCAGCCTCTTCAAAATAACAAAGGAAGCTGCCAGTCTGGCATGTAAGGATAGATTGGTGCCTGGTGGAAGTAAATTCCTCGTCTGAGGCAAACATTTCAATTACATAGCAGGAAATCCTATAGCAAAGGAGTTTCTGCCACATTCAGGAAGATTATAAGGGCTCGACTCTATGCCTTGCACAGCAGAGAACGCTGAGAACATTTATCTGGCTTCTTTGAGCGAGGAAAAAGGGGGATACTGTTCACTTTCTGCCTTTCATCCTTACACAGGTCCTGTGATACGAGGTTGTACCCAGGTATGACTGAAATGTAGTTCATGGTGAAATTGCATGCAAGTAAACAGGAAGCAGGGGGAAGAGACGCCATCTCCTCTGGAACTCCAGAGCAGTCAGACTACAATTATGCAACCAAAAACTGGCCTAGGATGCGAAGTTTAGTAATTTGTTGCTTCCCACAGTTTGTTAATACATCCTCCAAGATCAAAGCTTTGCAACAAATGTTGTGTTCATCAGGAAATTTTAATTGTTTTACACCCAAATTTAGGCTTGTGTAATTCAGTGCAAGATTTCAATTACGTTTCACAAAAAATGTGTGGGATTTGAACTTCGTGTTGTATTTCAGCACGGTGAAAAAATGAAATATTAAGAATTACCAGAGAACTATGTTGTGTTCAGCTCAAGCTTTTGTCTTACATCTGAGACATCCCTTTTAGAATTGAATGCTAGCTCATTCAGTAACTCAGTGGATTAATGGCCTTCCTACTGACTCCTCATGTGATTTTGGGAAGCACTTCATTAATTGAAAGAGTCCTTTTCCAACACTGTTTTGGCATAAATTTGCTTAACTAATTAAATATGACAGAAACCAAGGCAAAAAAAAAATAGATCATAGATTCATGAAAATTTATGGACAAAAGGAGAACATTTTGTAATGATCCTGCAAATATGGGCTAGCATGGGAAAAAGGACAAAGACACAAGTCATGCAACAGTTTGCAATGGCTTACTTCTCTTTTTCCATTCAGCACCAAAACTGAAGGTAAGTCAAAAAGGCATCCAATCAGTACTGTGGAAAAGCTTGTTATTAAATATGCATTTTTCCTCTGAATGAGAACAGGATAGTGCTCATAAGAGGTGTTTCAATATGAAGTGTTTGTCTTTAAACAGCTTTATACCATTAAATGAACAGAAAATAATGACCAGCAAAATCGGTGCAGCCTCATAGCGTAAAAGGAGATCTCTTGAGGTATGTATATAATGCTGTTTGCACTGCACGACACTCTAAATAGAGGATTTTGTCTGTGTATCTCTCCATTCACCCAGCGGATGCCATAATGACTATAGGTCCACATATACCCCAGATACCACTGTGTCCTGGCACTGCTCGTCCCACTAAGAGAAGGTCGTGCGGTGAGTTTGGGAAAAGGGCTGCCACAGTGTCAATGTGCCTGACAACTCTGTCCTTTCTTCTCCTGGTTTCTCAAGGCACCTTATTTCAAGTGCAAATGAGCAAATGGTCCAGAAGATACGGGACCCCGGATTTATTCTGTATCTCTGCAAGGTGAGATTTTCAGCTGTACAGCTCTGTTCACAATCAAACTCTTCTTTCAGCTTTCAAGATGCTAGTTTGGAGGAAGGAAAAGAAATGGAAATTTGGGGAAATATATAGAATCATAGAATCACAGGGTTCATAGAATCATAGAATCATAGGGTTGGAAGGGACCTCGAAAGATCATCTAGTCCAACCCCCTGCCAGAGCAGGGTCACCTAGAGCATATCACCCAGGAATGCGTCCAGGTGGGTTTTGAATGTCTCCAGGGAAGGAGACTCCACAACCTCTCTGGGAAGCCTGTTCCAGTGCTCTGTCACTCTCACAGTAAAAAAATTCTTCCTGATATTCNGTTGGAAGGGACATCTGCAGATCATCTAGTCCAACCCCCTGCCAGAGCAGGGTCACCCAGAGCAGGTTGCACAGGAACCCATCCAGGCGGGTTTTGAATGTCTCCAGAGACGGAGACTCCACCACCTCCCTGGGCAGCCTGTGCCAGGGCTCTGCCACCCTCAAGGGAAAGAAGTTCCTCCTCATGTTTAGGTGGAACTTCCTGTACCCAAGTTTGTGCCCATTACCTCTTGTCCTGTCATTGCATTTCATGCAGTTAATGTTAATTTATATGATCGAAAGGGAAGATGAGTGAAAATAAGAAGAGCACACACAAAGAAAGCACAAATGTTGATCAGAAGTAGAAAGGCTTCAGCATGTCTATGAATGTGATTAAAAATGGTTTTTACCCTGTGCTAAGTATTTAGAACATTCGTGCTTAGAAACCTAATAAGGCAAAGCATCAGTAAAATAGATTTTGAAACAGCATTCATATCCCACAAAGTGTATAAACTTTAATAAAGCTTTCATATACAACCCGTTTTGTGAAAGAAACCGCTCAGAGGTACCGGAGTCTCTGTGACAAGGAGTATATCTCTGCCTGAGAGAAAACAGTAACACGCTTACAGAAAACTCATGGAGTAAGCCAGTCTGCACTCTCTGCCTGGCCAAATCCTGCCATCGTTTGCGCCTGAGAAGCAAGGAGGCACACCGAGAGACACGGCTGTTTGAAGGCGCTGGGTGGCTCAAGGCCGGTTCCCAGGGATGGGTTTGACATTGAACAGTCCCCACTGACAGTGAACACAGCTGAGCCCCTCGGGTCTGCTCGGGGGACAGGCGATGCCATACTGAAGGTAAACTCAGCCTGAAAACTCAGGCTAACCCCCAGTTAAAAAGCTACTAATATGACAGAAACCCAGGAGTTTTATATGCGTTGGTAGCATAGGAGAAAGCAAAAATCATGAGGCTGCCAAAAGGCATAAAATAGAAATCACAGTCTGCTGAGCAGTCAGGACTATTTTCACACTTTAACTGTTGTTAAATCACTAGACTATTTTGTATAATCACTAGATTATAAAGCGTGGTTTCCCCCATGAGGAGTGTTTTTCTTTCAGGGTAGATGCTGCTCCAGCTTGGACCACCGCACCTGAACTATCCCGCTGAACTCACGGGACACTGACTCCAGTGCACCACCAAAACTGGGTCCCAAACTCATGTCATCGTCTGGATCAGAAATGACTACAGACAGAAATAAAGGTGTAACTCACCCAAACTTTTTCCAGCCTTTACCACATCCATCTTGTATCCTCACACAGGTTTATTTTCTAATGACTACTCGTAGCCATGTGCTAAGCAAACATATTTGCTCATCCTACTCCTCATTTGAAATTCAAACACGAAGAGTGGGTTCCCAGAAGACTTCATAAATAACGAGGGAGGTCAAAAAGTGAGCCCATCTTAAGACCTGCCTCACTCTCCCCACGGGGGGAAATGACCCCCTGCTGATTGAAGCCATTTAGAGAACCCTGCCTCTGCTACCCTGGGATCTGCAGAGGGGGACCCTAGTCATAACATAAGCCCAGCTTTCACAAGAACTGGCAAGACACAAGAGAGCTAGACGGTCTTCAAAGTGGACACACTCTGCGTTTGCAGTTTACGTTGCCATTCCATGAGAAAGAAACACAAGTCAGTCATTTTCAAATGAAGCCACCAAGTCACAGAGCTTGTGTTTTATAAGCTTCCACAGACAGTTGCGATTCCCCAAAGGACTCATTTCTTGGTGGGAGCTTTTTGAAAGGCATGCTCTGAGTGTTATATTTCGTTTTCTGCTAGCGCTATATATGCTGATGTTGTTTAATAGGCAGCAAATACCAAAGTGTAATTTAAAGTTTTGCTTGCCACGGCTAACACCTTAGAAATGTTAGAAATCGTCTTGCTTATAGAGGATGTTCTGGGATGTGTAGCAAGTTGTTATTCTTTGACAATGTTGTGTTTTAGAGTCTTCGGGGGTTTTTGTGTTAAACACAGATGATCATCTGTTAGAAGCTAGAATTGGGGAGCCTCTCAGAGAACCGTTCTGTAGATAAAGGAAATATTTGGAAAAGGTAGGCTTATTTCTGTAAAACATTTATTTTGATAGAATGTTTGCTCATGTTTTAAAAAGGTAAAAACATATTTTAGTCCACAGCAAGGATTTGTAGTGTTGGTTGTCAAAGAAGGCATCTCCCATTTGTTAAGCTGATATAACTTGGTCGAAGAGCCTAGCGTCAAATATGCTGAATGTCCATTTCACAGACCGATCCTGGAAGAACAGAACCTGTAAATGAGACATCTCAAAGAGAATTTCTTAGAAGCCAGTAAAAAAAAGATCAAACCTATAAAGCAGATTAGAAATTTTTGTGAAAGAGGAGGGGGACAAAAAGAAATCAGGAAAAAGTCTGGGTTTTTTCACAAAATATGTCTCCCTGTGTGTTTCCCAGTAGTCAAATTCAGAGTCAAGACATCTCATTTCAGGCATTTAGCTCCAGCAACCAAGACAGAGGAGCCCAGACATCTTTGTGTTCCTCCTGTGGCCAGTGGATGGAGAGGTTTCCAAAGTTTGGTGCAGCTTCTGAATTGTCCCCTGGAGGACACATTTTTCACTGGCTGTTGGGTACCAGAGGCTCCTAGTTGTTAAACAGCTCTGGGTACGCAGGATGGGTCTAGGCTGCAGAACTCAGTGAAGCATTTGAAATGTCAACCTCATTTCAAAATTGCCCATATGCTAAATCAAAATAAGTAGAAATTGTCCTTACAAGCTCTCAAAAAACTGTTAGCCTTTCAACTTATGCAGACTTTACCAGCAGCGAAAAACATCTGAGAGCTCGAGCCTACCATCAATAGCTTAGTAAGTTATCATACCTGACTGTCACTGGTTCTATGTTGTTAATATCACTCCACCTCTCCACCAATGCACTTATGGTAATGAAGATGCACATCCATCAGGCATGAAAATGAGGTCAGTCTTTCTCCTGCACATCATTTTCACCTTCCTTTCAATCTTACACTACAGCTACATTCAGCCGGTAGCTAGCTTGCAAATAGAGCTTAAACCAAATATTAAATATATATCATAGAATCATAGAATCATAGAATCATAGAATCCTAGGGTTGGAAGGGACCTTAGTAGATCATCTAGTCCAACCCCCCTGCCAGAGCAGGGCCACCTTAGAGCAGGTTACACAGGAACGCGTCCAGGCGGGTTTTGAATGTCTCCAGAGACGGAGACTCCACCACCTCCCTGGGCAGCTTGTTCCAGTGCTCTGCCACTCTCAAGGTAAAGAAGTTCCTCCTCATGTTTAGGTGGAACTTCCTATGCTCAAGTTTGTGCCCGTTACCCCTTGTCCTATCACTGGGCACCACTGAAAAGAGCCTGGCCCCATCCTCCTGACACCCACCCTTCAAGTATTTGTAAGTGTTAATTAGGTCCCCCCTCAGACGCCTCTTTTCCAGGCTAAAGAGACCTAATTCCCTTAATCTATCTTCATAGGAGAGGTGCTCCAGTCCCTTAATCATCTTAGTAGCCCTATGCTGCACCCTCTCCAGCAATTCCTTGTCCCTCTTGANATATGCTAAATCAAAATAAGTAGAAATTGTCCTTACAAGCTCTCAAAAAACTGTTAGCCTTTCAACTTATGCAGACTTTACCAGCAGCGAAAAACATCTGAGAGCTCGAGCCTACCATCAATAGCTTAGTAAGTTATCATACCTGACTGTCACTGGTTCTATGTTGTTAATATCACTCCACCTCTCCACCAATGCACTTATGGTAATGAAGATGCACATCCATCAGGCATGAAAATGAGGTCAGTCTTTCTCCTGCACATCATTTTCACCTTCCTTTCAATCTTACACTACAGCTACATTCAGCCGGTAGCTAGCTTGCAAATAGAGCTTAAACCAAATATTAAATATATATCATTCATCAAACAGTTTAAATAAACTGCAGCAAGGTTGTCAGGTGTATATAAGCCCTACATATAATAAAAGAAAGTAATGCCAACTTAATTTTTAATCTCTCAGAATGCATAGTAGTGACAACAAAAGACTATTCTGAATGTACATTCAGTTCTTGATTCATCAGCATTCACGGATGGTAACCCTGCTGTACTGCTAGGGGTTTTCTCTTTTTCCTGGAGTCTGATGGAGTGAGATATCTTATTGACATTTATGAGGCAACTTTTCTTTTACTTACTTAAAGCCTGTCTTCCATGAGGGATTGACCGTGCCAAAATACGCACCTGATTTATGTGGTGGATTTGTTGCAGCACAATTGCCACTACACATAGTCATAAATGATGCAAGAAACCCATTAATATCTCTAAGTCAGCATTCAAAGCTGTTTATTTAGATGTAGCCAAAGCCATGAGGTGTCTGGATAGATCCCAGGCTGGACAATGAGTTCAGCCATAGCTCTGCCGAAGACAAGCTCCTTCTTTTCTTCCAGGTGCTCGTCTACCACAGAAATTACTTAACACCTAAGCTGTCATTCAGTGACGTTATGAAAACGTCCCAGTTTCTTTCGCCCTTGTCTGCAGAGTGTGGATGGCACCAGCTTAGCCCATCAGAGCGGTGGAGTGAGATTTTCCACTGTGCTCATTTCACTGGACTGGTGTGCAATTACCTTCGGAGGAAAATAAATCTTTCTAGAACAATCATTTAGCTCAACAAGCTTTAATCCAGCAGAGCATGCTGGCATCACCTCCTCATATAATAAATACATGTCTAATAAATAAATGTCCAAAGGAGCCTTCATGGCAATAGAATCGCACTAACGGGGGGCAGGGGTTTACATCAATGCCTATCAGAGCCCTCTCCAAAGCAGTAGGCTGCTTTTCAGGTCTACTGAGGAGGTTATGCTTTCTTATACAAGCGAATGTAGTTCACCTCAAGGGAAAAGAAAACAGATCATTTGATTGGTCGCAGTCGGCCTGCACGCCACGCCGCTAATCATGAAGGACTCATGGAAATACACCAGGTGAAAGGCACCACCATCTAATCCAGCAGACCTTTCCCTGGAGCCGGCTCTGGGGACCAGGTCCTTCAGAGAATAATAAACCGGTGAGGGAAAATGCAAAAACAAAACACAGAAAGATTAATTAAATAAAGGGCATCCTTCCAAAAAAACAGTAACAACTCTGTGAAATGTGTTTTCAACACCACAATACTCCTTCTCTGTTTTGTTTCACAGCAAAAGCATTACATGTAAGTGTTGCCTTTGAAACTCCAGAGAAAGACACTGATGAATGTTACACAGCAGACCAGAGGCTGCCAAAACTAACAGATTTCTGTTTAGAGACCCTAAGAGTGAAATCCCTGTGAAGTAGCAGAGCTTGAAGAGTAATTAGCCACAACCATAACAAAACAGTGAGCTACTCACCACTCAAGTCTCTATGACTTCTCTGTTGTTGTAACTGACATCGGTTTTACAGGTTGCTGAGAACGGACTGTCCATGAAAGAAATACTTAGCATAAAACCAGCCAAATTAATGACGTTCAAAAATGTCATTTTTTGTGATATACAAAAAAACCCCTGTCAACATTAGCGAGCACCATTTTACCTGTTCCCACCCTTTAAAGACTTGAGGCAACATTAACCTAAATACAATCCTACTCATTCCCGTGCAGACACCACCGGGGTAGGTGTGGCCCAGCAATTACCATTTCATCATCAAGGATTAACTCAAAGGCTTTTCTCTGCATTCTCATTAGCTGGGTAAAACGAACTAGCTCATCAATTTTTTTCATATCTTGCTTGGGAGAATTTTTGCTAATATGTTCCTACTTTTGCCCTAAAAAAAGGCAACAGTCAACAGCAGCCCGGTCTGCATACCCAAGGAACTGACGTTTCATTTGCTGTGCTTTCTGCAGCTGCTGTGTGCACGATGGCAGAGCGGTAAAGGGCCGATGGTTTACAGTGGTGATCCCGCACTGGCTGTGATCAGTAATGATGTTATGCTGCCAACAAAACACCAGAGCAAAAACTTATAAAACCTCACAAAACCCAGAACTACCTTTTTGGTTCTTCAAGGACAAAGATGGGCAGAGTAGAAGAACATGAAAAGAAACACTTTCATAGCATCATCACATAATAATAATTTATCCTTAGAAAGTAGTTTTTTCTTATTTCTGTTCTTCTGCACTCTTCTATTATTTTCTTTGTAATATTGTTTGTAAACTAATAAGCACCTGCCCTTCACTTTCCAAATAACTGATTGATCAAAAATAATAGTAAAACAAAAAATTCATAAATCTGAACTTTAAACCCTATGGAAATGTGAATTGAGTAAAATAAGTCCACACTGAATAACGTAATAGGGATCAGATGTTTTGATACGACTGATCATTATTTTCCCTAACCTTCAGTGAAGCAGAACCTCAAAAGAGAACACCTTTAAATTTTGCAGAAACCCAACGTGAGATTTCTGACGACTTCTAAGGGAGACACCTTAAGAATCATAAAAATAGCCAGATCTAGTTAAGTTGTCATCAGCTTTTTGTGGAGATGAAAATCAAACAGCTGGGTAGTATTTTACTGCATTTAGTCTACTTTTTATTATACATATTTCAGCCAATTGCCTTTTTGACTATCCTGGCCACCCTTTTGACAATTCAGTTTTTCTGTAATTTCAACACATCAGGAGACCAAAGTTGGAAAAATGCCTTTCCCACCAAAACTACCCACAAATTGCAGAATCAACACTGAACTATTTTGTAGTGATTATTCTAGCGACAGGATTTGAACTTAACATCCTCTGATCCAGGGGACTGAGATAATTTATTCACTCTTTATGAAAATAAAACCCAGCAATGTCCAAAGGAATTACCCTCTTCTGTAGGCTGAAACAATTATACAAAATGGTTTCCTTGTCAGCCACGGGAACAGTAGTCCTTTTGACATCACCATTTTTTCTAATGCTGTCTAAATGGAAATATTAGGATTCAGCATTATAGCCTCAGACTTGCTGACTCGGAAGTGTCAGTATTACTGTATGATTTAGTTAAAGCTCCATCTTTCTTTCTGAACTGTTTGTTATTCTATAGCAGTTATTTGTATACTGTCACCTCTGCAATAAAATGCATAAAAGTGCAGGTTGCAGAAAAGTTGGGTCTCGGGTCATTTTGAAGCGGAAACAGAACTTTGCACGCTATCAAAAGAAGCTTGCCACTTGACATCGTTACACAGGTTTCTGTAATCAGACTGTGATACATCCCGTCACTCGGTTTAGGAGTGATTTTGACATTCCAAGGCTTTGCCGCCGCAGGTACACATGGGGAGGCCCTTGCTCACTGTCACAATCTCTAGAGACTTTAACATAAGATTGGCAAGATCTGGAGCCCTAGCTGCCCCATTAGCATGGGTCTACCAGTGGTGATAATTATGGAAATTACTGGGCACAGGTGTGTGACCTAGACTACATGGTGCCAAAATATCTCTGTCTCCTCCACATCACAGCTCCTGGTTTACCAACACTGACTTTCTATATTACATATTTCACTCCTCCTCAGCTTCAGAAAGTCTCATGGTAAAACCAGCAAGTGCATGAACTGTTCCCTCACTGTTGATAATCCCCTTTTCAGCTGCCTTTAATCAGTAGCTGGGTTATCCCATTAATCTTCCGCGTGAGAGAGGAGCCATCCAACCTTTCAGCTCACAACTCATTTCCTCCAGGTCCCAGTGGACCACCAGTCCTTCCAGGAGCTTCTTCCTCCGATTTCTCTTGGCAATTTCTCATAGCAATATTTTCCTGACACAGCATACTAGATAACAAGGAATAGCTCCAGCAGGACTATGGAGAACAGCAATAACGTTGCTGGGAAGAGATGTGTGATGGGGTTGTTTAAAAACCTTTCTGAATCTCCATGTTCAGTAAAGATTAATTTAAGCTGTGACGGAAACAAAGTCTCTTTTTATAGGAACATGCAATCAGCACCTGTGCAGTCTAGATCTAGCTGTAAAACAAAAGGAGCAAAGATGCAAATATTCTTTAAAACTACAGGAGAAACACAGGCATCATGAAAATAAATCTGCTTGAAACTGAAGAAAATTTCAACAAAAAAATAAACGGATATAAACTCTCTATAAATAAATTAATGTAGAAAATGTAAAACAAACTACTTTTTAATCTTTGGAGTGCAGCAATGATGAAATGGTGAGAGTGGAATACAAATAATTTCTACCTCCACTCGAGAGTTTCTAATTTTATCAGCAGAGCTCTCCGATGGGATTGCCTATGGCAGCAGTGGGTTTGGTAGTAGCTCTTTCAGATCATTTTCACATTTCTACACCCAGAATTCTACAGCCATCACCCCGCTCCCCAACTCAGCCTGGAAAGGACAGATCTGAGGGCAAGAAAGAAGTCACCCCATTTTTTTCATACTGTTTTGCCACCCGCTTGTCATGCGCCATTGCTGAGTACCTCTTCTCATTTGATGTTGCTTTTGGTCTTGTTTTGCAGTAAAAACTTCAAGACCTCTTCTACAGAGAGCTAAGACACAACCGTCGCTGCTTTGTGTAACAACTGATCCTGCCTTGCCAATTTCTGTTTCCAGAAAATAGGAATAACAGAGAACACTTTCAAAAGGACAGAGAAAAGGCTTTATCGCAGCCTAATTTTCTGTTAGCCAGGTAATTACCTTTCCAAAATCTTTCTGAAATCTTTCCATATTGCAGTTCTCAATTATCTATCCAGAGGACACTGGAAAGTGATAATTAGGTGTTAAACACCAGCCCTGTTCCTGCAGATAGCCCTCCTGCCAGCCATTTAACACTTACTCTGGTGCTAAAGCTATGAATGATGTGCTTTTCAACAGCATTTAGGTGCTAGTAAATTATCAAACAGTTTGAAGGCAAGGGCCTGCCTACATGGGAGAGGCGAGGGGCAGTGATCTCCCTGACCTGCAGCAACTGGGGACATCTCATCTCATCTCAGGAAGGGTGGCCCAGGCTTGCTGGTGCAGTTGACGTATTTCCACACAGTAGGGGCACCCCTAGACAAGTCAAGGGCGACTGTCCCACACTTCCAAATGCCTCTTTTTGAAACGGAAAGCTAACCTAGAATCATCAAATCGTAGAATGATTTAGGTTGGAAGGGACCTTAAAGACCATTTTGTTCTAACCTCCCTGCCATGGGCAGGGACATCTCCCTCTAGACCAGGTTTGCTCCATTTATTTGTGGGATTAATCTTGAGATCCAGCTCTTGTGTGCCCAGTTTCACACTGCCAGATGGGGCTACCCTGTGCAGATCCAGTCGTCTAGACAGGTAAATTCCACTTCTCCTCTTCCCTCATTATTAAGTACGACTTACTTAAATCTTTTCTGAAGGAGGACTAAGCTAGACATGCTGCCTGCCAGACACTAAAAGGATGTCAAGAGTTGTAATTCTTCTGGACTATGTATGTTACATTCACCTCTTTAGCCTATAGCAAACAAATTCTCCACCAGAAATAATGTTTACATGGATTTACAGTTTAAATCAAGAGCACTAGAAGTGGTTCAGCATCTAAACTCCCATCTGGCTGCTAGCACATGTTTTGGAGGTGCTAACAGAGCAGACATAAAGATGTCATGTCAAAACTGCCCCTCTGTGCTAGATACACCAACTCCTCTCCCAGGACTGGAAATTACTCACCACTTCATGCTTCTATGCCTATATATACCTTAGAAACAATAGAATCATAGAATCTTCATGGTTGGAAAGGACCTTTGAGATCATCGAGTCCAACCACACACACACAGAAAACATCCCTCCAATCTCTGCCACTAGAGCATGCCCCAAAGTGCCAAATCTATACCTCTTACCTAGGCAGAATTGCTGCAGAAGACACATGGCCTCTATAAGCGATCTACAGTATGATACCAACATCTCTGGAAGGATTAGAAATGGGCTCAACTGGGCTAAAACATGATTTCTCTATCAGTGGCTAGATAGATAAATATCCACATGCACATACTTTCGCGTACATTTTCACAACAAGTGCATGCTATATTCTGAATATGGTTTTTTCACTCAACAGTGGAATCAGTCACGGATCACCACAATGCAGCACTACGGCTTCATGGGAGGCAAAAATCTAATGGGAATGAGACAAAGGCAAGGCCTAACGTGATACATAACATAGGTATACCTAAAATTAGTATCTTTTTTTAACCTTAGGTGTTTCAGGGCATCCTACCTGGCATTCACCTGTTGCCTCAGGAGGCTGCAGGCTTCAGTAGGTCCTGTCTTACATTCCAGCCTCCTGTGAGTACCCTGGTGTACTGTAACTCATTGGGATGGAGATAACTTTCTTCATAGCTACCTGTATGGTGCTGCTCTTCGAATTGGTGGCTGAAACAGTGCTGGTAACACACCGGTGTTTTTACTGCTCATAAACAGAGCTTGCAGAGCAACAAGACACTCTCTCTTTCCCACTCTGCCTCCCAGGGGTACACGAGAAGCTGGGATGGGACACAGCTGGGACGGCTGATCCCAGCTGACCAAAGGGATATTCCATACCATATGAAACTGCACTCAGCCATAAAAGCTGGGGCACAGGAGGAGGAATGGGAGGTAGACTTTCATGGTTATGGAATTTTTCTTCCCGAGTAACCCTTAGGTGTGACAGAGCTCCGCTTTCCTCAAAATGGCTGAACATCTGCCTGACAATGGGAAATAGTGAACAAATGCCTCTTTTTGTTTTGCTTATGCACACAGCTTTTGCTTTCCCTATTAAATCATCATTATTTTGATCTGCGAGTCTCTTTGCCTTCTACTTTCTCTCCCTCCTTCTGGGGGAGAATGAGTGAGTGGGTGGGCAGGCATTTGGCTGTTGGCCTGGAGCAACCCCCCACACCCGGACACCTAAGGATAGCTCCAGACGTCTATATTTAGGCATACAACTTGGTCTCCTACTGTTGACCCTTCAAGAAAGTTTTGTGTCAGGGTAACAGGTATACAAAACCTGAAAGAGTAGAAAGAAATGGAAATAAAGCACAGCCACAAAAAATTAGCTAACATTGTCCATTTTGTATGGTTACCCTCAATGTAAAGAATACAGTGGGACAGAGGCTTAAACACCTTCTAGTCAGGTATTGCTTGAATCCAGCCCCGTGTCCATGTCTGTTTCCCTTCCTGTTACTGTGTTTGCTCTAAGCTCTTGTCCATCTAACAGGGCTAAGAAAAGAAGCTGCAGCCAGTTCTGCCCTCGCTGCTGTGAGAAGTGCTGGTTTTGTTCATTACCACGTTTATTTGGGGACTCCATTTTAACAGCTAGCCCAAGGAGAATTGCTCACTTATCTCCTTCTGGAAGAAACTGAGCCAAATGCCATACAAATGTACATTTATACTCTATAGCGGCATTGTCTTTGATAACCGAGGTTCTCTGCTGGCAACCAAACATCTCACATACTGCAAGTCTTCTGTGAAGAAATGAAAACAAACAGTTAAGGAAAAATCACTTAAGAAAAAATTTCAGCAAAACTGGACCAAATGGTTTAAGGCTCGTCTTTCTCTGTAAATAAAGTGGTGAAGAGAAGATGTTTCAGTGAAGTGCTCAGCTCCAGCAGAGGTACAGATGAATGAAACCAATGTATGCACAACTAGAAAATGTCGAGTTAGGGAAATTGTCCTACAAATGCCTTTTTTCCTTTCTTCTTATCCCCCTTGTACATGCATTCCTCAGGAAAAGTGCTGTTTTGTTATGGCAAAGGAATTTTGCAAGTACGAATATTCATCTGTCCCTTACCAGAAGGAAATGCTTGGGGTACAGTGTAACTTGTGCCAGTATATTGGAGCGGCCCAGTCAGTAAATTCTGGGCAAAGGCACTGAATGAGTCAGGATTTATACACTCTGACAAAGAAGAACCATTTACCATCCTCTATAAGTAAAGGCTTTAGAATAAATTCTTATTTATATTATAGATATTTTATATCCACTACGCCAATGTAAAAAGACCTTGAAATAAGTATAATAGGTGTCTTACAACCTCTTTACATTGCCAGAACATTTCATACACATTTTATAGAATATTTTATAAGATAAAGGCTATGAATCCTCATCACTGTAAGTTTTAAGAACAAGCATCTGCTGGGGATTACACAGCTCGAGCTGGTCTGGCCACAAGGGAGAACAGAGGAGATGACATTTTCCAGCTACAGAGTTGGTGGCATCTTGCATTTTTTGTACTGAGAACATGCAGCAGCTGTGCCTGTATTTAGTTCTTATACTTGCACACACCTACAGTGCTGCTTACAGAGCAAGTATCCCAAGAACCTGGAAAGGGAAGCTGGATGGCATCAGCGACACTCTGGTTTTCATTAAGTAGCCATTACTCTTACTAACCACCTTGCTCTGAATCCGGTGTTATGGGAGGTATTTGCAGGTAACTTCTGATTGACTTTCTATTATCATTTAAGACGGTGATAACATGGCTGGAATAGCAGTAAATGAAACCTTCAGGAACTAGCTTTCTGCAACTCATTGACAAGAAATTTTGTTAGCAACACGTGTATGGCAGATAAAACAAAAAATGAAAAATGTGTTTAAAGTTGTGGAGTGAAGGTATTCCTGATGGTTTTTCATAGCTGAACAGGATAGTACAAAAGAGGAAGAGAATTCAGTGAAAAGTGGTGGAGAGGGGTAGCAAAGTTACTGAGATACTAGATCAAAGGAAAAAATGCTGACTTAACCCAAACAACGATCTGGACTCTGTATTTTACACATTTTCTGCACTTTCTGCTATTAAAATTATGCCTAATACATTACTCGGATTGGAACCCTGTTTGTGGATTTAAGTTGCAAAGGCATTTTGAATTATTTCAATCATTCAGGAAAAAAAAAAATCTTTAAATGAAACCCTGTATCAGGTTTGAGGTTGAACTCTGGGTCTTAGTCCAGAGGCTAAAAATAAAAAAAATTATCTACCAGGCTAGGGTTTCAGAAAGCATTGCCAATTTATCATAATTGTTGATTAGAAACCAACACCATGGAAAGGCTGTTAAATTTCCATCTGTGGATATATTCATAACCTTGTTAGGAAAAGGCACTAAACAATATGGTCCAGCTTTGGATTCAGCCCTGCTTTGGGCAGGGGATGGGACCAGATGACCTCCACTTCTAAATTATTCTGTGATTCTATGAGCGGCAAAAGACATTTTCTAAGCTGCTGCTATTTATTTATTTTAATTGGGAAGAAATTTCTAACTTTGCCTGCCCTTTGGCTTTCAAACTCCTAATCAAACTTGCTATCCAGAAGTATTGCATAGAATCATAGTCATAGAATTGGGGCTGGAAGGGACCTTAAAGATCATCTAGTTCCAACCCCCTGCCCTGGGCAGGGACACCTCCCACTAGACCAGGCTGCTCAATGCCCCATCCAGCCTGGCCTTGAACACTTCCAGGGATGGATCAGCCACAAATTCCCTGGGCAACCTGTTCCAATGTCTCACCACCCTCACAGTAAAGAATTTCTTCCGGGTATCCCATCTAAATCTACCCTCTTCCGGTTTGAAGCCATCACCCCTCGTCCTATCACTACATGCCCTTGTAAAAAGTCCTTCTCCAGCTTTTTTGTAGGCACCTTTCAGGTACTGTAAGGCCTCTTTATGGTTTCCATGGAGCCTTCTTTTCTCCAGGCTGAACAACCCCAACTCTCCCAGCCTGTCTGAGAGATCCTTAGCCTGTCTGAGAAATCCTCACACAGGATTTGTGCGAGTGACTTCTGATTTTAGGTATGTTCTTTTTAAAAACCTTTTAAGGGACAACTACCTGTTTGCATGGCCAGTGGAGCACTGTGAACCTGAGGGGTGTCCAAATCCCACACGGCAACAGCTACTCAGCAAGTTAAAAGGTATCAGTGGAGCTGCTGCAATTCTCCATGCATGCAGTCTTCCCTACTGCAAATATAATGTAATTTAGCTTTAAATGCTCTGTCCCTGGCAGCCAAGCTGCATTACCTTGCCCTTTCCATGTGCTAACAGTATGTTCACAGTCAGTGGAAGCACCTCAGATGTATTGTAGCTTGTCAAGGAACAGGGGCATAATGATCGATCTGAACCTTCCTGTGCTTCTTTCTGAACTTTGTCTACCTTTGTTATTAGTCTCCTTTATTATTAATCTACTTAAGAAAGCAAGAGAGAGCGACCGAGTAACCACTGAAAGGTGGTAAACTCCCAGAGCAGCTCTTCAGAGGGTCTAATGAGGCTTGAGCATCAGTCAGGGTAGCAATTTGGCACACTGGTGGCTCCAGGGTGCAGTTTAGCCCCCCTTGAAATCTGTGAAAAGGCTCTGGGAACTGGATGATGCCCTAAATGAACAAGGGCTGTTGTTCCACAGATTGAGTGACAGTAAGTATTCCCAAAGGGTTTTCTTTTATTAGATTAGAATCAGTTCTTAAATCACTAAATTGTGTGGAAATTTCCCATTCCAGAAGTAAGCAAATATTCAAGAGTATATATACTTTACTTAGCAGCTACCACAGAAAAATATACAAAGTGGGAATCTGTTAAATACAAAACCTAACTGGATATAAAAATGTGTTCCCTTGACAGGTCTGTTTCTTTAATAGAATTTCATTAAAGAGGGCACCATTGTTTTATGGAATATTCTGTGGTTTAATATATAAAATATGCAGCCGTTTAATATATCTCAAAAAGTTCAGGTTTGCATTGTATTTTAATTTTTCATCAGTATAAGTTTCTCTCTAATAATTCTCTGTAAAGAGGCTTCACTTTGCTTCAGTGCCTGTAAAATGCTTTCTTTGATCAGGTTTATTACCTGAGTTAATTTGTATTTATCCAATTCAGATAGCTGACACTAAAGGTATAGTTCATTAATTAAGAGTTGAACAAATTCTTGAGACTGGATTGTTATAAATCATTAGTTTAGGGTCACACTAGTAGGGGCCAAAGGGGGTCAAAAGGGTGAAAGCTGAGAGCTATTTCTTGAGTTTTGTGAAATATCTGAGTTATTTCATTCCTTTTGCTTAGCGGACTGGTAATGAGGACAGTAAAACTGGAGAAGGCACACTAAAAGGAAAGGAATTACCTTAAAGCAAAAAGAATAAGATTCAGAAAAGCCAAGGTGTTTTAACTTTTTGCCTACTACAGTCACCCAATCCAAAGCCTGAGCAGAAAGAGGAACCTACATCTCTGAACACACATGGAATAACAGTATCTGCAGGAAGGCCAAAAAAAGTAGGTGGAGGTGAAAAGTTTCCTCGTTTAGTCCAAGAGATGATGCTCCTCTGCCAGAATGAAAGGACGTGAATCAGTCAGGCCCTCTTTGTGTTAAACATAGTTTACTATATATAGGAAATTATATGTATAAGAGAATTCACAAATATGGGAATATATATCTACTGTATAGATATATATAGATATTAAGCACCTGTAATGCAAATTCACAGTTAGAGGAATTAGGCCTAAATAGAATAGTCCTGGAAGCCAGGAACAGCTTTATTTTCATTGTTATCCTGGTTGATTCGTCATTTACAATAAGTTTAAACAGATAACATAAATCAGGCTAAGTGTTGCAATTGTTTCTGCAGGCACGCTGTCAGCTTACTCGTTAGCAAAGGGGTGTGAAGGCCTGTGTACAACCGGCACATCTCAGGGACGATGGAGGGGACACAACACTATATCTCTATTTTAGAAATGCTCAATTTCACCTGAGAAATAAATATTTGCGGTGCAAATGTGCTCCCAACTTGAAAAATCTCTACCAATATTCAGAGTAGAAGCGAGACAAACACTGTACTCAGTCAGAGCAACTTACGCTTGAAACAGCTTTTGCAGGACAGACCTTCCATCTCTTGATTCGAGCCTGAAGGTCTTCTCAGTGGCATGCCTCAGCTCACACAGGGGTAACACAAGTGGTCCAGGCCTAACTTGAGTCATTTTTTATAGTGCTCTTTGTAGCATATCATACAATGTGGCCACAGTAGTCTCTTCAGGTCTCGAAGGAGCAAACCAGAAGGATATATGCAATATCTTTCAGGACACTTGGATGCAGGGCCCCTGTGTCAGACCTGCCCACTCACAAGGTGAAACACTTTTAAAAGGTATCAGGAAAAAAATGGGACGGATTCACCCAATGCAGTGTTACAAAATTCTTAGGTTTGCGCAGTATCAAGCAAAGCTGCCAAAATTAAAAGGTTACCAATTTAAATTTAAGTTAGTTTATTAGCTTGGCCATATTTCAGACAACGTACCTGACCTCTTGTTTCTCTTTCTTTGTTCTGGGGCTTTAAGATCACAGTTCGCTTGATTTGACCTTCAGCTTGTCTCAATTCCAATTAACACTAATGGAGGCATGCTAATGTACTCCAGCTTGGACCTGACTCACTGAGAGATTTGGGGATTTTTCACAGAAGTGGTTTGTTTCCCATACAAACGGAAAAGGCCGATTATGGACGGGGAAAGTGAAACCGCTGCACTGCTTCCACACGGTGCTGTCAAATAAATTAACGTTCCCATCCCAGAAGGCGAATTTGGTGTGCAGACCTGTTAACGCAATCGATCCCCATTAATGAATACAGAGGGACGGTGGGGGAATTGTGACTTGCCTGCTAAAGGCCATAACCAATTATTCTCCTCGTTTTCCCATCCATCGATGCCCTGGTACTTCTTAACGGTTGCGATGTTTTCAGCCTCTGCTTGCCTCGTCATAAATGGCTCGTTGGCATTCTATATTAATAGGTTCCCTTGTGAAGAATGCAGGGTGTAATTTTCACACTGCAAGGAATATTACACGTACAGCCTGGCGTGCGTACAGGCGCACGAGTGTCTCAAACCACTCTTCCACACTCCCCTTCCAACATGACAGGGCAATAAGCCAGTGTAAGCACATGTCTACTGTATGTATGGCTTTAAGGAGGAGACGGGGGAGAGGAGCCATGATATAGGTGGTGAGGATGTCAGTTTTTCTAGCCACATTCAATAATTGAGACTTGTTCATTGTAGCAGCAGAATGCCTCAGCCTCTCCCATGTCACGTTGAGGACCATGATGCTACTTTTGCCCTCTGCTTCTACCTCGACGTAACAAATGGTACAAATGCTTCCATCAGCCCTACACATACTCCATACCCATTTTATCCACACTTATCATTGCAGCAGCAACAGTTTTCATGCACTGTAATCCCATGCTGGTTTAGTTCCAATGTTAATCACCGATTCACTAATTTATTTAATAGAAGCAGAGTTCACATCCATGATGTTCTCTGCTAAACTTCAGAAGCCCTAAAAACCCAATGAAAGAGTGAATTTTATCTTACATAGAGAGTAGGTTATAAAAATTTTCAGACCCACGACCTCAGTACTGCAATCAGCTCCCTTGTGTGACTCCACTCAACAATTTCTTGTGTGGAAACAGCAAACCAACAAATCTTCAGCTCGGCTTGTGTTGGGGTACTCCAGTATGTCAGCTAGATTCCTTTTGCCCTGTGAAAAATGTGGTTAAAATTTTATATATATATATATAACCTGTTGAGAACACACAGTTACTTTCTGATCACTTGACTATACTGTACCATAACAATAATAGCACTGGAAGATGCCAAAAGTAGTGTTTCTGAGGTTTACAAATATTGCGGGGTTTTTTCCCATTATTGAACTTTACGTTTTGTGAAGACGATCCCGCTATTAAAGCAGCAATAAGTCTCCATTAGCCACAGTTGAATGACACTGTTGGTCTTTCATTCATATACTTGTTCTGATGCTCTTACTCAGCAAACTCCTTGTACCACTGTTAACCTGTCACCTGGAAATGACACTACACGTGCTACTGACACCAAGCAAATTCTACAGGAAAATTAATCATTTGTCACATGCAATATTAGTTATGCTATGTCCAGGCTCTTTTTCCACTGATTAATTACAAATTTGTTTTAAATGCATGCTGAGAAGACAACAATTAGACCCTAATTCAGCAAAAATCTAAGCATGTAGTTAGCTTCCACTGCACGAGTGACACAGTTAAAGCCGTGGTGAATTGTTGATGAATTTACTTTGCTTTGATGAAGCCATATCTGTGGAACAAAATGTAGGCTGCTGCACTGAGGGATGCAGTAAACAGTATTTATTCGTTGAAGATGAGTTATAAGATCCGATCCCTCATTCTGCTCTGAGCTACAGAATGACTCCCAGCTTAACCACAGAGAGGAGGGACAGCAAACTGCCCAACCAGAAGATGGTGGCAAAGCCCAAACGGTTATCTTTAAACACAGTTTGCTTGAAAGTGGACAGTTTTCTGAGTCCACTTTTCTCCTGTGCAAAATGGGATCTCCTGACTCCACTTGCTTCCACCATTCTCATGCAAACCTGTGGGCCAGGACAACTAGATAGGGTCTTTTTGGGGGAACCATAGCAAAGACAATAGTCAAAGATATCCCCCAGCAGGATAACCACAATTTTCAGTGACCTTAGCTCTCACAAGTCATGAAAATTGTTTGATGTTTGCCACCCCAACATTTTTTACGCTTTTTCTGCACTACTTCTCTGCCTTCATCCCATGTTTGTGATGTCTGGAAGGATTGCTACCTCCTCTAGCCCAGGTTTACACAAAGCTTGGAGGACACAATCATATTCAGTTCATAGCTCCTCTTTAGGCAATTAACTACTGACATTCAGAATAACATACTAACAATGACACTTTGCAATCCAGTGTAAGTGCCTAATCTCAAACAATAAACTGGGCTGCTTGTAGGTCAGTGGAAAGAAAGAGACTTCAATACCTAACTGCCAAATGCCTGAGTGAAGGCATGAATTCTCCCACAGAACTTGAACATCTATGTAAAATCCAGACCTCACTGCTGAGGCCAAACTTATATTAACTTCAGCAGCGCCAAGATTTCACCCTCAGTTTTAAGTTCCAGCAAGGTAGAAAGCCAACTTTGGAGAAAGTTATGGTACTGGGAAAAAGGAGAAATTAGAAAGTTGGGGGTGCAAAAACAATTAAAATGTATAATGAATTTCAACTGTGGTAGAACTGGGAAAAACTATCAATATTGACAATGCTGTTTCAGCTGGGATTTGATTCTACTTATTTTAGGAAGAATATTTTAGCAGAACAAAAGCAATTTAACAGTGTCTTTTCTGAAAACTCTCCAAGTCTGTCCAAAGACAAAGCCTGTTCTTCCTTTTCTTACATGTTTTTTTTACCCAGTTGCCTATTTTTACCTTCTACTCACCAACACTTTTCCAGGTTGCTCAGCTTGGTTCTTCACTCTCTCCATAGTATGAAAGCTTTATTGTTCCCTCTGAATGCTCCATCACTTACCCTTCCCAGCTCCACGTTTTGGCACAAATGGACTCTTTTGAGCTTCTGTGTGAAGACCACCTGCAGCAGACCTTGAAATGACTAACGTGGAGGCAGGCTGAGATCAGCTTAAACCTAAGTTTCAAATGTACTCTACAACTCTTGCTGTTTCCTACTCCCCAAAACGACTTCATTTCCTACACCAACTGCTAAAGCAATAGTCCCGAAAGAGGGAGCAATAATTTACAGTAACTCTTCTTAATACATGAACATTAATTTTATTTATTGTACCAAGAACCAAATTTACTAGAGACACAGTCCATGATTGGCATTTTGAAGGAAATATGGTAAATTACTCAAATCTATGGATATAGCTGTAGAGATTTATAAAACATTGCCTTCAGTAGTTAGAACATGATATATGACTAGCGCTGAGGTCATGTCCAATGTTCATTTTGCTCATTTACTTTTGCAGGTGGAGCTGAAATAGTTGCCAATTCAGAAAATGAAGGGCTTTTTTTTTGATAATAATATATTGAAAAGTAGGTTTGTGAAGACAGGCTAAATAAAATCTGTTACCTAATAGCAAACACATAAACCCAAAAACTACTTGTGATATTTTATCCTTGAAAAAGAAAAAAAAAACCCAAACCCTATTAATGGTCTGCTCTTATGAAGACTCAGTACTAGTCAAAGGACATTACTTGACTAGTCCCATGCCTAGTAGAGAGTGCCGAAAGGGACTACCCACAGTAGTTAAGCACTGAGGCTGATGATATTTTACAGGGTGAGTTGCAAGAGCTCAGTTCTCTGCTATTCTCTTAATCAGGTAATGCAATTACCTGCAATTGCTCAGGTTTAAGAGTAAGGTGACTGAGTGTGGAATCAGTCCCAATGGGAAAATTTCTCATTGTGCAACTAAGCAGATAAGAAAAAGCTGCTGTTTTCAAATATCCCAGACACGCAACAACCAGACACACACACCAACGCACATTTTAGGGAAATGAAATTAGCGAGTATTGTCATTTGTTTTAGAATATGATCACATCTGACAGGCATGAGCTTGTCTCTGATGTGTTTTCTTGTTGGTGCTGGAAAGAAGAAAAATGTGAAGCCAGCTAGGACTGTTTCCGAATGTGATGCTCTTCTTTTCTCCCCCTTTTCTTTCTTTTTCCTTTCTCTCAGCAAAAACACTGGAGATGTTTAAAATCCCTAAATCATACAAGGCATATTTTTAATATCTTGTACTAGGGATAACCTTTTTAATAGTACTGGAAATCCCCATACACCATATCTAGGTGTATCCAGATGGATTGTTTCCATATGAAGACATTTTCTTTTGCCATTTTTCATTCTATTGTACATATCTGTAACGTATGCTTTTTATAATGAAGGGCTACTCTTAATAACCTTGTATTTATTTTATTTTATTTTTTTTTTAGAAAGAGCAGATGTGATGAAGTGAATGAGAGCTATTGGTTTAATAAAGCACAGTCATCTTCCCTCAGATGTTACAATAAACCAGATTAGATAGAGCTCTAATGGAGAAAGCTCCAATGTTACTTCTGCTGTTGATAAATGGTCTGAAATTTCATTTTCTCTGCTCTGCGTATCTTGCATACGTGCCTGTGTTTAACTGTTTAGAATCTGGCACGGTAACAACATGAAAGCAAAGAACCCTGGGATCTCCAAATAGCTGATTATACAAAAGATGATTCCTACCTGATAGTGAGAAGTGAAAGGTGACAAATTCTTCCCTGTCAATTAAATTCCTTTCATGAGAGTCTTTAGTACATTTCTGACTATAATGTCAGTCAAGCATTAACAGAAAACTCAGTGTCATTATGGAAAAAAGACATTAAAACCTTTTTAGGGGTGGAGAAAGGGGATATGCGAATATACTTCAAAGAGAGGGTCTTGTTTTCCTTTTATTCCCTCAGTATTTCCATGAAACCTAAGGCAATGACATCACAACAAAACAAGGTTGCCAAGATATACTATACAAAAACATGTTTTCACATGGTTACATTTTCTGCAAATTATAGTTCTTGGAGTATAAATCAGAATAATTGTTTAAATCAGAGTGACTGTTGAAACAGATTTACAGAGATCAAATCAAAAATGCAATAATTCTTGTGGTTTCACTAATGCTCAGAGCACCAAATACTTCTGAAAATTTTGGTTGTCAGTTATATATAGTGTTTACATTAACATGCTGCTTGAACAGAGAAAATATATATTTTAAGATGAAAATGTGAATCCAGGGTTACAAGAATGTTTCTGAAACAGCTAAGTCATCTTGTTTCAAGTAAAACCAGATGTTTGCTTAAAGTGAAAGGCAATCATTTCTTTTAATTATGTTCACTGGTTAGGCCACCAGGAATATCCATATGTGCACACAATGATCCGATTAAAATCAAAGACCTTACGATGGAGAAAGCAATCAACAACTGCAAGACCACCAAATGACATGCGAGGCACTGACCTGGATTCCACTACCTCCATTCGCTCATTTTCACTCAGCAAGTCAAACAGGAGAGACCGCTGGAGTCCACCGAGATCCCCTGGGTGAGTCACGTCCTCAGGCCCTGGAGGTGTCTCCAGGAGCAATGGCCTCCTAAACACTTGCTCCAAATTGATGAACCTGGACTAAAGACATTTCTCAACTTTGCACGGGGTCGATACCTGCAAAAAACATTCAGTATGCAGTAAGGAATCAGGTGCAGTGCGCTTCTTTGGTCCTTTCAGGATGTGTGATGCTGTGTTGAGTCTAGTGGAAAAGGGAAAAATACAGAAACTCAAGTGTTTTGCATTAATACTTCACCAGAAGAGAAGTGGATGGATAAATGGATCAAAGAAGTGGATTTTCATGTACTCCTGAAATCCTGCCTGTAGGTGCTATGTGACTT
>VXBO01010469.1:174300-293130 GCA_013400135.1 Rhinoptilus africanus
AGGGAAGGGAAGGGAAGGGAAGGGAAGGGAAGGGAACTTTGTTTCAGTAGCAGATGTTCTCTGGCAACGTGCATTTATCAGAAAAGCGGGCATTTTCAGAAGGTCAGACTGAATACATAATCAGGTGAAAACCCGTCTTTACAAAAAAACCTGAATAAAAGATACAGCTCCAGTGAAGTCATTAGCATTTTTAACCCTGATTTCAATGATGTCAAGAAACATCTCTCTCTATGTTTCCATGCTACTTCTGTCACGGTGGGGTACTTTATTTTACGTGTGCAGTTTCTGTGCTGATGGTGTTCCCCTCTCTTGTTTGTGCATGATCTGCGCTCAATCACTGTATTGTTTTGCTTTTGTTTTCTAGTCCACTCTTTTCAGCAAATCCCCTCACTGAAGCAGAGATCCTTTCCTTTCATCCTCACAGCTCTGCAAGACAACCTTTTCCTCACCCAAACATAGACCTTAGAGTAAGTTCAGCCTCTACAGAGTCCTTTGATAAATATGCATCTGTGTATGTAGACACTCATCTCCATGACAATTTTATTTTGGTCTTGAGAGTCCTGTGGCTGTGTACAGTCTTCTAACTGTTCCTCTTTCACATGGCTTTACTTAACCGTCAGTGTTCTCACAGGGCCCTTAGTGGGTTGCATCCAGTCCCTGAAAGCTCCTCTCATTGTTTTGACGAATAAGCAGTTACATTAAAACTTTGGTCCAGGATAGTTAGAGGCAAAAAATCATGCAGACCCTGCAAATTTTGCAGCAGACACTTGATCTTTGCTGATTAGCTCGTAGATGATGTTGCCAGCAATATCTTCTCCAAGGCATACTCCTGTCTTGAAATACAACATCTTCACCAGTTTTCAACATGAGACAGGAACCGAAACTAGTTAGCATTGGAGTGGATGACCTCCAAGTACCTCTGGCACTGCTCGATGGAAAGTAGATGGCATTAATGCTGATACAGAAGAGCAGCAGGCTAATTTGTAACCCAGCAGGATCCCAAAATATGTCCAAAATATTATTTATGACTAAAAGTTATAAAATAGAGTTAAGGCAGATTTTATTGTTTACTTATCCAAGTCATAAAATATACAAGCACAGCAAATATAAACAACAGCAAAACCAGCTGAGCAAAGGCAAGCTTTCAGCTAGCTTAATCATCTCTAAATTCTAAATATTATCTCATGACGGATGGCTGCTGGAGTCCGCAAAGGACGGTAACAAATCCTGTTCCCTGTTCCACGCAGACCACTTCTATCGAGGACACTTCCATCCAACTGTATTATCACAAATCCTGCCTTGACACAGAAAATTTCATTTCCTCATCACCATTTGGTGAGTCTTATGCTGGAAAAGGGCCTGCTGCCTACCCTTCCCCTGGCCAGCTTTTGCAGATGAATTGTTCTTTTCCAGTGTTTTTGAAGGAACAGTCAAGAATGTCTCCCTTACTATGCTGGTCTGGGTGAGTTTTTCTAGTCTAGTTTTTATACCCGTTCCATCACTAAATTCTAAACATTTACCAGTGGCATGTTGAGTGATACAAGCCATATCTGTTACATACACTGTGAGCTCCTGCTCGTTCTCATTTATTATTCTTCTTTCCCATACTGCTTCAGAAGCAGTGCATACTTCCCTCTGTACATACTTCTTTCCAGACCACACCACTAAGTATCCAACAGCTTATCTGAGAGTGGCTCAGGAAAAGGACATAAAAACAGAGGATTGCATAAAAAATGGTCACAAATTATATAAACAGAACATTTAATATATCTATCTGCCCATGTGGGGTCCATATATTCACCATGACAGACACATGCATGTTTGGTTTTAAATCCTCCGCTGACCAGGACTCTATAGACTCTCCAGAAAATTTATTCCTTGACTGTGATCTTTTTTTCCTAATATTTAACAAAATTGTCCCTCACTGCAAGTTAAACTGGCTACTTCTTCTTCTGTGCATCATGGCTGTGAAGAGCAGATTATTCCACTTTCCTGTATTTGAAAGACTCCTAAAAACCAAACNAAAGAGCAGATGTGATGAAGTGAATGAGAGCTATTGGTTTAATAAAGCACAGTCATCTTCCCTCAGATGTTACAATAAACCAGATTAGATAGAGCTCTAATGGAGAAAGCTCCAATGTTACTTCTGCTGTTGATAAATGGTCTGAAATTTCATTTTCTCTGCTCTGCGTATCTTGCATACGTGCCTGTGTTTAACTGTTTAGAATCTGGCACGGTAACAACATGAAAGCAAAGAACCCTGGGATCTCCAAATAGCTGATTATACAAAAGATGATTCCTACCTGATAGTGAGAAGTGAAAGGTGACAAATTCTTCCCTGTCAATTAAATTCCTTTCATGAGAGTCTTTAGTACATTTCTGACTATAATGTCAGTCAAGCATTAACAGAAAACTCAGTGTCATTATGGAAAAAAGACATTAAAACCTTTTTAGGGGTGGAGAAAGGGGATATGCGAATATACTTCAAAGAGAGGGTCTTGTTTTCCTTTTATTCCCTCAGTATTTCCATTAAACCTAAGGCAATGACATCACAACAAAACAAGGTTGCCAAGATATACTATACAAAAACATGTTTTCACATGGTTACATTTTCTGCAAATTATAGTTCTTGGAGTATAAATCAGAATAATTGTTTAAATCAGAGTGACTGTTGAAACAGATTTACAGAGATCAAATCAAAAATGCAATAATTCTTGTGGTTTCACTAATGCTCAGAGCACCAAATACTTCTGAAAATTTTGGTTGTCAGTTATATATAGTGTTTACATTAACATGCTGCTTGAACAGAGAAAATATATATTTTAAGATGAAAATGTGAATCCAGGGTTACAAGAATGTTTCTGAAACAGCTAAGTCATCTTGTTTCAAGTAAAACCAGATGTTTGCTTAAAGTGAAAGGCAATCATTTCTTTTAATTATGTTCACTGGTTAGGCCACCAGGAATATCCATATGTGCACACAATGATCCGATTAAAATCAAAGACCTTACGATGGAGAAAGCAATCAACAACTGCAAGACCACCAAATGACATGCGAGGCACTGACCTGGATTCCACTACCTCCATTCGCTCATTTTCACTCAGCAAGTCAAACAGGAGAGACCGCTGGAGTCCACCGAGATCCCCTGGGTGAGTCACGTCCTCAGGCCCTGGAGGTGTCTCCAGGAGCAATGGCCTCCTAAACACTTGCTCCAAATTGATGAACCTGGACTAAAGACATTTCTCAACTTTGCACGGGGTCGATACCTGCAAAAAACGTTCAGTATGCAGTAAGGAATCAGGTGCAGTGCGCTTCTTTGGTCCTTTCAGGATGTGTGATGCTGTGGTGAGTCTAGTGGAAAAGGGAAAAATACAGAAACTCAAGTGTTTTGCATTAATACTTCACCAGAAGAGAAGTGGATGGATAAATGGATCAAAGAAGTGGATTTTCATGTACTCCTGAAATCCTGCCTGTAGGTGCTATGTGACTTTGTTTAGCAGAGACCACAAAGCACAAAATAGTAGCATGAAGCTTCTTAAATAACCCAGCCTTTAACAGCTCTTCCTGTCCTGGATGTTGCAAACACATTTATCACCTGAATTTTTATCGGTGACTGCTTTGAAGCTTTACAACTCTTCTGGTAGTTTGAAATTTCTATTCAAAATTATGTTGCTCATGAATTCAGGGATCTATTCTTAGTCTTCCTGTGAAGAAATACAAAAAACTCCAGCCTGTGGAAGGAGATGTACCTTCTACTGGTTTACAGGGCAATAAACCATCATCTGGGAAGTGGCGCCTACCTCTCATGGGACCTGCTTACCTCCTCTGTGATCCTACCAGCACACAAGACAGCTCTACAAGCATCTATTACAATGACAACTACATATTGTATATCCAAAATTGTGCATTACATTTATTTATTACATAGTATACACTTAACATTCACATAAACACACATGCACAACAGGGAAGGGAAGGGAAGGGAAGGGAAGGGAAGGGAAGGTTGTTTCAGTAGCAGATGTTCTCTGGCAACGTGCATTTATCAGAAAAGCGGGCATTTTCAGAAGGTCAGACTGAATACATAATCAGGTGAAAACCCGTCTTTACAAAAAAACCTGAATAAAAGATACAGCTCCAGTGAAGTCATTAGCATTTTTAACCCTGATTTCAATGATGTCAAGAAACATCTCTCTCTATGTTTCCATGCTACTTCTGTCACGGTGGGGTACTTTATTTTACGTGTGCAGTTTCTGTGCTGATGGTGTTCCCCTCTCTTGTTTGTGCATGATCTGCGCTCAATCACTGTATTGTTTTGCTTTTGTTTTCTAGTCCACTCTTTTCAGCAAATCCCCTCACTGAAGCAGAGATCCTTTCCTTTCATCCTCACAGCTCTGCAAGACAACCTTTTCCTCACCCAAACATAGACCTTAGAGTAAGTTCAGCCTCTACAGAGTCCTTTGATATATATGCATCTGTGTATGTAGACACCCATCTCCATGACAATTTTATTTTGGTCTTGAGAGTCCTGTGGCTGTGTACAGTCTTCTAACTGTTCCTCTTTCACATGGCTTTACTTAACCGTCAGTGTTCTCACAGGGCCCTTAGTGGGTTGCATCCAGTCCCTGAAAGCTCCTCTCATTGTTTTGACGAATAAGCAGTTACATTAAAACTTTGGTCCAGGATAGTTAGAGGCAAAAAATCATGCAGACCCTGCAAATTTTGCAGCAGACACTTGATCTTTGCTGATTAGCTCGTAGATGATGTTGCCAGCAATATCTTCTCCAAGGCATACTCCTGTCTTGAAATACAACATCTTCACCAGTTTTCAACATGAGACAGGAACCGAAACTAGTTAGCATTGGAGTGGATGACCTCCAAGTACCTCTGGCACTGCTCGATGGAAAGTAGATGGCATTAATGCTGATACAGAAGAGCAGCAGGCTAATTTGTAACCCAGCAGGATCCCAAAATATGTCCAAAATATTATTTATGACTAAAAGTTATAAAATAGAGTTAAGGCAGATTTTATTGTTTACTTATCCAAGTCATAAAATATACAAGCACAGCAAATATAAACAACAGCAAAACCAGCTGAGCAAAGGCAAGCTTTCAGCTAGCTTAATCATCTCTAAATTCTAAATATTATCTCACGACGGATGGCTGCTGGAGTCCGCAAAGGACGGTAACAAATCCTGTTCCCTGTTCCACGCAGACCACTTCTATCGAGGACACTTCCATCCAACTGTATTATCACAAATCCTGCCTTGACACAGAAAATTTCATTTCCTCATCACCATTTGGTGAGTCTTATGCTGGAAAAGGGCCTGCTGCCTACCCTTCCCCTGGCCAGCTTTTGCAGATGAATTGTTCTTTTCCAGTGTTTTTGAAGGAACAGTCAAGAATGTCTCCCTTACTATGCTGGTCTGGGTGAGTTTTTCTAGTCTAGTTTTTATACCCGTTCCATCACTAAATTCTAAACATTTACCAGTGGCATGTTGAGTGATACAAGCCATATCTGTTACATACACTGTGAGCTCCTGCTCGTTCTCATTTATTATTCTTCTTTCCCATACTGCTTCAGAAGCAGTGCATACTTCCCTCTGTACATACTTCTTTCCAGACCACACCACTAAGTATCCAACAGCTTATCTGAGAGTGGCTCAGGAAAAGGACATAAAAACAGAGGATTGCATAAAAAATGGTCACAAATTATATAAACAGAACATTTAATATATCTATCTGCCCATGTGGGGTCCATATATTCACCATGACAGACACATGCATGTTTGGTTTTAAATCCTCCGCTGACCAGGACTCTATAGACTCTCCAGAAAATTTATTCCTTGACTGTGATCTTTTTTTCCTAATATTTAACAGAATTGTCCCTCACTGCAAGTTAAACTGGCTACTTCTTCTTCTGTGCATCATGGCTGTGAAGAGCAGATTATTCCACTTTCCTGTATTTGAAAGACTCCTAAAAACCAAACAATTGTTTTTGAAGCCCCCTGACTGTATGGGCTGGATTCAGCATATCTGGAATAACTTAATTAACAGAATTAAGGATATATGACTTGATCAACCTGAACCAACCATCCTATTTCAAACTAGGCTTTATAAAACATTTCTAGAACTTGCAGACAAACTGTACTTTACTTTGGATGGAAATGTCATTGTAAAGTATCAGAAGTTTGCAAAATGAATCCATTTTTGCAATTACTTTGTGAAGCTGTAAAAAGTGAGGCTTACATGAGAAAAGTCCAATATTTGTCTTTTCCTCTTCCACTTCTCATTTCATTTAGCCAGAAAATGAACTCAATGTTTAACAAAAGTATGTGGTATATCAAATAATATCTAATTACTACATTTGTTAAATAAAGATTAGTAATTAAGCAGCTTGAAATGCAATCACTATTACAGTTTACAGATAAGAGAAAAGCATTTGAAAGGGTCTTAAGTAAACTACAAAAGCATGGGCTAATCTTATGAACAAATGAAAATCCATAATCCTTCTTAGGCCACGGTCTGCTGGTAATGCATTCGCAATTAAAGTCCTGCATGATTTATGGAAGTCAAAAAGGAAATTACTCAAAAACATCAACACTGAAGGCTTGTAACTAGCTCCCACTCTCCCAAAGGACAGGACTTTAACCATCCCCATGGCTCAGCTGAGAAGATCTTTGACTTGTTTTGCAAAATGTTTGCTTGACTTCTTCAAATTTATCGGTCAAATGTGCTTAGCTCAGTAAGATAATTGGCACACAAGGTTACGCAAGATTGTAATTACAGTATCAATCCTTATAAGATATTTTGTGACAAATGAAGGAGTCTATTTTTATTCTGTTTTCATATTCCTTGAGGAAAATGTTCAGACTAATTAATTTCCATTAATATCTAGAAGTCAGCACACCAATAAATATAACTATGATCTCTTTCTGGTTTTAAAATTTTAGACTGTTTCAGTCTGTTCTAGTTATTAAAAGATCTATCCAGGATATGCATATTAATGACAATGACAAAAATGAAAACTTTTTTCACAAAGAATCAAAATTCCAAAGTTGTTTTAATTTTAAATTTTTTACAATGGACTGCTTTTACCATGTTTTTAAAAAGCCAAAATTGTTTAAAGTTGCCACATTAAAACATACTGAGACCATTTTGATGGAAAATATAGGTTATAGTAAAAAAGAATTCATGAAACCTTAAGCAAAGTATTCATAAGTTTTCTTTAGTCAATCCACCAGAAATCCTGAGGGGACAAAATGCAATAATAGAAGATAAGAAAAAAAGCAACTTTCAATCATGAATACAGGTTGCTCTCAACTTATTGATCCTACTTTAATTTTTTTTTTTTTTTTTAATGAAAGCAGGGAATGGACTACTGCTTTTTGGTATTGAGGAGCAAGATGTGGTCTGAGGCTTATGTCAAAGTAAGCCCCTGATTCACCTGTACTTTTTGGTCTTCACTGTAGAAGAAAAACACTGTGGCAATACAAGTGTCAGAGCTGATTCTCAACCCTGGCAGCATTAGTCTTAGCCTGAGAGATGGAAATGATTTTATGATTGAAAAAAACAACACTGACCTTGGGAAAAAATGCAAACAAAAATATAGGATTCCGTGGCATTTCCTCAGCTAAAATAATGTGAAGTCATCCTCCACTCAGTCTTTTGGTAAGTCACTTATTGGTAAGTGCAGATATGCGTTTTAAGAACTACTGTAACTGATAGCCGTGATTCAGCTGGGGGAATTTCATCAGTACAGTGAACATACAGGATCCACAAATTACTGGTACAGTCTATTTGATCTTCACAATGCTGTTGGGAAAATTAAGTACTAACAAATAACAAAAGCATTTGAAAAACTACAAAAAGGTTTGTTTGGTGGTAAAAATCTACACCGAACGAGATTCTAATTAATCTTTCCCTTTAAAAGCTGCAAACGTCAGATTGATGGCTCTGCTCTGTCATCTGCAGATGACTTGCAGCTAGTCTCTGGAGAAGGAGAGACAGTGAAGGGCTGCAGAACCCAGCTGGAGTTGGTAGGGGGCTGGAAGGACAGGCTGTCCATAATGTTCCTCGCTAAGTACCAAGTGAGCCAAGAGATAGTGAGAACCTTGTTCTGCAAATGCAGTCGGAGACCTGCAGGCAGAATGTTGTCAGCTGCAGCCCCCCAGTCTGCTGATGCTGCTCACAGACTACTTCCATGCTGCAGCCAAAAAATGATCATGGTATCGTATCAACGTACCCAAGAGAACCTGAAGAAACTGTGCAAATTCTGATTGCAGCCTGGCAACGCTGGTAGGTTTAAGGTGTGGGGCAGGAGGTAAAGGGAAGAAGCTGAAGCTCCACACACTCCCCATCCCTCCAAGCAGCAGCTCCAGAAACAGCCTGGAATTTGGGTAAGAAGACAAGATGTCTGTAAGTGGAATTGCCACCATCACTACCACAGTTGCATCTGCCCTGGACTTGAAAACAGGAGCATTATAATAAATTTCAAGGAATTTCTGGCATTTCTCACTTTAAGGGATTAAGATCATCCTTGAGCTAGGGGACGTGAGTGCAGGGAAGGGTTTTATTTGGCCTGCAGTCACGTTGTTTTGTCATATATCCCAGCTTGCCAAAAAATTTAACCTTGTTCACAGAATTCAACCACATTTGTCAGCAGAACAGACCGTTCAAAAATATTCATTCATTCTCATCTGGTGGATGAGAAGCTCAACATGAGCCGGCAATGTGCACTCGCAGCCCAGAAATCCATCCCCATCCTGGGCTGCACCAAAAGCAGCGTGGGCAGCAGGGCAAGGGGGGTGATTCTGCCACTCGGCTCCGCTCTGGTGAGACCCCACCTGGAGTCCTGGGTCCAGCTTTGGAGTCCCCAACATAAGAAGGACATGGACCTGTTGGAATGACTCCAGAGGAGGGCCACAAAGATGATCCGAGGGCTGGAGCACCTCTCCTACGAAGACAGACTGAGAGAGTTGGGGTTGTTCAGCCTGGAGAAGAGAAGGCTCCAGGGAGACCTTATAGTGGCCTTCCAGTACCTGATGGGGGCTACAGGAAAGCTGGGGAGGGACTCTTTATCAGGGAGTGTAGGGATAGGATGAGAGGTAATAGTTTTAAACTGAAAGAGGGGAAATTTAGATTAGATATTAGGAAGAAATTCTTTACTGTGAGGGTGGTGAGGCACTGGAACAGGTTGCCCAGAGAAGCTGTGGATGTCCCATACCTGGAAGTGTTCAAAGCCAGGCTGGATGGGGCTTTGAGCAGCCTGGTCTAGTGGGAGGTGTCCCTGCCCAGGGCAGGAGTGGGAACTAGATGATCTTTAAGGTCCCTTCCAACCCAAATCATTCTATGATTCTATGATTAAAATTCTAAAAGATCTGGGAAAACACAGAATCACAGGGTTGGAAGGGCCCTCTAGAGATCATCTAGTCCAACCCCCCTGCCAGAGCAGGGTCACCCAGAGCAGGGGGCACAGGAACCCATCCAGGAGGGTTTTGAATGTCTCCAGAGACGGAGGCTCCACCCCCTCCCTGGGCAGCCTGTTAGACTGAAATAGAAATAGAAATAGACTACTGTAGTAAGAAAAGATGGCAGGTTAGCATCCCTACTGTCAGAAAAGCTACTGTGTCTGCATGGTGACATTACTAGACACCAGAGAAGTCATTAAGAAAGATTCCCCCCAAAAGCAAGGCTTATTCAGGTCTGGTCTTCATGGGGAGGATTTGCATTTTGGTTTTGTTTATTGGTTGCTTGCTCAGTGTTTTCTGAGGGAGCTGGATGCTTACATTGTCTCTCACTTATGGTGAAATACTGAAATACTTTTTCTGAATACAAGACCTTGAGGAAATGTCCCAGATTTTCTGGGAAACAACTTTCTGGATGGTGGTAGAATTATCACATCCAGTTGACTGGTATTTTGTCACCAACGCACACATACTGTGTCCCCCAGCAAGTCTGTCTCTTTGGAGTAAACAAGAAACAACACTTTGTTTTAAGGGAAACAAAGGAGAAATCCCATTCTCCTTTGTGTGCCATGCATTTATCTCTTGAGTGCTCACAAAACTCTACATGTAGAACTAAAATCACCATGGAACACAGCTTCGGAACAATAATATCCAGTGGGTTTCTATAATCCGTCCAACTCAATTAATGTAAGAAAATTACCGTTTCTAGAATTAAGTTAGAAATTGGCATTATGTATTTTATAAGTTTCAGAAAACTGAAAATCAGGATTTGAAGACAGAGCATTAGACCGCTTCACACCAAAAGATTTCTGAAGGATGCATGTTTTGCTGGATGTGTCTTCTGCTGAATGTCTGTGTACAGCATTTCTTATCCAAACAATGTGCATGCAGCCTTTTTGTCAAGTTTTTCAGCCCTTCTGGAATTCTTACGGTTTCCTGAAACGTAATAATTTTTTTCCCAAAGGAATTAGGTGAATTGCAACAAACTTGCTGTTTGCCGAAATCAAGCTGTGAAGTCAGACAACAGGTCATACGTACTGGATGAAATCTCTTTCCATTATTTCTGCTTTGTTGTGGTGTCTTTTTAAGTGAGTTACACTTGTGATCAGAAAAGCCTGTAAAAAAATCTATTCCAACGTAGATTTCATTCTAAGCATTTTTATAAATGCCACCACATTACAAGATCAGATTACTTAAATTCCTAAGCTTTATACATACATTTTTTTATACATTTTGAAATTCAAGCAGTTTCTTGTCATCAAAAATGTCTTTCCATCACCTTCATGTGCATCTTTCCTGATTTGCACATTCTTAGTCTAAGCGATTGACGCACAAAGGTAACTTCTTACAGCTTGAAACCAGCTTAGGAGCTTTTCCTTTGCAGAAAATATACCAGTTTGCGCCTTGTCAAACTATGGAACATACTGCTTAAGCATTTCTACGTAATTAAATTTTTAAAAAATATTTCCTTTAATTACATAATTTTGAAAATCTTTTGGAACATGAGAAAAAATAAATATTTTTATTGCTTCTCTCTTTAGGCCCAGGATGTTTCTTCTACAGTGCATTTCGTTGCATTGTGCAATTTATAAGAAGTGCAACCTGCTAGAAACAATGCTCTCGCTTTTTGCGCTGCACACATACCAGCTGGCGTTTCACAAAATTAACAGCCTGCAAATAGCGATAGTGTCAATGTTTAATTATTTTTTTTTATTTTTTTGTTTACTTTTCACATTTTCAGGTACTCTTCGGTGTCTTGAAAATAATTATACAATTATACAGCCTCAGATTATTCCATTATAGTAGTAGATGTTTATTTCAAATTCCTGGATGTGGTTTGAAGGATACATGATGATATTAAAAAATAGACCCTTCTCAACCATGTCTGTAGGTGTCCTCACAACTGAAAGAGAAGCACATTACTGGGAATATAAGAAGCTTTTCTCCTACCGGGATGCTCCATTGCAAGTCCCAGGCAATATGTACGATTCTTTCACAAGGAGGTGATCTACAAGGGTGACCTTGGGTAACAACGCAACACACTTCTTGCTTCCAGAGCTTAATAACAGTTTCAGCAGGGAGGGAGGGGTTCTCCTGAAATGTTATGCTCGAATAATTGCTACAGGCCATTTCATTTCATGCTTTTTTACACCTATCAGCCCAATATGCTGATTCACTTCCGTGCAGACCACTTAATAAAATCCTAACAGTAGTTTCTACTGATACGTGCAATATCATCTCCCATTTCCTTCTGCAAAGAGGAGGGATTCTTTCCTCTTTCTTTCAGGAACTCATTGATAAAAAATTATGACACAAACAGTGACACTGATGTTATATCCCTAGAAGATATTTCAACCCACGAAAATCCATAAAGGGCAAGTGTAGAGTTTTGCANTTCAGTCATTATCACCCCTTCTGCTCTTTACTCCCAGTCTTAGGTGGCCTCTGGGCTCAGACTCTGTGACTAGCAGATGGTTTTAGCCACTGAGATGCATGGAATATAAATGTACGGAATAAAGTAATTGTTAACATTGAAGCATTGAGTATATAAGTAAATCAAGCTGCGATTATTTTAGACAGAATTATTCTGCAAATATATTTCAAGCTTATCTTTTGACATTCCAAAGGTAGTGGAATTGATGTCTGCATGAAGTATTTGAAGGAATCTAAGATTCTTTGATTTTAAAGTATCCTGCAGCATTGATTTATGCATGTATTTACAAATTGTTAAAACCCAACTCTTTATTTATCTCCTGAAAAATGGACTTACTTTCATGTGAGTTTTCCAGTACCCGATTTACTCTTTGGTGCTCTTCTTGGACACCATCTCATTGATAATCATAAATCTTTGCACTTGGACATCAAAATAAAGCTCTAGGGTGGTTTGTACCAAATTTGAGGAGCTATTGATGAGTGAATACTTCCCTTTTATATATTTAAACATCATGGTCACCTTTGTATCCATTAGTCCGCATGGGGAGTCTGTTTGCAGCTGTTTATCGATTATGATTTTTCAGCCGTTTTAAAGATAGGACCTTCTTTTTCACCCGATAATGATTCTCTGCTTAAAATTATTTATTGGGATCTATTCCTTAGGCAGATTGCATCTATTATGTAATGTTGATTCCATGCCCTTTCCATCTCTTAATGAATGAACATCAACAAAAATTAAAATATGTAACACTGACCTTTTATCATCAGTGTAATATGTTGCTGTAATGTTATGGCTACATCGAAGTATTTTAACATCTATTTTCATAAGCAAATGCTGGTTGTCTTTAATTAAATTCTTTAAATTTATTGTGAATGATGTTGACTAATATATATTCCATGCTTTTGTTTGAAATCAGCTTTCCACCAACAATCCTGTAATCACCAGCATGGCCATATTTATTCCTTTTACACACGGGCTTGGCACTGTCTTTCTTCCCACAGTCTGGCAATTCCAAAGTCTTGAAATGCTCACTGAAAGTGAACGTTATTGACCCTAAAATCTTCCTTGGGCAGCTATTTTAAACCTCTTGAATGGAAAAGATCTGGATCTAATGCTGACTGTTATTTAAGAACTTTGATTATTACTAGGTAATGTTTTTATATAATGTAAACGTATTATCTACCTTTTTCTTTTAATTCTGAACAAAAATATTCATTAAATACAGATGTCTTTTTAATGATTGCTATTTACTGTTCTAAAAATGGATCAATAACTCTGTTTATTTTCTTTCTTTCCCCAAAGAATCCCTTCTTCATACTGCCCTTAGCATTTACAGCCAGATTTCCTCTTCACAGTGCCAGTTTTCCACAGCATCCAATATGAAAAACCCAACAAAACCCACATTATAAATTGTTTTCTTGCTACACTTGTTATAGATATAGGTATTGTTACTGCTGCTTTCATCGCTAAGCATTTTGGTTCCTTTAAACAAGCTTTCCAGTTGTCGTATTGCACTGTTTAGGGTTTGAAGTAAACAGTTTTTAATTACCATTCACGTTTTTCTCATTAAATTCTTACTCCCAGATGATTTGATTCGTAATTGTTTTCAGCCTCGTGAAACTGATCCCTGCAAAGCACAAAGGAGACGCACACACACGCACACCGTTACAGACATCAGTCCATGCGTGCCTGTGTGTGTGTGAGTATTTAGGAGGGCGTGCGGGTGCGTGTCTGCGTATGCAGTGTCCAGCCTTGCACACATGGTTAGCATTTTATTATGTTTACACAAAGCAACTATAATCAAGTCGCAAACACTTGAGCTGAGCCACAAATACTGGGAAATTCTTCTACTAACTTGATGCCGGATGCAGAGTTGCCCTGTGCTGTATGCAACACTTTCCGACTTAGACAATCAACATGTACGATATTTTGAAATACTCAGGACATTCAGTACTGGCAGCACGCAGACACCAGCCAGCATTTCCCAGCCTCCTAAAATCCCCCCAAAGAACTTCGTTCATCCTTCCATGGGCACTGAGATCGGTGCTGCTTGTTTGATTTGGTTGTTGTGACCAATACTGACAATAACTTCAAAATAAATTAAGATCACAATAGGAATAGCAGCATAGCAGAATATAAATGCAAATTACAGACCTCTCCATTGTTGAATTATAATCATGTTAATGCTAAATAAGATGGTCAGAAAAAACTGAAAAGGCAGAGATTCAGAAGTTAAAATAAGTGGGTGATTTCCAAGGGCAGAGATCAAAAAACCAATCTGATCAAATCCAACCAAACTTTATACACTCTGTGGTGTCAGATAGAATAATTTTGTATTAGAAATCAGAAATAAATACATCTATCTTATACAGACAGGGATAATTTAGCATCAGTGGTAACTGATTTTCTTATATGTAGAGGAATAAAATTTTTTCTCTTTGGTGAACTTGTAAGAGAAGGGTTGGGTTCATTGCTACTGTTTAATTTGGCATTGCTTCTGCAGCCACACATAAGGGTACCTTAGCTGTTACCCAAGATCTCTTTTGAAACCCAAGGAGAGGTCGCATTGCCTAAACAGAAGGATTCAGTATCATTTTAGGCACTGAGTTGTGACCTACTGGGCCTCCACCTGACTCTGTAGAAGGGAGTAGAGCATCCTGAAGTCCTGAGACCTATCTCCCACCTCCACTCAGATATCTTGGATACTTTGAGCCACCTTAAATGCCCCTGGACACCCACGTTTAGGCAACAGAATCCCACTCGTAGCCTCTAACTTCAGGTTGGGTGGATAGTATTTCTTTCTTAACAGGTTGGCCATCTGCTAAGAATTTTCTAAGTAAAATTTAATTTTCACATTTAAATATTTAATCTCTTTTTCTATTTGTGTTTACTTTTTTATTGTTATGATCATGTATTTTATACTCTTCATACATGTATGAATTCATATCTTACCTGTATCTTACTGATCCTTATTTTCTTACCAGTTCTTGTGTTTCAGATTTTAAGTAAAACTCTGATCTTAGAGTTTCTGATCCAAAAATTTGCATCCTTCTCAGTTCAGATCTGGAGGCAGGTGTATCAGGATTTCTATCTTTCCTTCCTTCCCTTCTTCTGTCAGGTCAGTGCCTCCTAACAGGGTTCACTGTGAATTTCACAAGAACTTCACGAGTTTTCCTTCTGCAATGATGCATGTCTGAAGTACATCCTTCTTTCACCACCAAAAATAATCAAATGCTTCATGAAAATGCAAGAGCTCTGCAAAGATTGGAAGTGTGTTGGGCAAGACGAGATAGTCAGCTCTCCATCCTACACAAGAGCAGGTATTTTCCGCATTGCCTACACTGAGACATGACAACCACGGAGAACCTTCAGCAGTGTCTCCTTCTCCCAAGCTCTTCCTGCTTGTGCTGAGAACATGAGCACATGACCCTTTTTCCTGCAGCTATGCATAACATTGCCTAGTCCTCATGCTTTCAAGTTCTTAAACCTAATTTCTTCTTTCTTTCTTTCTTTCTATCTTTCTATCTATCTATCTATCTATCTATCTATCTATCTATCTATCTATCTATCTATCTATCTATCTATCTATCTATCTATCTATCTATCTATCTATCTACCTACCTACCTACCCACCTACCTACCTACCTACCTACCTACCTACCTACCTACCTACCTACCTACCTACCTACCTACCTACCTATTTATCTATCTAATTTTGTTGCCTGGACATCAGGCAACTATTTCTTGAATAATAAATAATAATGAGTAATAATGAATAATGATAATAATTAATAAATTCTCCAAAAGCTATAACACACTCTTCAATGCCTAATTGTTAAAATACCTTTCAACTCCTCATTAGTCTCTGCACTATAACCAGTACTGCTCCTCCCAAAACAGAAATCTTTTCATTTTTCAGAGCCAAGAAGGGGAATGGAGGACCACAACTGCTCATCAGAGGAACCACGTACATGCCTTTTTAGTAGGGCTTGTAGTGATAGTACAAGAGGTAATGGTTTTAAACTAAAAGAGGGCAGATTCAGACTGGATATTAGGAAGAAATTTCTTATGATGAGGGTGGCGAAACACTGGCCCAGGTTGCCCAGAGAAGCGGTAGGTGTCCCATCTCTGGAAACATTAAAGGCCAGGTTGGACGGGGCTCTGAGCAGCCTGATCAGGTCGAAGATGCCCCTGCCCATTGCAGGGGGGTTGGACTAGATGTCTGTTAAAGGTCCCTTCCAATGCAACCTATTACATGATTCTATGTCAAATGTGCTTTTAGCGTGCTGTGATTTTGAAATAAAATGTTTATTTAATGGATAATTTTTTTATAAATGCTAGTTTGCTCAGAGGCAAATTTACCCATGTTAAACATATATTTGCAGCATAATCTTCTTAGTGACGGGCCAGGTAAAAATTAGTAGATTCATTTAAATGTGCTGTCTTGGGATCACTCAATAGTCATCAGAAAAAGATGAAGGAATCTCCAGGGAGGGTTCATTCCACTCATTTCAGGATGGAATTAAACAACTTTCTGATGTGTCTATTTCCCTACAGGGAGCATGTAGCTGCATATGTCAGATGCTCAGCATTCAGACAGCTGAAGTTAACTGAAAATAATCCCACCCTAAACATTAAAGTGAGAAATCCCCTTTTCTGTGCATCATTATAAATGACCATTAAAAAAAAAATACATCTACCCTCTGCCTTTTTTAAGAACTTGATTTACAACAGCCCTTAGGACATTATCTACTCATTATGATGACAGATTAATCAAGTAAAGCGTGTTAACAAAATTCATGGCACACCATATCACATCTCCAATGTTAGGAAAATGGAGAAGGAAATAGCGTGCCTTAATCTCCTATTTGAACACTGTTTTCATTTGGGCTCTTCTGATGCTCTAATGTTTATATAAACAAATAATAAATCAGGATGTATTTACCATAATGGTTATGTAGCAGCTCACGTAGTGGTTAAAATTAATGTTCTCATTAACTATGTTAAAGATCAAGCTATTACACTTAAGCATTCAGATGCAGTGATGACAGGCACAGTATATGATCTCAAATGGACCTGTGCTGGTTGGGTCAGTGCATACATAGGTGTCTTGAACCATAACTAGAGCTTCTGGGACCTGCCAATACACAAGTAGAACTTGTTACCATCAGTATCAATCGAGAAGGGACACTCAGTCAGCTAACACCTCCACGGGGAACCACCACACCTTTCCTGAAAACAAAACTGTCTGAAGGCTTCCAGTCTCTGAAGATGAGCTTTATCAGAACACAAAACATTAACCTGGGAAAAGATGTTAGATAATAATAAAAGTTTAAAGTAAACTTTACCCTAAACCCATTCTATCTTAACATGGCAAGTTCTTTTCTCCTATCTAAGGCTTAGGGGAGACCTAAGAAGGCTTAGGGGAGACCTTATCACTATGATCCAGTATTTAAAGGGTGACTACAAAGAAGATGGAGGCTCCTTTTTACAAGGAGTGACTTGGAAAAGATGAGGTGTAATGGGTACAAGTTACTCCAGGGGAGATTCCAATTGGACACAAGAGGGAAAACTTTTCCCAATGAGAACAATCAGCCAATGAGAATAATCTCCCCTGGGAAGTGGTGGATTCCCCATCATTGGACACTTTAAAATTCAGCTGGACAAGATGCTGGGCCCTCTTGTCTAGACTGTGCTTTTGCCAAGAAAGGTTGGATTAGATGATCCTTGAGGTCCCTTCCAGCCTGGTATTCTGTGATCTTGCTCTCTAACTGTTCAGCGTTTTCCAGGTTCGAATAAGCCATACCCATCTCTTTGGGAAAGGCTCCTTCTTTCTTAGACTTGCCTGTGTATTTCTTCCCTGCTCCTCTTGTGAGTTGTGACACTCAGGCAGTGCTGCAGTGCACCCGAGGCCCCATGGGACACTCTCAGCAGCCTCTCTTTTACTTGAGCAGAATCTGTACCTACATTTCCACTGTTATGCTGTTCACAAGACAATGTTCCTCTCTCATTAAACACTAGCTTGCCCCTCCTCTTCCTGGGAGGACAGGTTAGCACTGTACGTGATGCAAAGATAGGATTGGCAGCAGAATGACAGGCTGTGTGCCGAGATCTGAACAGCGGCACCTGCAATCCTCTACCTTTCTCTGTTTCATCTTAAGGGTGCCTTAGGCCTTTCTTGCTTCACATTCCCTATTACCTGTCGCTCCAAAGTGCTTCTCTCCGTAAGTTGATAGGGTGAGAAGAGTTACTGTGTTCTAGAGTGGTCTTCCCCTTAAAGGACTGATCAGAAATGCAAAAAGTCAACAAAACCACAACGATTTTCATTAAACTCTCATTGGATAAAGCATTTCTGCCTGTTTTCTAGAAAGAGAGCACCACATTACAAAGGCATGGAACAAGTGACTGCTCCAAGCGTGCTCCATCCTCATCATCAAGGATATTTGAATAGCTACACAAAGGGATATCCTTCCCCGTGATCGAAATTAGTAGCAATATCAGTCATGGTTTTGCCATTGAACTACTCTGTGATCTTTTGCAATTCTTTTCACCCTCTGGGCCTGTTTCCAACCTTTCTTTCTTCTTTTTGTCTGCTTATCTGTACTTCTGGCTTTTGATTTGTGTTTGAGCAATGCTTGGTATCTTTTGGCCCTGATGCTGGGTGGGGTCCTACGAGCTACTGCAGTATTATCATCATCCTCATCCTCAGCCATGCATGCTGGTTTGTGACTGCGTGTGACACAATTTGGGAAAAGATAGACATGGTCCTTACATACATGAGCATCACTCCCCCTGAAATCTCTGGGAGTTATGTGTACATCTCAGGGCAGAGTTCGGGCCGTAAAGTTTAAGTACAAGCATCTGGGCACAATTTTCTCCAGTGAGCAGGATTCCAAGTTTCTGTAACATCTGCTGTGGGAACTATAAGTACTTTATATTAATGTTTTACACAGTGTTAGCTATAATCACCTTTTTAATGGGAAAAAATGCAGTCATCTCCACCTGGTGATTCCTGTGATGCAGACACCTGTCTGCTATGAATTGGACTGAGACCATCAGTGCATTTCACACAGGCAATTGAAGGGCTAGGAGATGGTAATGGCCTCAGGTTATAATTTGCAAGTGACCCATGCACGCTGGGTTTTTTCCAGCAGAAGATCATTTTCAGATAAGCTCTTGTTTCTCTGTAGGGATTTGACTGGTTCTGTCACTTCATATTTTTGCAAACTGTTTGGCTAAAACATAACAAACGTGTTCACACATAGGAAAGAATCCTTTAGCAGTGCTGTTTGCGCAGAAATCAGAACAATTCTGTAGAATCTATTATGATTCTTCTCATCTTTTTCCTACTTCTATATGTAAATATATATCTACTAATGATGGTTTAATGTTTACCAGTAACATTAGGAGTCCTCTTAGCTGTTTGTGGTTTCTTGATGTTTGTTGTCGATCTCATTATGCATGTAGTCCTGATTACTTAACTACAGTTTATACTTAAAGCTATTTTTTCTCATCTATGTAATTAAGAGAATAGGGAAAAGCCGCATAGTCACACAGCCCCCCCTCAGGTGTATGTTGTCATTTCTACACTGTCATCGATACTTGAGTCAGATTAAAAGAAGCTGGAATAAATCTGCACTGTCACTTTTTAACTACAGTTATAAACTTGAACTACAGACGGAGTTATAAAGAACTAGGTATCTACTCAGATAAATTTTAAATAAAAATAAATTCTGCAAGAATCTTTATATCTGAGGAGGAATATTTTACCTCTCCTGCTCCTATGCTTACTTCAGTTCCAAAACCACCCAAAAGGTATTATTTTCTGCTGCATTTTTTATTTAGTTCTTACTGCCTGGCCTGTGGAAAATGAGTTGAAGAAAAAGTAAAATTTAGTGGTAAACTTTTCCCATAGTTTCCCATTTTTAATGTGATGCACTGTCAATAACCGGCACACCATTCCTTTCGAAAAGGAAGAATATATTTAGGAAAACTGATGGGGATTCAGTCTATTTCAGTACCAAAGTAAATCAAGACCTAGATCCCTGGCTGATACAGCACCAGGCTGTACCCTGGTCTGGTGTCAGCATCAAGAGAAGGGGTTTCTGAACTCACAAAGACAGCTGTATAGATATATACATGTGCTATTATAAACAGAATCTGTAGGATGAAATGTGTACCTAAACCCCAGCATCCAATTAAAAAGACGTGCAGGAATCTTTTTACCAGCAGTAAAGGAGAAACCACTGAGTGACTTTCATCTTCCCTGAATGAACCCCAGTATGAACCTTCTGGAGATATAATCAGCCTCTCTCAGAAGAACAGTGCACAAGAGCGCGCCACGTGTCTGCAAAACCCCAGGGAGAAGCTCCTCTCTTCTGCTGCAGTTCTAACTCTCACGCCGCAGCACCTAAATGCAATTTTGCCTTCTTGGATGAACATGAATGAATTATGAAGTTTTTTTTATCGTCCTCTGTGTGTTTGCTAAGTTGTAAAACCAAACGGCTTCTAATACTTGCCTCTGAGTCAGGGCTGAGTAGGCAAGATACCAACATAGCTGAAAAAGGTTGGTTTGCTAAAGCCAGCTCAAAGTCAATATGGGAGTATAATTTTCCTCTACTTGTGATTTTCTTCCCACTGATTCCAGCTCCAGGCATTGAGATGGACTGATGAATGCATGTTTTTACTGGATAAGCAGGTAGGGAAGTCGTAGACAAAAAAAATTCCACAGAACTTTTATTTTTGCCATACTTAAGTTGTTGCTAAGGAGCAGATTTTCTTCCATGCAAAATAAAATGAAATTGAATAGATTGAAATTCTCCAGCTTAAACTGCATGTCATTAACACTGGCTAAGAAAAGTCCTAATTTTCTGGCACCTTCAAGCAGTATGTCTTCAAAAGGAAAAATTAATAACTTGCTTCTTACCACAAGAATGGACCATAAGTGGTATTGCCAGTCAACAGCTTTAAGGTCTTCAGTCGTCTGGATGTGAACGGCCTATGAGAATCTTTCTGGATTCACCAATGTTGTGGGAACCTTCCACTTATGCTTGGCTTGGGAAGTGTGAATTCTTATTTTGCAAAAAGCCTGGGGATGTTGCCAAAGCTAATATTCTGGGGTCCACATGTGTTAAGTGATCGGCAATTCTGGAATATGGCATCAGGGAGTCAAATGGGGGAAGCCTCTCAGAGACACTTCAGACAAGGGAAGGAATTTGGATTTTTTCAAGAATAACTTTAAAGCAGAGAAAAAGCCAAGAAGAGATCATTTGAATTTTGGAAAAATTTAAGACAAGAGAGCTTTTGTCCAGGCTACATGCATCACAGCAGTCTTGAGGGGTGCTTTTTGCAACAATTTTCTGTGTTGCTTTAAGTGACATGCACTTTCCTTAATATTGACTGTGTAAAACGAAATGTCACTGCACTCAGGACAGTGACCTCTGAGACTACAATAATATGCATTTTTTACTAAACCTCTTCTACATCCATTGGAATGAATATATGCCAGTTAGTGCAAGAATCCTGACAGTGATAAAGCACCAAATATTTACATGTGGTAGTTGCCCATTACATATCAAGAGTGCAAATCATTGCTGGGTACTTTCTAATGTTTTAACAGAATCTGGCTAGCACTGAAAAAAACCCCAAAAGACTTATCTTCTTTCCTTTTACATTTGTCCACCAAACTGCTAGATGTTATGCCATCAATAATTCTAGGGCTTATAGTTGGAAACGTATATTCCTAACCTCATTCTTTCTGAGTGATGCTCCCATTGATGAGAATGCACACTGTGATGGGTAGGTTTCTAAGCTTTATTAAACACATATTCTAAATTATCTTTGAGACATTAATATAATTGGCTATATAGAAGTGGCCAAAATCAAGAGAAATTCATCCAGTTTACAGCACACATATAACAGCTCTGATGAATACCCTCAAAATATGACTTAAATAATTCCAACTCATTTACATAGCAGTTAATTTAATCACACATAATAATATGCAGATTATTTTTAATGAAGCTTCATAACAATACCCATTATAGAGACCACTGCCTTCCCGGCTCCCAGGAAAGGTGAGCTGTACTTAGAAAAACATGAACATTAACACTGTCTCTGGGATCATTCCGTGAAATTATTTTTGATTTCTCTTTTCTTACTGTATGGATTTTAGTACATTGCTCTATCGCTCTGCTAAACCAAAATCCCATGTAATGTCATAAGTAAAACTGGTATTAAACATTAAACACTACACGTGCAGAATATCTAAAAGAACCTAGTCAGAACATACAGGACCTTGACACTTCTTCAATATAAATTTGATAGGTCAGTGCTAGAAAAAAACAATTCACACTGAAGTTCCAGTTTGCTTGACTGTTTAGAGTGAAAAGTAAATATCCTAGTGGTTCTTCATGACTGCAGATTTCTTAACAACTGATGTCCTCTGTGTAATATACAATGGCATTGCCTTAGCAAAGTATCACATATATAATTCTATTAAAATGTATGGCTTCATCAAACAAAATCACATCTTTCTCCTTAGTTAACTCCCTCTCCTGAGGCGAAGAATACTTCTGCTAAGGAAACAGTGGGTGGTTTTTAAGAGAAGTTGATGTAAACATGGTAACAAGAGGAAGGGCCAGCAAGCAGATGGTCTTCTGACTTCTCGTTTTAGAGCTACTGTAGTAGGTGTTGAAAAAGCCTTCCATCCTCTTGATGTAAAAATGTGGGGAAAATAGTCCTTTAGGAAAACCACAGAAAAGAGTAATGACTGTATTTTCTGTCATCTATCAATGGGAAATGTTCAAAAATGCAATTCCTTTCATGGAACTGATTAATATTTCAAACAAATGTGTACCACACAAAGGAGATGTGGCTTTTCACAGTGGCTATAAATTACTGCAGATTACTCCTGAGAAAGGTCTGGGAAATGAACACCACTGTTCACAAGGTCCAGGATGTTGGCATGAAAATAGTTTGTATTTACATTCTAGCATTTTCATAACATCAGACCAAACCATTTCAGAGTAAGTGTTCCTTCTGATTTTGTTGCATTGTAGCCTTTTGTGTTTTCCTTGGAGGCCTCCCTGCCATTCACCAGAGTACAAGTGCATGTACAAACACAAACACACACAGAGCTAGGCCAAAAAAAAAGCACATTGCATTCAGTTGTTAGAGAACATGTAGAATTATCTGCCATGCAATAGCTATGAATATTCAAATAAAGAAAAAAAAATAATTTCAGTTAATTCCTTTCTTCCTCCTGTTTTTGTATGTACTTAGGAAAATGGAAAGAACACAAAGAGGAGGAAAGACCAAATATGTTCAGAACTATAATCCAAAGAGAAGTTCTCCCTTATGGATTTTTTTAAGTCTAAAAACCAACTGAGATCCTAAATTTCTTCTTTCTTCTGCAGAACTCTACTTTATAGCCATCATCCCCCTTTCTGAGAACTAACATAAACTCATGAGGTCAGCTGGCTGGAAGACACAGTTCCTTCATTTTATTGACTCCATAAATAGTCAAATAAGAATGATTGTGCTCAAGTTTCAGGGAACATCTAGTTCACACCAGACAAACTCAGTGCATTAACATTATAAATCTAATCCTTTACTCTTCTTCTTCACAGCATTTCTATGGTTGGTCTTGTAATTTGAGTATGAACACCCAAATACATATGAACCAGAACTGAATATCTGAATAGGAAGGATGCAGTTCATCTAACAGTCTAAATGGCTAACACCATTTTTATTAGTATTCATTGAAATCAATTACAAAAATATAAAATCATAATACTCTGTACTTATTTCAATCACTGGGTTTCACTTCTGCTCATCAGATTTTTAGAAATAGTCTCAGATTTTGAAAGAATCTAGGTTTGCATATTCAATTTGAAAAACTTATTTTTTGTTTTGCAGACATGATACATTTGCTGCTTTTTTTAACTGCAGTTGAGATACAGTTATTAAGGCCTCAACAACAAACATTTTTTTAAATTCAATTAATTAGATTAAATGAATTTTAATGAAATTAATCTTAGGCATCAAAAATCAGTAATCATGTATAAAACCTTTTAGAAACAAGCACCATATATCTCAGAACTAGTACTTATTTTACTTTGCTGTACAGAGAAGAACAGAACACACAAATTAAAAATAATGATTAATTGGAATTATCTTTTCTTAGTATGAACCATGAGTATTTTATATGAAAAGAGTGGAATTACATGAATGTAGATATATCTGGTGTAAATAAAGGGAAAAAAGTCCAAATAAGTAACAAAATATATGCCTTTCTGCACTTAGAAACCTCAAGTACTAATAATCCGTGAGGGACAAGATAAGTTTCCATTAGATTTATCTCCTGGTTATTATCATAGACTCACAAAATAGTTTAGGTTGGAAAGAACCTCTGGAGATCTCTAATCCAAAGAGAATCCCCTACTCAAAGTAGGGTCAACTTAGATCAGGTTGCTCAGGCCCTTGTCCAGTCAAACTTTGAGTATCCCTGAGGCTGGAGGTTGGACAACTTGTTCCAGTGTTTGACCACCTTCATAGTGAAAAACTAGTTGGAATTTCCTGTGGTTTTTAGCCTTAGGATTTCATCACTGAGCATCTCTGAGAAGAGTCTGTCACTGCCTTCTCTATACTGTCCCATTAGGTAGCTGCCAGCAGCAGAAAGACCCTGGTTGCCCTTCACTGGACTTGCTACAGGACATCCGTGTCTTTCTTGTACTGAGGAGCCCAGAACTGGAAGCAGTACTCCATATGTGGTGACACAAATGCCAGATAAAAGGGAATAGTCACTAAGTTAAAAGATATTTTGTCTTTTCCTTTTCTGCAAGACTTCAGAGAAGAACAAGGAAATGGTAAAAATTGTCTTCTAGGAAAGCATTGACTGTTAAAGCCAGGTGAAGAATGAACAGGATAGTAGGGTAAAAAATATCTGAAGGATATAAACAATGGAGGACAAAAACTAATTTAGGAATTTATGATGCGGGATATATTTGAAAAAATTATTATTTAAGATAGTCATCTGCAAGAACAGATTGTTGGGATTAAAAGGTCTAGAAGTCTCCAGCCTAGTAAGAGGGAAGGTCCCTTACTTAGCAAAGCAAAATAAATGGGACAATAAAGACTAGATTCAGAGCTTTCTGAAAAGAGTGGAAAAAGTACATCAGAAATAACAGGATTAGAACTGTAAGGAAGAAAAACTCTCAGTCCTGAGATGAACTGGTATATCACAACACAGCACGTATCCTTACAGCTAAATAGTTAAACCCTACCCCTTTTGGTGGCCTCATCATATGTCCAATTCTGAATGGCTCCTGACCCACACCAACACCAAACTGTACCCAAGTACTGACTGCAATAATACTATCTAGACCAGAACCACACGAACAACTTTACAATATGGGTGATCTGCATGCCAGTGCTTAAGCCAATGTGCTGGATCTGTTTGGCCTGCTAATGTAGCCAAAGAATCCTGTGGAGCATCTCAGGAATCCCTTTCCCTACCTTCCCCAGGTGTTTAAATCCAGAAAACTTAGCAACAGAGTTTAATGCATGTAAGCCATGAAGACCTCGAAGTAAAAATCAAAATCTATGTCCCACAAATAAGTGATTTCTCTCCACCTGCCAGGAAGAGTAAATAAATAAAAATTTAAAAAAAAAATCAGACAGAATGTTCCAAAGATCTACAAATCAGTATTTTATTGGACAAAGCAGAAGAATGTGTTTCAGTGAAGCAAAGAGTGTATTATTAACAGTCCTTATCTTCGATCAGAGAACAGCTAGCTGGAGTGTCCCTGTAGGAAAGAGAGACATCTATGTGGCGGCCAAAGTCCAAAACATCTTTAGCTTTATGGGGGGAAGACAGCATCTTTAATTCCAGTCTGGACCTCACCAGCAATCTGTGAGGTTGCGTCATCTACTTCCTGCGCAATGCACCACTTGCCATAAGAACAGATGTACTGGGTCAGATCAAAGGTCCGTCTAGTCCAAAATTTTTTCTCTGACAGTGGCCAGTAGCAAAAATGTTAATAAATAGGAACGGGCGAAAATCAAAAGCAGGGGTTTGAACAGCCATGAACTTTGAAATCCAAATTGTCAGTCAGGTGCTAAATTATTCGGACAGTTTCTAGCCCTAAAACAGGTTCAGTCAATCCCCTCTCACCACTGCAAACCCTATTTGAAGGCGCTGAATTTGGTTGTGACAGTGGGTGTGAGTGGAAAGAGGCAGGAAGCAAAGAGATGAATTCCACAGCTTGAACTCCACGCTTTGTAATAAACTTTGCTTTTAAAACATCACGGAATTGGCCCAAGAGAGTTGAATCGTCCTGCTGCTTGTTTCAATAATCTATTAAAGACGTACATGCTTGCATATTCTCTCTCCATATTTTCATTTTCTGACCAGCTGGATAAATGTTGATAACATGGTAAACATTCCTATTTTTAAAAAAAGCTCCATACCTCAAGGATGTGCATTTATAGGATTATTGGACTTCTTCATGACATAATGTAAACTCTTCTGCCAAAGGATGGACTTGATGTGAAGGCCAAATTTTAACTGGAAACACCCTTGTTTTTTTGCAGCTGAATGCCACACACTGTGTGTGGGAAGACTCTTGTCCAAGTCAGCCTTGCAGGGATCACTGAAATATGAACGCTGTTCCTAAAGAACTGCATTTGAAAATCCACCGATTGCTTGTATAGTAGTGGATTACTTTGATTAAAAAAACACATAGGCACCCATCCTCTGGATAACTGGTGTACGTAGCGGAAACAGGATGCCAGAGAGATGTAGATTCTTCCAAAATGGCGTTTCTGGTGCTGTTATTTACATTATAACCATCATCACAGAGCTTCACTTTCAAAGTTCACACCCATAAATCAAATCCAAGTGTGCTCAATTTGTTCACTGCTGCCAGTAATGAATCTCAGTCTTAAATCCAACCGTGAATTGTCTTCTCAGAATAAACAAAAAAAAAAAATCTCCTATTTCACACTCAGTTATGACCACAATGTTTTGCACCTGCAAAGATAAAGGGACCTGAGAAAGCTATTTTTTCCTAGGAAAGCAGCTCCCACGGTGCAGTCAAGGAGAGGTCTCTGAGTCCCCTTACCCCAAAATGGTCCAAACAGGTTGGTCACAGGATCAACAAGAAAATCTAAGAGCCCATTTTTTACCACAGAAAGAGGCAACATCTCTTCCCTCTGAGTAGGAATATATTTCAGTCCCCTAATTGTCATGTATACACAGGTTTGTGTGTCTCTGTGTATACCTGTAAAGACGGCATTTGGTCATGGTCCACAAGACATCCTAGTATCAAGGTTTCAATCTTTGCTCATCAAAGGGGACCTTCCAACATCTTCCCCTCTCACTTTTTCCATTCTCCTGCAACTTTCAGGCCTCAGAGACTGAGAACCAGGCACTGGAAAGCATTTCAACAAAATGTTTACTAATGCAAAAAAAAAAACAACCTGCAGGAAGCCATGCATTTTTATGTAATGCCCATGAACTCAAATCAATGAAAATTTCAGTTCCTCTATAAACATTTCAGCCAGCTCTGGGCAATATACAGCTGACACTTCCTCTACTCCAGGAAGCACTAAACAGCAACAAAGGTTTCAGTCCAAACTATTACGTTAATAGAGCAACAACAGAGCGCTGTGCCATCTAGCTGACTTCTAAAGGCCCGCTCATTGCCACACTTGGCAAGGCAGTTTGCACTGACGCTGCTTGTGTCGCAGAGGCAGAAAACTCAGGAGTCACCAGGGGTAAACCATGGAGCCGACAGGCAAAGGAGAGGGACTTCTGCCCTAAAGGTCTAAGCAAAGCACTGATGGTTCTGAGTCTCTAAAAGCTTGCTGTCCCCCCACGCTTCTGCATTTTCAGTAGAAGCTAAAGTTTTTCAGCCCTATCCTTAACCACTCCATAAAAACAGCGGGGGATCGACTCGGCTTAACTTACATGAAGGGAACAGGGCTGGCTTTCCAACCTGGCAGTGTCTCTCCTTCGCTTGCCGAAGCCAAGCGCGCTGCCAGCAAGCCCCAGGTGTGCGCCACATGAGCAGGTGAAGAAAATAAAAAATGTTTATGTGCATTGCGATGACAGTTCTGAGTCCATATAAAGCATAATACATGACAAGGAGTGTGGTTATCCCAAGATACTAACATTCCTCATGTGCACAAACAGGCAGAAATCCAAAGGCGCTACGCCTTCATCTTGGAAAATTCATTGGACTGTTGCTCTTTTGCATGGATTTTTATTTATTTTTTTTAAAGTTGATTTGTTTTCTCTGTTAAACTTTTTTTTTTTAATATTTTTTAACTTTTCCTCAAAATCAGCAGCAAGGAACCATTTTACAAGAAGACAGGATCTCACACCGCATTTACACAACTGCAGCAACTTTGTGAGATCAGAATCAAGCACAGACAGGCCCTTTCAAAACCACTAATTAAACTACCCTTTGAAACCGTAGTTTAAATTGGAACTGTCCCTGCGACAAAACCCTCCATGCTTATGTAGCTCAGACAAGAAAGATCTAATACACAGCTTCCTTTGAGACACTAACAAAGCTGGTGAGGGGTCTGGAGCACCAGTCTTATGAGGAGCAGCTGAGGGAACTGGGGTTGTTCAGCCTGGAGAAAAGGGGGCTGAGGGGAGACCTTCTCGCTCTCTGCAACTGCCTGAAAGGAGGGAGTAGGGAGGGCGGGGGTCGGTCTCTTCTCCCAAGTAACAGGTGATAGGACATCAGGAAACAGTCTCAAATTGCACCGGGGAAGTTTAGATTGGATACTAGGAAAAATTTCTTCACTGTGTAGGTTGTCAAGCATTGGAACAGGCTGCCCAGGGAAGTGGTTGAGTCACCATCCCTGGAGGTATTTAAAAGACTTGTAGATGTGATGCTGAGGGACATGGTTTAGTGGTGACATGGCACTGTTGGGTTGATGGCTGGACTCTATGATCTTAAAGGTACCTGCCTAACCTAAATGATTCCATGATTCTATTCTACAATTCTATGTGACACTCCACCAACTTGTAGAAAGTGTCCCAAGTTGATAATCTTTTGATAAAAAGCTTATGTGCAACCAAAGCCAAGTGAACTTTATGATAAAAAAGGAAACTTCTTGCCCTGTGTTTCCATGAGAGGAGGCAAGAGGTTTGTTCTTGTTAAAGAACCAATCTGATTATATTTGTGGTGTATCTTCAACAAAACCTCTTCTCTTGGGCAAATGTGAATTAATATCATATGAACACCAACACCTATCCACTAGCGCACATTCTAACAAATTAAAAAGAGTGATTTTAAAAATACATGGTAAATATGGCAGAAACTACAACAACCAGCAGACCAGACCACCAGAGTCACTTTGGTACTTACACGACTCTATGAACAGTGAGAAAGAGACAAAGATGCTTTAGATGTGACATGAGGAGATGCAGTCTTGTAAATAAAACCTCAGGATATTTTATATACCAAACTGTTTCGGTTTGGTACGTGCTGAAACTTTCTCTTAAGAAAATAAAAAATGCATTGTCCATCTTGTTCAGATTCTAAAGTGGGGTTTTGGAGTTGAAGATAATGTTTGCTGTTAGGTATAGAAGAATCTTTCTCTTTTTTTATTTTAAAATCTTATGAGATTTTTAAAAAGTATACAAAAATAGTCATACACCTGCTTGATTCAATACCTGTTTCCAGTATGCTTATTGGCACGGCGGGGTGTGTATATGCATGAGGAACGCAAAAGAGAGCGCGGAAGAACATGTGTATGTATATGTTTTTCTCTTATCTAAGCAGGGGTATAAATTTCAACCACAAGAATGGGATCATGCTAGGTTTAAGTTGAACAGCAGAAAACAAAACTGGCCTCTTAAGATTTTATTACCATCTTCACCTTTAAAAAAGGAATATCTTTAAATTGTAATCTACAAAGTAAATGGAGTATGTGTATCTAGAACTGCATCTGCTGTAGAAACATGAAACAGCCCTACAGTTCAGGTTGGGAGGTAGAGAGCTGGTGGCTTCCAACCAAATGAGTTACTAGCTACATTCTGTTTCCTGAACGTGCACTGGCTGCTCTGCTCTGTGGATTGTTACCAGCTTGAGCATTTTTTAAATATTTCCCATTACCCTTTATTTGATATTTTATGCTTCCCCTCATAAACCCTTTAAGCAGATTAATTGTGCCTGTGATGTTTGTTTGTAAGTACAGCTGCTCTTCCTTCCAGTTTGTTTTATAATTGTGATGTCTCAAAGATATCCTCATAAAACTGACGGGTGGATCTGCAAACAACCAGAGTTTTATCAGGAAGGAAATCCAGATTAAAGTTATTGGAGAAAACATTTGAGTAATGCTTAATGTTACAAAAAACCATCACCACCACCACAAAAAATCCCCAAAGAAAATTTAAAAAAATCCATAATTGAGCTACATGTTTGTTATATACACATAAATACTATTAATCCTGTAATTTATTTTGTTCAGAATACACACATACACAGTTCTGGTAAAGTAGGATGTCTTAGAACATAATAAATCCAACCTCAAGAGTCTAAGAGTAGTACTAATTGGTTCAGGGGCTGTCATGCTGTACCTCCAACAAGTGCTATATTTCAGGATTCTTTTGGTTATTAGTTGGAAAGGATGGGTGAGGTTTCAGACCAAAGCAATTGCTAACTATAAAACCAGATCAAATAAAGGCTTGTTTGAAAGTGCACCTTTAAAGTCTATTTGTGAGATACACTGTTCAGCTGTTAAATGTCTTGTAAGTTTTCCAAGAACTTTGGTGAGCTTTCTTCATAAAATCTATATTATTTTCATTGAAGATTAATGATAGGCTTATTAAAAAATCAAAAACTTGGAGAGGTTTTCTGTGATTATGAGCAAGGGTCATCACACTACATTACTCTGGAATGTTTTTATAAGCTTTGTCAGTAGAACTACACTTTAAAAAAAATCTATAGACCAACTTTTTCAAGTCTGTTTTTCATTTTTAAAGGATATAATCTATTTTTTCTCTTTTGTTTACAAGTTCGTGCACAACAGCAAAATACCATCCTCAGTTCCAGCCACGCAGTACCATTGAACCTAATTTCATTATCGTTTGTAACTGAACAACAATGTTCAAATCAACATGGCTAAGCAGGTATTCGACAGGGAGGATTTTCCCGGTGGACTGGCAAAGGTCTGCTCACTGCAAATGAAGACAGAGCATGTACGGAGGGAAAGCAGACCCTGATCCTCCTTGGTGGCCCAGGGCTCCTGCCTTGTGTTGGTCTGACCCAACGCAGGATAAAGGGTGTGGAGTCTCATATGGCTGCCACGGTGGACTTGTGTTTCAGGATGGAGAACTTTCATAACAAGAAATGCTTTGAGGCTACTACAGGTAGTAAAGAATGCCATAGGAAGCAACCGATACGAACCAGGGAACAAAGAGTCCTGCCTGCCTCTTGAGAGCCCATCAGGGTGCAGTGCTTTCAGCGCCTGCTGAGGGACTTTGCTTTCTTTTCCTGCAGAATAAAAATTAGTATCGACTACTGTCATGTGGTAAGAGCCAAACAACAAAACAAACAAAAAGAGAAGTCCAGGACAGGGGTCTGGTTAGTTGACCCGACCTCTCTTTGTTCCCTACCTCCATGGTGGAGGACAGGGTTACTCTGCCTTTTACCCAGCAGATGTCCACAACTGTCTCTATCTGTTTAAATGGACCAGGGAATCACAAAGCGGTTTAGATAAAAGCATAAGCCACGTTTTCAACAATGCCCAATTTGAGATACTCTAAAAGCAGATGAAAACCAAGAAAGCCAGCTCCTTTAAGACATCAAAAATGGGCACCCAAAATGTAACTAGCTACCTAGAGGTCTTGGCCACAGTGGCCTGGGTTCATGCCACACTGGGGCAGCAATATCATGGACAGGATTGGTTTTGCCTTCACCCATCAGGCAGTACAGACTGCAGAAAGCAGTTGAGGTCTTACAGAGAAATTCAGATGCTGAAGGACACCGAATTACTCCTGGTGGTGCCTATTTCTCCACAGTTAGGAAAAGAACAAACCAAGGCTGTGTTCCTAACTCAAGCACCTTTATTTGGTTACCTGAAACGAGGTCTCTGTGTTTAAATATCTTTCTTTAAGCTTACGTAATATAAGTAACCACCTGCAATGGTATGCATATTTTTAAACAACTTCTTAAAGTGCAAAGTCATCAGTCATTGTTAGAGAGCACAACATTTAACAGAGAGAAAGGATATAATTTAGAATAAAGACATCTATCACTTTTACCTGGAGGAAAATTAGGACTGAAATGGTAGAAGCACATCGGATCATTCTGGGCAATTCCTATGAGCAATAGTGTCGGGATACCACCTTCTGTTGCTAAGTATCTGAACCTGAAATCAAGGAAGAAGTATAAACAACCTGAAACATTTTCTACAGAAAAGGCAGAAAAAAAAAACCAACCCAGCCATGCTGGAATCCGTCCCCTCTCTGAGAAAACTCTGTAGTTGTCAAGATGCCCCTGCAAACGGCCTTTCCCAGTTTGCAAAAATCAAGGCAAGGAAAGGTGTTAAATATATTTGAAAGAGGAAAACTGCAGATGTAAACTCTGGTTATGTAAAGCCTGTGTTTTTTTAGAGGATGCAAAACTGTTAGCTTAATAATTAACAAAAACCCTTATTTATTAAAGTTCCTGAACATACACCTCACTGGGATGCCTGCCCTTATTCCAGGGTCTCTCTCCCGCACTGTGAGGAACTGTGTGCTTTTCATCCTCTACCTTTTCCTTCCACGTTTCCCTTCTTCCTCTCCACGTACCTGGGGTTTCCCTCTCTTCCCCAAGCCATGCCATTTGTGCATGTGCTCCTCTCTGTGTCCTCTCCTCCAAACCAAACGCTCTGTGACGCTCAGCTCCATCTGCCCTGGGAGCCTGCTCTCCCCTGCAAACACACAGTGGAAGCTGGAAATAAAACCATCTCCATTACACAACAGGTTTTTCAATCTCTTCCTTCTGGTCCATAACTGTCAGGTACTTCGCAGTAAAGACAGCAAGGAACAACTTCAAAAATACCCAGTACCTGCCTAGTTTTTACATTAGATTAGTAAAATTCTATCTATTCACACCAAGCAAATTCCTTGACATTTTGGAACTCATTAGGTACAGCACTTACACATTAGCATAAGAGATGGAAGCAGAAAAATGACATCAGCTAGAGGAACAGCACATTATAAATGTGAAACCTCAATTCACATACAGTTATTTGCAAACCAGGCCTACACATATGGGTCAAATTTGCCGCCTTTTATGAAGCACGGCTCAAACAATTGACGAATGTTATTATAAAAACGCTAAATGTACAAGAAACAAAAATGTCGCTGTTTACACTTCAGAGATATTTAACTGAAACAAGGAAGGACAAACCTCTTAGCTAAGGTCACACAGCTCTCCTTAGCCTACTGAATGAAAGAGCGGCCAGGCACGTGCCTAGCACCAGAACATGATGGTTTGCACCATCACCCTGTCAGATGGTCCCTGCCATGGTTTCAGTCTGGGATAGCTAATACTTCTCCAAAATGGTTTCCCAGAACCCTTTGGGCATTAGCATGGGTCACGGGCTCTAAGGAGTTTTATTATGAAGTCCTGCTCTGAACAGAAGGTGAGTTGAAGGCTGTGGACGTGGGCAAGGCCATGCCAGCTGGTCTGGTTGACAGGAGATGGGCACCAGCTGCGTTTGGTTTCCCCATCACAACCACAAAGGAGCAGCGACAGGCAAAGGACTTGAACAGATGCAACTCTCATTACATCTGAAGTATGCAACTTTATTCACTGTCGAGTCTAAAATCTACACCTCTGACCAAAAACTAAGGGTTCTGTTGCTTCCCGTGTGTGAAACACCAAATGAAAACTGAGATAAACTCTCACACTTTGGCTTGTCTTCCAATTACCTGCTAATAATTATGCCACACAGTTCTCCATCAGCATGGCTGTCGCAATGGCAATTGATAATGACATGAGTATTCCCTAATACTTCCATGCTGACGTTCCGTGATGTTCAATCTGCAGAAAGTTTTCCTGCCATCACTGCCGAGTTGGGAGCAAACTCCCAACAGGTTCCTAGGGATGGCAAAAGGCAGGAAATTGTACAGTTCCTTGGAAGAGGTGCTGGGGTCCTATACTTTTGCAAGCCCCTTCATGTTCTTCTCCTTGGTGACACTAATTCCTGCAGACGTGACCATCGCCTGTGGTCGTCATGCCAATTTAGTCATTTTGGTGGTGGACTCTGAAAGGTAGAGGGCACCAACCTATTATTAACCCTAGTCACATGGTGCAGCAATCATTGTGAGTTACTACCAAGCTAAGCCAGATTTGAACTGCTGACCAAGAAGTGAAAGGCTTTGTATCCTATTACCAATATCCTAAATCATCCAGCCTCCCCTGCAACTATATTTTTTGGATTATTATGTAGGAACAATAATAGAATACCCCATAAACAGGTTCTTTAGATATTCAAACATGTCAGGTTGTACTTTCTACATTTTCAGATAATTGTGGAGTAAATATTTGTTAAATGAAGTATTTTACATCTGTCTTGGACCAAAGCGATCTTTCTGTCAGTAATACCACTGAACACTTGTAAAAGTATGCCGGCCATTACAGAGTTATGCACTCTTGGCAAATACAGTCTTTGAACTCATGTTACTGTGCTGCCAATAAAAAATATGTTCTTTTTTATCAACTGGATGTCTTTCAATTATACAATCATTGTCTGACAGAAAAGCAGTTGAAATAGATTTTTAAAAATCCTTTTTTTTAATTTCACACCAGTTGGCAAAAGGTTGACGTTTGTTTGCCTAACTCTCACAGAGACATTTGGTGTGGTTCAACAGTACAGAGAAAATACTGTATAAAGATCAAAAGGAAGAAAAGCATGTACACTTTCCTATGAAAGACAGCACATGGTCCTTGCAGAAGGAAATGCTTCATTTCTTTCCCATACATCACAGCTAGTCCTTCACCTCATCATATGTTCATCTGCAGTCACAGTGAATGCGGTTGGAGCTGGAGGCCTGGGCTGACCAATGTTTTCATAACCCATTTTAATCCTATAGAACACCAAAAGCAAACATCTAAAAAGCAACTGTGCTCGTAGCCCTGGCTTGTTAGAATAAAATAGCTGCTTCAGTCTGAGCTGCAACTATACAGATGCTCATATATACAGTATGATTCAGACTATGCTTAAAATTGCTAAATTATCTCTCCTATCACTGTAATCACTGTAACTCAGTGAAATTACTTTTCAAGGCAGTAATAGCATTCAAAACACTCCCCGCCACCTATTCAGAACCACACATGAAAACATGGATGCACTTTGTACTCCACCATGTACCACATGTCATTCATTCCAACACAACCTCCCACATACCCAATATCTGCACAAACTTTACTTCATCCGTAGGTTAACAACTGAAAACATACACTTCCAAATACTAAAGATGTGCTGAGGTGTACCCCTCTCTGAAATACATGCAACTCCATCATTTTTTACAAGCAATGCAAATTTTTTTGTTGGCACACTGAAAGCTACTTTAAACTGCGACCCTCCTGTGAAGAAAGGACGCACTTTTAATTTCCATCCATTTAATCACCCTCTCTGTCTACTCTTATTTCTGTGTGCAATTATGTCAGTAATTGCCTAACTGATGTGTGATTGCACTGATGTGGAATGCACGTGATAACCCTTTATTGTCTGTTTTGCCACGTGTACTGTCCTATTTATGTTTTGCGTTGTATCACTTGAAAATTTTCCCGTTCCACGTGCAAGGTCCCACCTCATTTCTTCTCCCCAACTCATACTACTTCGTCAACACTTTTTCATCATCCACTTGCCTCAGTGTTGCTCAGGTTCCTCTCTTCTCCTTGCATTCTCCTCTATACAGCTATTATGCTATCTTTTCAATGATCTGATTAGTAGAAGGTGAGAAGACACCTCAGGTTTTGCCCATTTGTGCTAGATGGATTTGTTGTTCAAATCAGATACTTGTCCTTTCAGTCCTGTTCTCAGATAGAATATGTGCATTGAAAACTTTCCCACCTCTTGTCTATTTTTCACCATACCTTTAAGCTCCTATGAGCTGTTTCTTTTTCAGAGTACACAGAGAGTTAAGTGGGCTGCCATGGGCCACTAGCACGGGAAATACTCATTCCAAAATACCAACCAGCTCTCACGTTTTAATCCTGCTGAAGGGAAAGATTCACTGATGGGCTGCTCTACCCACTTTTTGACCTCTCCCAACAGGAATTTCTTAGAGGTGCTGCAGTCTTCTGTCTCCTGGGAAGATAATGCTGTTACAAGGGTCGTGAAGGCAGAGAGAAAGAGGAATGAAAGTCTCGAGAAGCCCAAGACAGCCACCTCTCTTCCTGCTTTTGCTGTGATGCGTGGGAAAACTATACTTGAGATTGTTGAAAAACACGTATGTTAAGGAGACCATATGATCAAAACTGTTTCACACAAAGATTTGGATTCACTGAGGGCTGAAGCATATATCATTTATGTCTTTAGAGCTGTCTTTAGACAACTCTGATATCAAGATTTCTAACCCAGACAGAATATTTTTGTGGTTCTCACTCAGGATTTATAAAACTCTGGACCCAGGTACTTCTTTGTATGAGAAAGGATTTGAAGGTGTGGTAAGCATTCTGTAACACAGGTAGCACATGTCAACTCCCATGTAGCAGTAGACAGTCCAGAAATCAGCATTCACAGAGAGCTGTTCACTGCACCTAAGCCCCGAATCCTCCTTTGAACATGCCTGTCTATTTCTAGTGCGTATAACAGAAACTGTAGGACAACTAAAAACTGCAGGGCAACTTTTGGCAATTGGAATCCTAAATTAAGCACATCAGTAAAATGCTTGTAATTAGACGAAGTGAAGATGAACACTTGAGTAACAGTCATCCATAAAGAACAGTTAATCCTACCTACCTAAGATACCCGCATCAGTTCTGACCCTGCCTATTTTGCTCTCTTGTATAAACAGAGTATAGATTACTATAATTGTATTTGAAATATTCATCTTAAATTGTCTTGTTGACAAGAGAAATAGACTCCTTCAGAAAAAAAATCGCTTAACTTATTGGTGTGTTTTGGTAATTGCATCCTAAAAGTCTCTCTTCCTCTCCACTAACTATAGAAGGAATTTGGAGGATTTTCTCAGACTTGTCTGCATTACAGCTGCCTACATTTGGCTATGCGAAGGCTGTCCGAGGTATCGACATCCTTTGACAGGAGGCTTGTGGAATTTAAAAAGCCAGAATCACATCACTTGATCCTCCTCAAATAACATACTGCAGCTCTACCAGTAAATCTACAGCCATAAAGGGCCCAGCTCCAAACTTTTCCTCATTCTTATAACTTCTCCATAACTAAAAAAAGTTTTCCATCCTTGTAATATACTTGTGTCATGAATCACCGGAGATCCTACCTTTCTTGTTTCTTTCATGGCGTTTGCTGTGAGGCAGACTCCTTGATAGTACAGCCCTCTGTTCTGCATAGCTCAGTGGTCCAAATGGATGCGGTGGTCATCTACATGATTAGACCAAACAATTAATGTATGATTAGGCATTTTCCTTCTGCAATAACTCAGCACAAAACCTCAAATACACTGTGGAAAATAGGAAAAGTATCACATCACGTTCTGATCCATTATGTCTTCTACAGGCACTTTCCATACTTTACTCATTAGATACGAGATGCCCAGATGATGGAAAGAGGAAAGATACAAATGCAGAGCATAATCCTGCTAGGTCCTGAAAGGTGTTGGGCATCCAGTGAGGTTTTATAGCTAATGATAACTATGGACATTCTGCATCCATCAAGACCAAGTTCATATGAAATGTGCTTTATCTGTATCCATATAACTCCAGTGCACATGGCCACCAGGTTCCAGAGGCACAGAATCTCCCCAAGCAACTGTCTTTCCAGGAAACACACAATAGAAATGCTACTTCAAATCTTTCGTATCCATCATTTTGAACAGCGAGTTGACCTGAATAAGTTTAATGTCAATGAGATAGACAATCTGCGGAGTGGGGGTTCTTTTCACTTTATCATTCAAAACGTTCTATTATACTCTGGCTTGCAATGTCAACCCTCGAAGAAAGGCAAAATGTGCCAATTTTTGAATGAAAAATATTAATTATGAGCAATAATCCAGGTGAATTTTTTTATGTATTTTACCAATGCAAACAAAGGAGAGCAAAAGTCAAGTAAATGGACATTTTTTAACATTGATAGATTTCTGGCTGTTTGCCAACTTTAATAATCTAACCTCTGTTTAAATTAAAATATCGTGTCAGCTTTTAATACAAACCCTACATGAGTTGCAAAGTCACAATATGTGTTAAGTCTAAAAAAATCATCATCTATCATTGCACTATTTCAGCAGTGGCAGCTGGGTGTTTTTAAAAGGTTCCTATGAACACAGATCTCAGTTTAAATGTAATATTATGTTATATTACTCACACTTGAACTGACCTTCATAAATATCAAATCCTTACAATTATAAGTCCTGACATTTAATACTTTCCTGCAGACTAAGCGGGACCATGTTACATTATAAGGTCACTTGTCATTTGCAGCTTTTAGAGAAACTTATCATTTTAATGAAGACACTAACCCAGACACATACAGTAATGAAATTGTGGACAAACACACTTCAGATTGGCTCAAGGGTGCATATTCTCACTGCACCATACAGCACTGAGAGACTTTAAAAATGCCTCGCGAGTTCACTGCCCATCTGTATTAACAAGCAGCATAAGCTTTGCATTCTTACCGTAGGAAATCACTTCTTAAGTGGTCCTAGTGAACACTGAAGGGTTAACCCTTCCTGGGATGAAACTAATAGGCTTCCCCAAAGGGTTGCTCTTCCCCAAGCAGTAAGCAAGGAAGCTGCTTTTGCTCACTTAACCATTCAGCCAAGCAACTGGGCAAAACGTCTGATTGATCCAAGAATGTGTTGTACCCATAAGTTTAAATTAATGTCACTTTATGTGCTTTTCTGAGCCACCTACATCCTAGGCTTCCTCTAGAGTGAATGGCAAGTTAGAGGCACCTCTGGGCAGCAATTCAACCCAGCTGAGAGTGGAACACCTTGAATAAAAGACTGAAAATTCTAAAGGAAAAGCAAACAGGGTTAATTTCAACATGTACACATTTCATCTTTCTTTGACACCAGACCTGCTACAATGCCTATAATATTCAGGTCCATATGACAACAGAACAACAGCGGAAGAAAGAGGGAATGTTTTCTTTCTTGCATGCTCCATAATTGGGTTACTGCAGACCTTCCTAATATAAACTCACAACCAGGTTTCTGATACTGTGTTTGCATTTGCTTTTGCAGTTGTGAGAGAAAATAGTACGATACCCACACAAGTAAGTATGTTATGTTACAGGCGATGAAGAATATGGTAGAACCGCAAATACAAATAACCAACACACTAGAACTAGAAATGTCATGCCAGATTGCCTCTGGCTTCCAGGTGCTCTTCCACAGCAGATATTGTAACCTTTGTGAACCTTTCTACTATCCACCTGCTTTTCTATAGATGAACTTTCAAACAATATTAACCTTCACTCAGCAAAAAGCCCCCACAAAGCTCAACTACTAAATAAATGTATTGTATGAGAAGAGAAAGAGAAATCACCTGCTCTAAGGTGGCCCTGCTCTGGCAGGGGGTTGGACTAGATGGTCTCCAGAGGTCCCTTCCAACCCTAGGATTCTATGAGTCTATGAGTCTGTGATTCTCTAGAGAAGAATAAGAGGTCACTGTTTCAAATAATTTTCTTTACTTTCCACACTTTTACCTATCACCAATAACAAGAGTGGAATGGACAGCAAAACAGACCATAAAGATGTCAGAGATGTGTCTCGCACATGAAAGTGATATTATTCTTGTCATATTAGCATTGCCTCTATACTAACAGGATTTCCAAATGTGCTTAAATTGGTGATAGAAAAATTAAATCCGTCCAGAAATGGAGTCAAATCAATGTGCAGACATGATAATTCTTTCATATGGTGATCATTATCATTTGAATCATGTATAGCACCCAGTCCAACAGATAGTTTTGGAAACATCTTGGACCCATATATGTCCCATTGATACTGTGCACCTGAATAAGGATGCTCGTCATCCTGGGATCACTCTGAAGTTAGTGGAGAGAAAGAAGTGCCTCTAGGCTACTTCTATACGTGGAGCCAGGGCATGAACACATGCTCTACAGCTTGACCGTGCAAATTATTAAGTCACTAGTCCATGGAGTACGCTGACCCAGATAAACTTGTACTGTCACAGACAATTTGAGAATTGCTACATGCCAAGGACCTTTTGCCATGGGCAAGTTTCAGGACGGCCATCTTGTTCTGGAGAGTAAGATAATTTAATAATATGGACATTATCAAAGAGTACCAGCTGGCCTAAAGGCCAAAGAAGGAACCTTGGCAATATTTATTACTATACATAGCCCTAAGAGGGCAGTTCAGATGGGATGCTTGCTGACTTGTTCCCCTGAATTGTCTAACCACTCATCAGAGAAGCCTACAGCTGATCATTATCCCAACTTAAGAGCTATAGATAAGTAATATAAGAACGCCACTGACGAAAAAAGAAAATATAGTCTATAACTAGGTCTAATACATCTGGCAGCTGTCATCTTCCAGAACTGGGACAGAAAACCAGGAGGTATTTCAAGTATGGTATCCATTTCACAGTATCATCTAACGACAGTCCTGAAACTGTCAAGAGAAATCTCAGGGAAGATCCCTGTTTCAGTGTTTTTTATTTTCTCACTTAAAGAGATGCCTTTTGTGAATCTCACTCTGAGCTGGCTACTATTCACCTTTACATATCTCAGCAACTTTGGCACACACCCCAATATTTTGAATACCACTCCTATGTATAACTTGGAAATATCGCAACACTGGGCACTATAATGACTCCTTCCCCTTCTGGATCTGGTGCTGAGTATCCAACAGCAAGAAACCAAGCAAGGACAATTTATTACCAAACGGCGTAGTTTGATCAGAAGCCCAATAGAGACAACTGACTGAGTCCTTCCTCATGACCTTCCTTTCCCATGAATAGGAGCTAATCGAACCGATCAGGGAGAAAGTAGGTCCATGTTCCTACATTCTTCTAAACACCCAAAGGTTATTCCTCAGGAAAGGAAAAGCCGCACATTGCCTTTTCTTCAAGGATGACATATCACTGAAGACAGCATGCATAGACTGTGAAAGCCCTCGGAGTTTATGGTTACAGTGTTATCCCTCAACACTTTGCTCTTAACGATGCACAAGGCATGATCTATCCCTCAGTGTGTGTACTGTGCTGTGTTTCAATAATGAGGAGAGATTCCATGTTTCAAGTCCTATAGGTGATTGATACCTGTGTAATTTTATACTGCTGCCGATAAAGCAAGCAAGTCCTGTGTCTAAAACAGTTTTCAGACGAATGTGTATATACCTAGTTGGTCAGGAAACCATATCCAGAAAAGCTGGATATATATTACATTTTGAATGTTTTATGTTGTACATTTAAAAAAATAATGTCATTCCAGATAAAAAATGGTCTGATCTTCAAGTACTCACCAGGTTCTAAATGGAGGTAAGCAGTATCATTTATATGAAGAATAATGGTGCGTTGAAAAAGAAGAAAGACAGGTAAATTGATGCTGCAGTGTTTACTGCAGTATTTGTTACAACAAACCTAAGGTTTGCATTCTCCCTTAGGAGTTATATGTCCCATAAATTTGGAAAGACCCATTAAAACTCCAACTCAGAATAAAACCAATCAAAATAGTCAAAGGAACTGAAACAAGATGCCTTAGGTTGGAATAATTACACATTATAGCTTCTATTGCAGACTTTGTGATACCTCTTTAGTTAATTCCTTTTCTCACAGTCTTCCATTATTATTTATATCTAAAGGTGTGAACTTTGTGCAAATAAAGCAATTTAGTGTTTATACAGTTAAAATCAGCTGTACTTTACCATCAGTATTTACAAGTCTCTATGCCTTGTGTCAGACATGAAATCTGAATTGCACTCACAGGCATGTCAAAGTAGAATGGGAAAATCCAAGAAATGATGGATTCCTTAAAAAAAAAAAAATCAAAGCCAAAAAAGAACAGAGAAAGCAAAGACTGAAAAAGAGGAAGTTGGATGGTTGTGATAAAACATATAATGGTCACACAATGGGTATGAGCCTCATCAGTAATCCTTTTTTTTTTCTTAAACCATCAGGCAAGGAAAAGCAAATCAAATTCCTTCAGCTTTTGCGTGGCAAGCCCTCTAAGTCTGCAATTGTTAATAATCATTACACGAGTTATCAGACTCTGAAGATGAACAAAATTTCTTCTTTTGGCTGCATTCCAAAATCAAATATAGTATTGGTATATTGCCTAATGATAGCTTAATGATAGTCCTACTCACAATGAGATTGGCTGATCAAAAATGGTTATCCAGTGTTTTGTACCTTCAGAATGTCTCAAAACTACCTCTGTCAACAAGACTCTCTGCCTGGCAGTCATAACCCTGAATGACCCAAAACATCATCGGCAGGATAACAGAATGGTATTTGTGCTTAAACATAACTGGTTTTCTGGATCAGCGTGTGAAAATACACGAAACGGACTTTAAGCATGCTTAACCCTGTGTATCCTACCCACTCTTCTTTTATTTTCCCCTTTAAGTAGTGGTGCTGTGAGGTGATGTGAGATCTTACATTTCCAGTCACAGCAGAGGACTCCGTGGAGCACTCTGACTTGTGACCCTTAATCCTGACACACATCCTTGCTCAGGAGCACAATCACTTTGGACAGCCTGCTGTGCCCCACACTGGGATTTACAGTAGCACAGACTAAATATTATCCATTTCAACTTATACCCAGGGATCCCAAGCAAGCAAAGCTGGAGACATTTCCTTCTCAGTTCCTAATATCAGAATAAACTAATAGGGACTTTATCTATGTATATGTAGATAAATCTATATACATTGCATTGTTGGTCCCTCCTTTCTGGGCTACACTGGTGGCAGTATTTTCTGTTTCTAATCGCCACGGCCTTTATGATACTGTACTTAATGAATTATGCTCCTCAGGAGGAGGTCAGTGAAAGAATTAAGCTAAAAACCCCTAACAGTGTTGTTGGCCCGGAGCCAGCCGTTCCGAGGCCGTGTTTCTGCATGAGGTCTACCACAGCTGGAGCGAAACGACTTGCAGGTGGCTCAGTGGGCAACAGATCACACAGTACTGCTCTGTCCGCCCCCCGACAGCAAGGAGGGAGTCACCTATGCCTGCCGTTGGTGGCTGAAAATGAGCAGGAAACGTCTGACAATCTTGATTAAGAACTCCCAAGCATTGAACTTTCCATAAGGAAAAGGCGCACTCAGATCTCTCGGCTTTGACATTCCAACTTCCAATTTAAATACTGTTTGGGCTCCAGGAGAAAATGCTAATGCTTGTCCTTATGATGTTAGGCTGTGGATGCCTCAATAAAGATGATGTGCCTGGCCCAGTCTGCACACCAGAGGCTGGGTAATGAAGTTGGTATGGTCCGTTTCGCCCCCACCCCCCACCCCCTCCAAGTTTCATTCATAGAGAATTTATAGGTTTTATTTTTAAAGTAGCTGAAACATACTAAGTAATTTTCTGGCGTGTTTTTAAACTATTAATTTCTAAATTACATGAACAGATGCATATGCACAGTGGAAAATAGCATCAATTAGCTTGGGGGAACAGCGGAGCTCAAAGACCCAGCCAAATAAAGTTAGGTTCCACTAACAGCCTGCTTGGATAACTCCTTTCACCTCCCTGGGAACCCCACCACTCATCAGTTCAGCTTCACTTTCTTGCAGATTAATCATTTGTGGTTTTAAAAATACATAAATCTTAAATATCTACAGAAATTGAGGAACAGAAGGCTTTTCCACACCTCAGTGGACAAAGGTACTGTCCATTTGCTGCAGGACTCATTTGAGGCTCCTTAGCAAAACAGACTGGGATGAAACAGGAGGAGGAAGGGCTGGAGTGACCCTCCCATACGCAGGCTGAGAGCCAGCTGCGCCGTGGGTCAAAGACCAGAGAACTTGAGGATGGTGCTCATGAGGAATTGTAGAATGGCCTAGGTTGGAAGGGACCTTTCAGATGATCTAGTCCAACCATCAACATAACTCTGACAAAAACCATCACTAAACCGTATCACTGAGCACTATGCAGGTAGACACTGATGTCATGATCCAAAAAGATGGAAAGTCCTTAATGATGTCTCCCATACTTTTCTAATTCTTAAAAAGGCTGCTACTCCTGCTGCAAAAGTAAATAGTGAATGTCTTGATCTGCAGCCTCCTGTTCTTTACCTCCTTACTAATTAGATTTATGCAATCAGGAATCAGAAGCAATAGTATGTGACTAAGGTGAACATAAAATGGTTAAAAACCCCAACAAAATACACAAAGGAAATGAATGGAGATTACGTGAAAGTATAAAAGTCGATATTTTGCCATTGAATATAACTACCAAACGAGTTAACGAAGGGATAACTAAGTCTGTGTGCAATGAACTGGCTAAAAGTATATAGAAAATAATGTGCTTGGCCAAACTTCAATGAGCACTCTCTTCTGGCTCCTGATTTACCTGCTGAGTCTCACAACATCTACAGTACAGTTTCTTCTCTACTTCCATCATCCAAAGCCATGCAAATTCACAGGGACCCAACCCAAAGTCCCACACCTCAAGGAATTTTATTATAGTGCAGACAGGCCCACACGATCTGGAGAGAGTGAGACAGAGCCAGAAGAAGCCCACGCTAATAGGTGTATTCTTAATTATCTTCATGCTCATCTGGTACTGCAGAACTCGTAGTACTTCTAGACAGGAGAGGCTCTGGGATTAATGACTAGAAAGAGTCAGTGGCACAGTGTGTACAGCAAAGAGCCCCCAGCTCTTCCCATCTGCTCTCTAATCCTCATTCCTGCACCCTTGATCACTGAGTCTTAATTTATTGCAGTTTAAAGAAAAAAATGTATAATGAGTAACATACAAGCTCATGTTCCTGGTAGCTCTTATTCCCTATAAATTCCCACTACACCTAAGAAACTGTGGTTTGATTTTCTGTATTGCTAATTGGTGAGTGCAGCCAAAGAAATTGCTAGCAGATTTTCATCTCTTGAATTTATTTACCACCACGGAAGGGGAAGGGGGGACATTCCTCCGGGAAGGAGGGAGAAACGGTCAAGATTACATTATTTTGACCTCACATTTGAGCTGACATCTAGCACAGCACTAAATCAATGCCTTGGCACAGGGGATGGGATTAGCGCGGGTGGGTCACAAGCAGTTTGCAGGACTGGAGCTGCCCTGTGGCTACCAGTGGATGTCAGTAGAGGCTCCGCTTGCAAAGGAGCCAAATGCAAAGAGACAAAGGAAAGAAAACCCTCCAGGTTCTCTTAGTAAAGGCAGTGCAGAATGCACAAGTACTCCAAAATGGCTAGTCTCTCCCAGCTAATGATTTAGGACTACCAGCGAGCAGTAGTACGTTAGAGGATGTAGCAAAGCTGATGGGGTTGCTTGTAATTCTTTATGCTTTCACCTTTCAAAAGCAGTATTTTTTCGGTTAATTTAAGAACAGTGAACAAAGTTTGGAGGCCCACTGTTGGAATAGTAGTGACGGCTGGCCGACAGATTAAAAAGAAGCAAAACATATATCATCTGCTCCCTCTCCTCTAGCAGAGCAGCCACTGCTCCAGAACACTTAAATGCAACAATAAAAAGCCAAGCTCTCTAATTGTTGCTTTGCAGGGGTTGGACTGCAACCTTTTAGTAAAGCAAACAATCTGGACAAACTAAGCACAGAGTTTTAGCTAAACTCTTAACAATTTTATCTAGAATGAACAAACAAACAAACACACATCACGCAAATGGAAAGGATTTCCTTTGTTAAATTATAGCCCATCACCTTGTACCAGCAAAAGCTGACCTCACTTCCTCAGTGAACATTCCTGGTGGTGGAGTCACTGACGAGAGTGACTGAACTCCCCATTCAGGGAGAGATTCTGATGCCATTGCTTATGCTGAAAAACACAGTTCTTACGGGCAATGAGGTGTTACTGAAGAAAATAGGCATCTCCCAGTTTTAAGAGGTTTCATCCAAGAAAATACCATCACTGTTAGACTTTTCCTCAAAGTAAATGTGGGCTTTTCGGGTCTATCTATCCCGAAGGAAGGCAAAGTAAGTTCATTTATCAGATAGGAACCTGAAGCTGTAAAGTTTTGTTAGTGCATGAAAGCTTTCCTACTCCCAGCTGATAGAAAGCAGTATCCTGTGACATAAGGGCTGAGAATCCCTCTCAGTTATTCTAGCTTGGGTGGATGCTGTTTGGTTTAACATTTGCTCCTCTTCCAGTCTGCCTAGTCTGTAAATACAAATTATTATAGCTCATGTGGTCACTAGAGCTGGTCAAGTGTTTCAAGAAAATATTTTTTCATCGGAAAAACGCCAATCCTAGAAACTGACATCCTTCATGGGAACACTGAAGTTTTAACAAACTTTTGTTGGGAAAATTTTCTTGGGTCCAGAATGGAATTTTTGGTCAAAACCACAGAGAGAGAAGGAGAAAGATCCACCTCATAATAACAAATACCACAGTGATCATCTTGCCTCATAAATCAATCCTTTGAGGCTTCCAACTATTTTTCAGCCTGGTTTCCTACCCAAATGAAAGTTACATGATTGCAGGATTTGTCTGTTTATCTCTCAGTCGTCCCTTAAAAAGATTTGAACCCATTGACGAAATTCAGCATTTACAGAGGTTTGGGAGTTTTGGAGAAACCAGGGGCTGACTAGAGGAGAGAGATGTAGCTACTCTGCCCACTGTGGGAAAGTCTTCAGCATGAGAACAGACATGATTTTTTCCTGCTAGCTTGGGAAAGAGTCCTGCAGATGTGAGGTGGGGAATTGGGTCCTGCCGTTGGGTCACACCACCCGCAGGCAGCGCTACAGGCGCGGGGCGGAGTGGCTGGAAAGCTGCCCGGCAGAAAGGGACCTGGGGGTGTTGGTGGGCAGCCGGCTGGATATGAGCCAGCAGTGTGCCCAGGGGGGCAAGGAGGCAAACAGCATCCTGGCCTGGATCAGGAACAGTGTGGTGAGCCGGACTAGGGAAGCGATCATCCCCCTGTACTCGGCACTGGTGAGGCCCCACCTCGAGTGCTGCCTTCAGTTTTGGGCCCCTCACTACAGGAAGGACATTGAGGTGTTGGAGCGTGTCCAGAGGAGGGCTACGAAGCTGGTGAGGGGTCTGGAGGACAAACCTTACGAGGAAGGACTGAGGGAACTGGGGTTGTTCAGCCTGGAGAAGAGGAGGCTGAGGGGAGACCTCATCACCCTCTACAACTCCCTGAAAGGAGGGGGGAGAGAGATGGGGGCTGAGCTCTTGTCCCTGGGGACAAGGGATAGGACAAGAGGAAATGGGTTCAAGTTATGTCAGGGCAGGTTTAGATTGGATATCAGGAAACACTTCTTCACTGAAAGGGTTATTAAACATTGGAAGAGGCTGCCCAGGGAGGTGGTGGATTCCCCATCCCTGGAGGTGTTTAAGAAAAGGGTAGATGTGGTACTGAGGGACAGGTTTAAAAGTGTTTTTTTGTCAGGGCAGGTTAATGGTTGGACTTGATGATCTTAAAGGTCCCTTCCAACCTCACCGATTCTATGATTCTATGATTCTATTTTTCTGTAGGTTGTCAGCATTTTCCTGACAATGTTATTTTCAGAACTGAGCAGCCCAAAGGAGAAATCACAGGGCTGTACAAAGAAGATCTGCTATTTTTCTCATTTTTTGAGACCAAAATTAACTGTATCTTCCAGTACTGCTTCTTCACAGGCATCCCTATCTGCCTCAGGCACTTTCTATTTTATTTTTCCCCATGTCTTTTTCCTTGATTTTACACCATTGGTATTCAAGACCATATCTCAGGTGCCCTGAAAACATTAGTTTCTGCTTCTCTTGTTCCTTTGATTTCGTCTAACATAAGAAGCCTCTCACGTCCGAACTGTGCTCCTCCTCAGCCATTCCCCTTCTCCCCTTCTGTAGCTGTAGGAATACACTCACTGGGGATTATGAGTCAGAAGGACACATCAGTCAGGGTATGACCGTCTTTTAGACAGGTAAAGTAGGACTAGAGAGACCAGAAAAGTCTCACTGGAGTGAAAAAAAAGCAACAAACTTATTTACCAAGAGCGAGGAAGCTTCTGTGGAAAAATACTGGAGAAAGCTATTAAAAATGAGCAGGTGCATTGCTGTGACTAAAAGTTTTCTGACACCAGTTTAGCCACAGAAGAGGGAGATTAGCTTCAATTCACCCTCTGAGTATTTACAGCTTATGAACAGATTTTGCAAAGCAGGCTGAGCTTCACACATCCAGAGGAGAGGATAGACGCTTTTCAGGGTCTGAAAAAGCTTATTTAAAAGTGTGATTGACATGTACTGGCATCTTCAGAGAAACCCAAATAAATATAAAATAGCTCTAAAGCCTACTCCCTCCTGGTTCATCTGAAAATATTTTATGATTGGAACAGGCTTTTTTTTCTTGTAGCCCTCAGCACTAGAGTGGGTGCATTGTCCCTCTTAACTAAATTTATGAAAGGGATGTGCAAACCCAAAATAACAAGAAGAGAAAACCAGCATTGTTCATAATGAGTTATTTTATAGGGTGTTTCCCATCTTCAGCTTCAGTGTTCTGGTAATTTAACACATGGAATAATACCAGCTAGTAATTTTGGCTTTGAACATTGTTATTTCATGTCTTATGAGAAGTTAATTGCATCTTATACACCATCAAAAAGGAAAAAAAAAATCCCAGAGATATGGGGCAGATTTCTTTATATTGCTGCTTTCTATTCATTCAGCACCAGTCCGTGCTAGACCAAGCAGAACTGAAAATGAGGGGGGAAAAAAAGTGGACACAGCAGGTGTAACAGAGAGCTCAGACCACAAAAGGGTGCTATCATTTTATAACATGAGCTAGCCTTCCATAGCGACCTGCAAAGAATGTGGCCTTTGAAATAGCTGCACTAGAATTAGTAGCCTTTCAGGAAATATTACTATTGTTCTGAATTCCACTTGAAAATTTAATTTGCCCCCTGTTATTTTCAGGCAAATTCCAGCAGAGCTTTATTCTATGAAATCTGCGTAGGTGCATAAGAAACGTTGTCTTGACTCAAGAACTACATACGCCTTTGTACCCAGAGTGATCTATTTATCGTGTGTGTTTATCTGCTCACGAAGAAAGAGCTTGTGCAGATATAATTCATGTGTAGGTGTGTGTGTTCTGTACTGAAATTATATGCGTTCTATAAGCACATTGTGTTATCCTATGAAATGCCTAATTAACTAGGAAGCATTGAAATGTTAACTAGTAAGTATTGAAATGTGAAACTTCAGAGTTTGGTCTTAAAAACATGCATAATACCAATACTTCAGTACAGAAAACACATGAGGTGATGCAGCTTTCATACGAACAATGTGCCAGAAAAGCGCTTGCCTACTGACTAGAAGTCAGAAATCCGTTCTGAACACTCTTGCTCTGAGGAGTGTAAATCAGGTAGCTCTGAGCTGAATCCACTTGTGGCTATCTCAGACAAAGGGTGGCTCGGTTGTCTTTCCATCATTATGCCAAGAAGAAGGTAAGTCTAGCTGGTTACATCGGTGTGGTGATCAGATGTGGTTGACCTCCAGAGACCTGCGTAAGGTTATTTTAACAGCAGCTATCAAGGTACCCATGCTGACGTGGCTGCAGTCCCACCGGTGGAGTGCGAGAAGCCAGGGCAGCCAGAGCCCCTGTGGGTGGGTCAGGGATGTCCCTGTGAGCTGGCATCGCACCTCCATGCTCCAGTGAAGACATGGCCAGGATCTCAAAGCCAGATGCTGATTTAAATGACTGGATTGCACACACATTGCTAATTCACAGTGGCTCCAGTTGCAGATGGCATAGCTTTTTACTTTACTCAGATTTTTCCCAAGCTTATAGCAGAAAAAAACCCCAAAACATTAGCAATCATCTCTTTAAAATTATTTATTTATTTAATGAATCAAACTTGTTTTAATAATATGAAAAATATGAGGTGCAGGATACAATTTGGGAAGCACATTAATAAATTGCCCCTGAAGAATGTCAATGGTTAGTTAAATGTGTCAATAAAACTGACAATAATTGGATCATCTGTGTAATTCTGAAACTTATTACTTTATAAACATAAAACTGATTTTTTGGATTGGATTCTGATGTGCTCAGCTCAATAGCCAATCTTCTCACTCTAAACAAAAAGGTGAACAGATCTTTCATTTATTGTGCTTTGATATAGTATATATTGTACGCTTCTTTAGAGAAATATTGAGCAAATACCACTTTGTTTAAAGTCACTGCGTAATAAGATTTCTGGCTTTGTATTTTTTTGTCACGCTAACGTTACTTTTTACTATCTGAAACAACCTTCAGATATGTGGACATCTCTTCTACCCAGCTGTACAACTTTCCAAGTTATGACTGCCTACCAGTAGTCACGCTCTGCTATTTCTTACTGCCATCTCCGACAAGATGTCTTGGCAGAGCGAGACACGTCAAAAATTCAGGAGCTAAAATACACATTTTGGAAAAATAAAATAAAATAAAATAAATAAAATACCAGTTCTCTGCAAAATCTAACCAAGAAGCAACTATGTGACCAACTAGTTGACGGCCAATTTGGAAAGGAACGTATACCACTTCCTTCCCTCTCTATACAATTAGTGGGTGAGAGGGGTCTGTCAGCAGGGGAAGAAAAATGTGAAACTAAGGGCAAAAAAGTCCACAAGAGCTCCTTACATGGCCTCCACTTTGGTTTGGGTTTTGGTTTTCTTTATTTTCCTTTTTTTTTTTCTTCCAGGATAAATTAATAGCTCATGGCATTTTCTTTTCTTCTGTGGAAAATGTGGGTCCAGAGAAACCGGACATTTTATGACTTCTAATCAATCCCAACAAATTGTTCTTTAACAGAAAAGAACTGGAAAACACCCGAGAAGTTGAAAGATTTCTCGTTTCCTATTTGAAGTGACTTTAAGCTTTGAAATGTATTTCAAATGTATTTTTTCAAATGTCAAAAAGTAATACGCCTTAGGAATCAAAATAATTCATTTGAAGAGAAACAAAGCATTTTTTGAGTCAAAATATTTTCAGGTTTTTCTGTCTGAATAAAAAGCAAAATAATTTAAACTGTCTTGACTGATAATTATTCCCCTTCCATGTTTTCTGAACTGTCAAGCTAAAACAAAATTTATTATTTTTACTGCGATGTGTTAAAATATGCATAAATCTATCTAGCTTTCTGTTGGATGTCAGTCAGGAAAAGCAGGTGGAAATTTAAAATCAGTCTGCACAGGGGAAAAAAAATGAGGTAGAGGTTAACCAATAATCTGTTATAGAGAATGTACACTAATTTTGGAAACCATAACTCAGAAAAGAGCTTGCTAGAATTATTGATAGCAATGCTAAAAAAGAGAGTACTTACGAGCTTTCTGTGATTTGATCATAATTTAAATGAAATCATATTATGGTAAAAAGCATCAGATATACATGTATGTATTTTAATTACGCTCTACTTTCAACTTTTGCTATAAAGTTTTGCTGTAGCACAAGCAAAGGGCAAATTTCCAGACACCTGGGGAGTCAGCCCTACTCCCTCTGTCTTGTAATGAGGTCATTACTCACTCGTCACTCCAATAATACTGCTATAACTGCAATAAAGCTTGTAATAATCAGGGTAGATAGTAATTTTAAATAACTAATTATCTTTTCTTTGTCTTCACTGGATATAGGAGATATTTACAAGTTTAGCAATGGTTAAATCTCCTCCCTAAAGTGGCTTAGTTTAACTTGGCAAAACTATGACCAACTTTTAATAGTGGAACTACCTCTTTCCAGCTTCTGACATTTGTGTGTCTGATCAATTTTCATGCTGATGCACGTGGCAGAATATGTATGGTGCGCACACGCACAGCCTAACTGTAAGAGCTCATGATAAACAGTCCATGTAACAGCTGAGTTTTTAGGATCTGCTGACCACCGACTGCGATCCCTGCTAACCTCAGGATGTATATTCCCTGAGCAGTGGACTGCAAGGCAGAAATCTCCTAGACCCCCTTGGAGCGGGTCCAGAGGAGGGATACAAAGATGATCCAAGGGCTGGAGCACCTCTACTATGAGGACAGGCTGAGAGAGCTGGGGCTGTTCAGCCTGGAGAAGAGAAGGCTCCGGGGAGACCTTATAATGGCCTTACAGTACCTGAACGGGATCTACAGGAAAGCTGGGGAGGGGCTGTTTGCAAGGGCATGTAGCGATAGGACGAGGGGCAACGGCTTCAAACCAGAGCAGGGCAGGGTTAGATTAGACATTAGGAAGAAGTTCTTTACAATGAGGGTGGTGAGACACTGGAACAGCTGCCCCAGAGAGGGGGTGGAGGCCCCATCCCTGGAGACATTCAAGGCCAGGCTGGATGAGGCTCTGAGCAACCTGATCTAGTTGAAGATGTCCCTGCTCACTGCAGGGGGTTGGACTAGATGGCCTTTAAGGGTCCCTTCCAGCCCAACACATTCTGTGATTCTGTGATTCTAGACTCTGTTCGATCCAGAATGAGCATCAGCAGTGTCAGGAGAGGGCAATGGACAATAAGATAAGCAGATAAGCTCTGCTTCTCAGCGGCAGAGGCACACACAGCTCTGATGCGACTGACCTGGCTTCTCATGGGGCTGACTATGCAATGCTGATATATCAGATGGTGTGGGTGCTGGTTTAGGTGTCTCTGGACATTGTTCCAATGCATTCGTACGTGCCCTATCTAAGGCACAACTTCAGTTCTTGTGTCTGAGCTTCCTCTTCCTGTAGGCTTCACTCCTGATCTTAAAAGAACACCTTTTTTCCCTGCAGTGTCTACTGCGGAGACACAGCAGTTAATGAAAAGTCAAAATGCATCGTGTTGGGCACATGAGCCCATTCTCAAAAGCAGTTGGGCTGTATCAGTGCTGCTCCCTGTGCAATCTAGTAAGGTCTCCCTTTCTGTAACATACTTTAGCTCAGCTGTAGCACCAGAGTGTTGTGACAAGGATGCTTCCAGCCGGCCCGAGGCAAAGCAGTGGCCTTTGGTACACAACCAGGGTCCAGCCCTCAGAAATGTCCCTTGGCACTGACTGATTTACTATCACAGCCACGGAATTCAACTTGCTGCAGCCTTGCAGCACTGATGCAACTGATCTCACACATCCAACCCATGAGACAAATGTGAAGTCAATTTGTACATCTGCAGTGTCCATTTGCTCAGGATATCTGAGCACAGGGCAGCTGCACTGGAGCTATTGAGCTTCTTCAAAGAGCCTGCCAATTGCCTGGAATTCCTAGACTCATGGCCAGAAAAGCAGCAGGACAGTAGATGATGTATAAAGATTTGCTGCCAAATATGGTGGAGTTGGCACCTGTGACTTTGGCTCAGTAGTGCAGTTCCCACTGTGAAGATCAGTGATTATTGCTTTAATAAGCAGTTCTTAAGTGAGGTACCTGATATGTGTTGTTGCAAGAGATGGAGTGCCAAAGGCACAAAAGATGGAGGAAGTTATAAAAAAAAAAAAAACACAACACCCTAATCCTTGGGGCTCACCATCCAACTTGCCTAGGGTTTTATTATTATTGAAAAAAAATTCTTTTGAGTTATTTCACCAAAAAAACAGTACACACAAAGAGATTTCTCAGTGGGTTGCTTATTAGTTGAGATTTTACACGTTGCCAAAAGTGCCTAGATTTCTGAGTCCCATTTTACAAGAATCAAAACTGCAGAAGGTCTCCAAAACTTGATACTAACCTGTCTGCAATAGCACAACACTGCTCTACAGTGGAAGACATCACCATGGCATTGGTTCATAACTCACTGATGACAGCAGGACTCTGAAAGGATTCTTATTCAAAAACCTCCATTAAAGCCTGTGTCTCTAAACATCAGAAGTGGACACGCATTTATCTAAACATATTATAGGTAGGTCAATTCTGTCATTTATATACTTTCTCTAAGTTACATTGACATTAGAAGAAGGAGGAAAGGGAAGGCAATGTGATGTTCAGAAACAGCTTAGTTGCTGTTTTATCTTTACAATGGAAACATCAACTGTACAGTCTGAGACTTGGCAATAATTAATCCAGATGTAAAGAACCTTTGTCTCTGAATCTATGTGCTGTGCTTTTCAATAAATGTACATTAGTGAAGTATTTTATATATGAATCATAGTGTCGTAATTGGTCACATATTCTTCAGTTAATATAGAACATCAAGTCTGGAGAAAAGGGTAAAAGGCCAGTGTTATGAAAAACTCTGTCCTTAAAACCAGAGGTTGGATCTCTTAAAATTACCCCAAATAATATCTCTTTCTGAAGCACAGAAGGTCACATTCTGTAGTGAAGAAAAATCTCAGAAGGATGTGACTTGTGGCATATGTAACTATTATTCCCAGGTCCTATGCAAAAGTTGCCAAAGAATGTTTCCATTACTAAATGGGGAACAGAAGTTTACAAAGGTAGGTTTGTCTCGGGCTTACCAGCAGATGGAGTTAGAACCAGGGTCTTCATATGCATCATCATTAACATGAATAAGGCTCTTTTCTGGAATAGCAGCACATAGCTAGTGTACTAGTGACATCTCAATTCATAACAGAACCAGTATGCAAGATATAAATGGAGAGAGATTTTTTATTCAAATGCAAGTGAGAAAACACGCTTGAGAAGCCTGGGATCTGTGCTGCAATGTCTAATGCAATTTGGAAAAGTTAAGAAAAAGGACAAATCTGGCTTTTCCTGTTCACAAGCAACTGACTGGGTTATGACAGTGATGTGTAAGGCTTTAAACTGCTTCCAGAGAAAGTAAGCTTATGACAAAAAAAGCACTGTGCCAAAGAATACATTGTTACAGATCCTCTTTACATGCAGTTAATTACTATAGCGAGTTTCTCTCTGACTTATCTACATTAATAACTCCAATGAGAAAGATGTTACCTGGACAGTTTGGGACTGAAAACTTTAAGAATTTATTTAATGAAATCAAGCAGTTAAGAAGATATGAAAAGAAACCTTACCTTTGCCCTTCTCTCTCAGTTGACAATGCTTCAGCTGTAGGTATAGATGCTTCTCACCTAAAACAATAATGGAACAAAGAGGCTAATTGCTTCCACTTTCATGAAACATATGAAACAAGACTCACCCTCTGACTATTGTATTTTGGTATGAGGACATTCCATGAGTCTTTACATTGGAAGAAGCTGTTCTGATTGCAGACCACAAACCTCTCGTTAAAATTTTTGGAGCAGAAACTGATTATCTGGCTGATACATTACAGAAGTGGGCATTAAGGCAAACTTCTTATCATTATGATATCATAGCTAAGTTATCTGAAAAACAAAGAAAAGCTGCACTTTTCCTGTTGACTATTAGAGATGAAAAGGTTGCCGCAAAGAATCCTTCCACTTACTATTCCTGCCTCGCTCCCCTTGCGGGGAAGTAGGACCATGTACCTTGGCATGAGTCACAGCAAAACTGGGAAAAGTCCCTCATCATGATTTCCTGCTGCCCTGCAGCTTGCGTAGGCTTTAGAACCTGGGCAAAGTAGGTGAGAATTGTTGCCATCTGGACTGGCAGTTTTCTACGCTCACTGTACAGGTGCAAATGGTTGCAAGGTGTTGGGCAGTGAAGGAGCAAGAACATGCAGTTCAGAAAGATTCAGGAATTTGCGCACAAATAGCCAAGCCATCCTGCTCACTGCCAGCTCCCGGATGAACTCTCTCAGAGTGACTGCAGCACTATCTCCTTCCAGTTGTTCTGGTAAATAGGTACAAGCAGAGACTGGGACAAACACAGAAGTCCGTTAATTCTCAGTGGCCCACTTGAGTACCAGTTTTGATGTCAGGGTGATTGGAATGGCTGCTATGAAAGTCAGAAGTGCTTTCTTTAGAGCACTGAGAGGCTTAACCGCGCCTGAAAGGAAACTTGTGTGATCACCTAAAACTTTTGCTTAGTGCCCTCTTCCCAAATGGGAATCTGACCACAGGGAATGCACCTAGGAGCATGCTATCAGTCGGCAGAACGGTGAACTCTAATAATCTGAAAACTACATGCCTCTGTTTTCACTTCCATTCTACCTTTAATCTGGTATTCCCCCTTAAAGACTATGTTTAAAAGAGGTTAGTTTTTCCTTTGTGACCAAACATCACCAACGCACATATATGCCTACAACACTGGCTGTGAACACTGGAGCCTTCTTAGCTGCTCTTCAACCCTGGCAACGCTCAGTGGTGCTCCTTTCCAGTTTGCCAAGGATCCAGCTTCTTGCCCTGAGGGGCAAGAGCATATACCTCACTCTTTCACATCTCTGCTCAAATGGGTTTCATAACCTAGATACCTCCCAGTTAGATTTACCTGCAGTGTTTGATCTAGGAGGAACCATGTGGCTGCATCAATACCAGTACCTCAAGCAGCACTAGCACAATGGCATATGTAATGGCATTCAATACGTTACACTCCCTGGCATATCTATAGCGCAGGCCAACTAGCACTCTCCTTAATTTTTCAGCACAGTCAGGAAGTTAGCAAAAGCCAAGAAACACTTCCAACAGACCATGGGCATCTCACCATCCTATTCAATAGGAGGACATGGCCAGGCTGTGCCAACCCTGCACTGTTACATTTACAAGCTGAGATGTAAGCTCAGAGCTCACCTATGAGACAGGAACCCAAAACAAATGCTTGGAGACCACAACCCTTCTTGAAAGATACAAAGAGGAAGACCTCCTTTGGGTTTACTCAATTGCTCAGTGGCAGAAGCTCTAAATGAGGGTAGGGGAAATGATCCTTGGAGGACGGGTGTCCTCACTCACCCATACACGACTATAGGGAAATCAGGCTCACTCGTGGTCCCTCTTACCACAAGAAAGCATGAGGTCCTGTATGCAAAGTGGCATAAATGCAATCTACCCCATTGTAGCACTGCCCAACACCTGATTTTTTGAAGTCACTTCTCAGGGAAGGAGAATAGGTTTAAATACTCATACATTTCCCACACCACAGTGTCCTGATCTGCTGCAAGGAGGAGGGCACCATACTCGCATCCTGCTTCACGAGCAAAAAACCTCTTTTAACTTATCACCAAAAAAGAGACAGAGTGCTATTTCAACAAAGACAACCAAACTACAAATCCTGAAGGAAGGGATTTGTGCTACTAATTTCAGAAACTTGCAGGTTTTCAGCATTTGGCAAGCAAAGGCAGCTCAGAGTGCTGCATTTAGGTGCACTCACTCCTCAGCATCCCTCCGCAGGGTGCCCAAGCCCTTCCTCAAGGCTGTGGAGCCCCCTGAAGAGGCCAGGCTCCTTCAGGTGCGTTAAGGGTAGCAGGACAGGGAGGTTCTTCTGCAGGTCTTAGGCCAAGGCTTATCTAACATCCAATCTTTTCTGCAAATACTTCCTATAAGCTCACTTGGATACTTTGCATCTCCACATATTTCCATAATCCACACTTTAAAAAATGATGGTTCTATCTCTTTTCTCATTTATGTGCATGTAAATCCCACACAACTCCACTGAAACCAGTGAAGCAAAAACATACATAAACAATAGGAAAAATCAGGCTTTGCATTTCTTAGTTACGATTCTCGTATGTGACAAATTATTCTGGGGCTCTATTTTGGAAGTATCTAACTTCAAACAGCTTTTCAAATCGGAGTACTTAATACTGTCTAAAGATTGGTCTTCTGTAGGGCACCCAAAAGTGAATTTCCCAGTATGGCAAGTCACTCTTAAAAATCTTGGACATTTTTTCAAAGGATGTGTCAGTGTCTCAAACAGATGCAAAAGCAATGACCACTCAAATAGTTTGGTGTTTACAGGTTCATCAATCAAAACGAAACACTTTGATCACCTGACATGATTCAAACAACATACTTGATATCTGATACCAGACCGAGATCATACAGATCTAATAAACTCTTGGCTCCTGCGAATTTCTTTTAAAAAATATAAAAGAGGATCAGTTATAGAGAAGTTGATTAATATGCACTCTGCTCAAACAGTCTTGAACATCTGTGTATTAAATTCATTTATTAAATTATACCAATCTGTATTTTAATGAGTAAAAGATACTTATTCTGCCATCCATCAAAATAAACTCAGGAAATACTTAACATTATAATCATTTTTCTTGTTTGAACATGAGTTATGAAATATGAATCCCACACTAAGAATGCTGTACTTGCCATTATGATCAAATATGTTTTTACAGGTGCACCAAATATTCTGTTTTCATTTCATTCTCAAACTGTTGAAAATATAAACCATGTTTTATATTTCTTAGGTAGGTAATATTGCCTTTTTCCCCCCACATGGCACCCATTATTAGTGAGTTATTACCATGCCTTTTTTCAAACACACACTACATATCCTAAAGTTGCTTAGTAATGAAAATACAGATTTATGTAACTTCTAGTATCAAATAACATTTAGGGCACACTTTGGTATTGAAAGGGTTGGGGCACTAATAACTTTCAAGTGCATGTTAATATTGCCAGATAAGGTGTATACAATCTGTTGGGTCAAGTTCAGTCTTTTACCACTTTGCTTTCTTTTCCTGAGGACAGTTAACTTTTAGGTACAACAGGATTTAATATATGCATGCACTGAATTTTTGTTTCTTATTGTTCTGATAACTGTGATTTTTATTTCCATTTTCTTGGTCTCATTTTATTAAGAAAAAAAGGAAAGGAAAAAATCCTGGCAGACAGACAGCAAGCCCAGCTGGGACAGCAGGTGAGCTAAACTGCAGATTTCTTCCCAGTATCAATCTGACACCATATCAAACACTAAGTAGAGTCATTAAAAAAATTCCTTCCTTCTATTTATACAGAGTGAATAGCCGGTTAAAGACAGAGCTTAGTGCTGGAAACCATATTCGGAAAGAAAACAATATTGAGAGAGCGCAGTGAAGAAAAGCAAGATACGACTGCGAGGCACAGAGCTTCTCGGCTGGTATTGAATCCACGTGCCACTGGTGACTCCAGTGGGGCCTACAAGTCCAGTACAGAGGTTTGGCACTGGGACTGTAATAAACAGGTAAACTCACCATAGTAATAAGTAACATATCAGCAGTAGAGCCAGCACATTATAAAAAAGCAGGCACATTCTGGAAAGAAAATGTAACCACGCATTAATCTGTTCTTTTGCAAAGCAAATCAACAGAGTAGGAAATAATTTGGCATTTTATTGGCAAACAGGGAAAACCCTTCAACGAAGCCATCACTTCATACAGGGGCAACCACACCGAAAGTTACCACCATTCCAAAATTAACACTGAGGCAATGTCAACCCTTTTCGTGGGTACATGGGAAACAGCTGATATGAGAGAAGAGGAAAATGGTATAGAGGAGAATCTATATACAGAAGTTCTATGATGAGTGAAAGAGAGTAGTAAGTCTGTCAGAGCTGATTATGTCCAAACATGGCACTAGGAATGGGAAAATTTCCCACTTCTAATTTAAAGACAGTATTTAGAAAACTAACTTTCGTAAAAGAGATCTCATTATTGCCACTGCATTTATGATTTTTACTCCCTAGCTAATTAGTCAATATCATACATCACATTTTAAGTAATTTCTTGTTGAAAACTCCACGTTTTTTGCCCTGTACTAACAGTTTGTATAGATCTAGAAAGTGAAGAAAAGCCACTGGTCTGAACTCCCAAAATATACAGGCCAAAGGGCTTGACCAATAACTAGGACATCATATTCTTAACTACTTTTTGCCTTGAACTTATCATCCTTAGAAAGACATCCAGTCTTGACTGCAATACTTATGGTGATAAAAAGAAGCTATCACATTCCAATACGAGTTACTACAAATATTACTTATGGGTATTGAAGAATTTTCCACCTTATTTTTAAACCTAATTAATGTAGAATTTTGTTCTTAATACTAGATTCCATTGAGAACACTTATGCATTAGTCTTCAAAGATAAGAAAAAAAAAATAATTACATCTGACAGGAGAACAGAGCCATCACCTAATCTACCAGAAGCATCTGGTAATCTAGCAAGTTGCTGTCTCTTGCACATCTACTTAAAAAAAGAGCACACAAATTCCTCCGGTTGGCAAAGCCTACAGCCATTGACTATTCTGTATTATATAGAATAAAATATGGGCATATGTACATGTGTAAAAAACCACAAAGAGCAGTTTATTTAACCAGAGAAGGCATTTTTCCTGACAGTCGTGTACTTCTTACTTTATTATTTGAAAAGCACCTTTCTAAATTGCATTCTAGGGATAGGCTGGAAATGTTTGAAATGTCACATTTATTGTTTAGTTGGGATGATCAACACAGATCCATGACTGAATGCAAATAAATTACTCATGGCATTTTCTCTCCATTTTACTATTTCTTATCAACACAGCAAAAGGAAAATCTCCAACTTGAGTTGGTGGAATGATTCCTGCATCCCATTGGTCTCAACTGATTTTAGGAGGAAACCCTATCAACACAGAAATCCACTCTTGTCAACCACAAACAGGGCTTTAACAGTCACGATTCTTACAAACTCCTCAACAATAAAGATAAAGAAAAAGAAATCTGCACTAAGTAGCAACCCAAAAACTGAGTAGAGATTGGGCTCATGTCAGAGATAATACTTAGTTAAATGCTGAACAAAGTAGTGTCAGAAATATGGAGGATGCTTTAAGTTAATTACTCAAATCATTGAATTGTTTTTGGGAATGTCCTTCACTGCAGGTCTCTCAGCGTTCAGCTTCAGTTTTGATTATCTTTTCAGGCCTGAAACATATATGGAAATTTAGCAATTATTTTATGACAAAGCAGGAACCTCATGCTCTTCTACAAACTTGCAGAAGTTGGAGTAGGTCTGTAATTTCTCCTCCTTGGTCTACACCTTGATTCATAAACCAACCAGCATAAACCAACATAAAATTTCAGGCTAAACCAGTAAAAGAGTCAATGAGCTACTCTTGGACTATTTCTTACCTGACCCAAATCTGGAAGTTAAATTCTTTGTCCTTACTAAAGACATTGCTCAACCTTTTGCCATCACAAGGAAACTCAAATAGAGGAAATCTACGCTTCAGACTGTGGGTGGCTATCCTGTTCATAAGAAAAATTGGCAGCAAGAGTTTTCTTTCTTTTACTCATTAGGGCGCCAGATGGCTGCAAAAGATTTTTTTCATGGGAAGAATTTATTAATTTAATTAATTTTTAGGACAATAAAATACGAGAAGGAAATAGCATTGTGTTTATCAGCGTTCCACAGAAGTGCTAACTGCAACATTTACAGGCAGAGGAATACCATCAGGGTGTAACTCCTGGTCCCAAACTCAGACACATTATCTCCACCCAAGAATGCAACCAACAATCTGCAGAATCAAAAATGTGGTTTTCTATTTGTAAGCATTTTCCTTTGCCCCTTGTAGGCTACCATGAGTATCTGTGAGATATCTTCCCTTTTGGTTTCTAGTTGTCATGACGTGAATGCAAGCCTTCAGTAGAGAGAAAACTCAAGCTAAGACTCTTAAGTGAACCGCCTACCACCAAACTGTTGCATCTATTGGGTTTTGCATATTTTCTGTTTTTCTTCTTTTAAGACTGATGCTCCTAACTATTTGTCAAAGAGAATTTAACTTCCCTATGCCCCAACATATGCTTCACCAGCTTTCATTCTTCACATACTTGTTTTCAGCTGCCATCCGAGGCCCTTGACAAGCAATATGTTACTGAAACTTTCTAATCATTCTATTAAATAAGTTTTTCAAGACCCTCTGAATTAACACAAGGGTGTGGAAAATAAAAATCATTATAACAGATAAAAAAAAATATTATTTAACATGAAAAAAAAACCTCTTAGAACAAATAACTCAGAACAGAGACACTCATTTCACATTGAAGAAGATACCTAGCAAGTGGTAATGCTGGAAAAACTTTGGTGTAAGAGTCAAACACAAATGAAATGCACATGTATAAAGTTATATGGCTGCAGCAGAGGCAAATACAGCTCTGAACTACATACATAGAATAAGAAATGTTCTTTTTGCTTTTATCTCCCGGAGTTTTCTGTGGTCCTACCCGCCTTGGTCCTTGGAAGTTACTGACAAATTGGAGGGATCTCACAGGAAAGTACACAAATTATCCAAGGTTTTATAGCAATTGATTCAAAATGAATGTGTGAACTTCAGACAGTTAAGTGCTAAGTACAGAGAGAACATAATAGCAACATACATATATTTCAAAGTCCTAACCACTGAAGCTGTAACAGAATTATTTAGGATGGCAGCAGGAAAGTGAGAATTCAGGCAAAATTAACTGAGAGACTATTTAATCACAGAATAGTTTACAAAAGAAAGTGAATGATCTGAGTACTTAAATGGGGCAGCCTAATCTATTCAAAGTTATTCTTCAGAGAAGAATTTAATTTTTGCAAGGGAATAAATTAGATCACTGGTGTTTAACCATTCTGTCTGGGTAAGACACATCATCTTTCATCAAATTTGGAGACACATATGCCTTGCCATGAACTACTTGATTCACATGTTCAATTTATATGTGTATAGGTGCAGAGCTCCCAGAAAGCAGCAAAGGTGCGGCAAATCTGTGAATCATCTGAACTGCATATGTGTTACTTCCACACAGGCGAATCCTGGATTTGTGCTGGTCTTGGAACCAGCACGCTTACCCCACATACATTACTGAACACAAGTCCACCCAGAAGTCTCTGTGAGTTCTTAGTTGGCTGTCAAAGACAGATGTCTGAGAATGGGCTACTTCTACTATTAACAGTTGGACGGCTTAGTCCTGGTTGCCTTTTTCTTCCCGAGGTAACTTGGGGGTATACATGCTTTGAGGGCAAACTCAACTACTTCCTAGCCACCATCTTCCTTCAAGAAAGACCTTATCCTCCCAGCTAATGAGAGAAACACTGCTATTGCTGCAGTAGATCAGTTGAAATATTTATTTTTGTTTATATCATTTCTCAGATTTACATACATCTCTCAGAAGCCATATCTTGTCAAATCTGCCTAATGAGACCATTGTTGGTTTTTTCCTGTATGCTGTCTTTTTTATTTACTGCACCAAGAAAAGCAATTGGCAAAGAGCAGCCACAACAAAGATAATGTAACAGTAGAGGAGATAACCATAATTGATAGGTACTATTTACCAACTTACCATAAAAATCTTGTAAGTGAAATATGAACTGAAATTTTGTCTCGGAGATAGCTGAAAATAGTTCCTTAAGACAAAGAAGTAAGAGATTGTTTATAAGAGCTCGTTCTCAGCAGAGGTTTTGGGAAGGAAATAAGCATTCTTCACCAGTTGCACAGTATATTGCCTTAGGCAGAGGACATTGATACTAAAACAGTTTGTCTTATTATTCATCGTTGTTCATTTCTGCAGTTGGTTTTGGTGTTGACATGAAAATAAATGAATAACAGAGTATCTAAACAAATGTTTTGTCTAATGGAGATCTTATAAATGACATGCCAGTTACATAAAATGTCAGATTCTCTTCTGTCGCTGTGTTTTGCATCAAAACAAAGTATGTGATTTATGAGCAAAACAATTAAATACAACCAAAAGAGCATGGAAGGACTCTCCCTAAATTCCACAGAGCTACAAAATGGATTTTTTTTTTTAAGAAGAAATAAAAGTTACTGACAAAAAAAAATTTAACCTCAGAAGGCCCATGGGGATATTAAGAAAATTACACTACTCTGAAAAGAAAGACCTAGTGGAAGCTCCACAAAACACTTACAGACAGGGATGGCAAAGCAAGAAAATCCAAAAAAAGACACATAGAGTACATGTAGATTAGATTACCGTAATGTAATCCATTAATATTTTGTACACAAGACTACAATTCCCCCCCAAATATAATTATAAACACAAAAAGTTTCAAAATGACCAGTATTTCTGTCACTTAACTTACAGATTTCTTATGATGTCAACAGAAGGAAAGAGAGACTACCACAAAGGATGACTAAAAGCATCTAAGTGAGGTTTCTGCCCTGAATTCTTTTGTGGAGTCTAGAGAAGGACTTGCAGGGTCATGGATTTGCAATGCCTAGTCCTACATATCTCTCCTCTTGCTACAGCTAGGGGAGTAAGCACCTGTGTCTTTCCATAAAGCATCAAAATCTTCTTGTGGAATGCTTTTAACTTCAAATATTCATCAGACTTGAAGAAGAATGGTACAAATTCCTCCAACAAAGACTTGTTCTCTTCCCAGGTCTTCATTTCTGACTGGTCACAAGCTGCTCTTTCTCACCATTGAATATGAATATTACCAATACTCCCATAATCCTTCTCCATCATGACAGCCGATGGTACAATTTACCCACTGATTAATCACCGCTTAGGAGTGCATTTCTAATTCCTCCTGGCTTCTGGGGACTCACACTTGCCCAGACACATGACTACACTGCACACCGTGTGTGTTACAAAAATTGTCACAAAGCTTGGTGCCTTTAGTTAGATGGCCTTAATTCCTGCTGTGAGAACATAAAGGAAATATTTTTGTTTGACAAAACTGTGACACCTACAGATCCATACATTATACTCTATCAGTTCCTTTCAGATTATTTAAAAGAAGGGGACAAGAAGACCACCACTGGACCAAGTCAAAAAAACATTCTTGACCAAGTCAGGAAATGAGGATCAGTCAGATCAATCCTTGAGTCAGTCAAGGATGCTGAAAACTCTTCTTGGGATGAAGCAAAGATTGTTGATCAATACTTTTGTTGGGGCACATATCTTAGGTTCAAATGTGACTCCATTTCAAACATGTGATGTCAGGGCCCTGATTGGCCTCACTTGGGACTGTCACCTTTACCTCCTGCTGATGGGCCCAGGAGCTCCATCTCAGGCCGGTGCCTTCAGTTCCTCCATGAGCTGTGTCATAGGTGTAGCTGTCTCCACGCCTGACCATGTACCCTGTTGATTCGGACTCAGACCTGTGGACCTAGTTCCTGGCTTAATCTTGGACCAACCTGGGGATCACTGGACTGGGTCTGATCCCCAATGTTACCCAATGTGATCCTGACTCTGACTCATGCTCCTGGCTTCACCCTGGCCTGCCTTGCCACCATGGACTTCCATGATGATCTGGACTCTCGTCTGATCCGAGCTGCCATCACTAGGCCTGCCTTGCTGTCTTGCTTGGAGACAGTGGGACAGGGCTGGCAAGGCCCCTGTCCTGCTGGCCATGGCTCCTATCTACCCAGCCCTTAGGGAGCAGTTCTCCCTCACTTGCATCCTGATATCTGGCCTTGGAAGAGTGATCCAGTCTTCCCAGCATAAATGCCTAAATTCCTCTTTGTACAGGCTCTACTCAAGGCATTAAAAGCGAGGCACTCTTTGCACTCTTTGCACAAACAGTAGCTGCATTGTTTTCCCCCATGCTCTACACCCTACTTGCCATACACAATTGCCCCCTGTACAGAAAATTCACCCCCATGTTAAACTTGAGGGGGCTTGATGCCTCATCTTCTGTGTTTCAAGAGAACTTTCCTCCAGCATATTGTTCAAGACTTTTCTTGTCTACCTTGGAGTTGAGTCAATGTAGAAGCAGGAATTCAAAAGCCGCAAGACCAGAAGGGAAGAGGAGGAGACGACCAGCAATCCCCTTGGGAAGGGGCACATGTGGAGTCCTAGAGCCAGCTCCCCAGAACACGCATTGCATTAGGCCATCTCTAGATAAATGAAATGGAAGCAGTCAGAGAACAGACATTGTCTGTGTTCCCTGTTCCGCTCCTATTCTAATAGCTAGATGAAGATGAAGGTCGCTTTTGCCTTTTTTCTGACTTTTCCTCAACATCTGCATTTACAACCACACAGCCAACCAGTTTCAAATGTCTTCAGTGTCAAGAAGAGGTGAGTTCCCTAAGCAGTACAATATTATGAAGGAGACTCTCCAGTAACTTGGGTAGGATTTGAATACCTCTGTTCTATGAAGGGTTAACATGCTTATTTTAAGACAGATGCTATTTAGAAACTGCAGAGATTAATTTATAATTAATTTATAAGTAGGATGTTAAATTAATAAGCTGAAAAACTGAAGAAAAATTAGTGCAGAACTCTAAACTGTACTTGCATTCAAAGACACATGACAAAAATTATACCACACAAATATAAGGTAGAACCCCTCCATACACTTGTAGAGTCATCCAAAACTAACTACTTCTCAAAGAAAAAAGAATCTTGAATTAAGAAGAGTATGAATTATAAACTAATGCGTTCCCAGTTTTTTTAAAATTTAGTCAAATAAAAGAAGAATTATACCAAATTAAGATGCGGGTAAATTGCTGGCAGTTATACCTAGCAGTGAGTTAAACCAAAGCAAAACAAAATTTTAAAAGTTTAATTTAGAATTTTTAATCACAAAGTGAAAATATGGATTCATTTACCTGGGGAAATTAAGGCATATGATACTGTAACCACTCAACAATAATTCTACCTGGGCAGTTTTTAGAAACATGGTGATTTTATTCTTAAGTAATTTCTACGAAGATTCCTTTATTCTAGAATCATTTTGACCAGAAGGTTTTAACTAAGTTTTTACTAAGCAGCTTCCAAAAATACTTAATACCAAATAGGCGTGCTATATATACCAATAACTCGATCTTAGAATAATTGTCTACTGGAAAAAAAGTTATGGCTGTGTATTCTTACAATGGAAGAATATATATTTGAAATGATTTAAGTAGTTTAAATTTCTAATGTTTGATTATGAGACTTCCCTTTGATTGAACTATTTATGGGATCATTGTTTGTCTCATAAGCTCTAAGCACATTAAAACCCTGCTCACAATCTGAAAAAAATCTGGAAGAGGCCAGATTTCAAGTTTCATTTTAATATAAAAAGTGCTACTTTAGAATTCTATAGAAACAGAATAAATACACCATTGAGGCCTATTTTTTTAAGTAATTTGATTTACTAAGAGATCTGATATAAACTTAAAAAAAAAATCTTTATTTTACTTCATATTGCTTCTATTTAACTTTAAACTCTGCTTTGAATTCATAGAGTTACACATTTCTTAACTTTCAAAGCAAGTAAAAATTACATAAATTCATAAGAAACATGTTATGGGTAATTGCCTAATTAAAATTCCTGAAGCAGGATTGGTGTTTTGTACTGCACTTACCCTAATATTCGTCCATTGCACATGTGTTTATTAATCTCCTTTTATTTGACTATGTATTTTCTCTCTTTCTCTGGGTTATATATTGCGAAAATAATATTGCTAGTTCTCATTTACATAATTCTGGTAATTCATGCATTTCTCTTCTCTAGCTTGATAAGGTCAATTATAGGGCAGAATATGGCATGGTTGGTGAAGATTTTTTTCTGAAAGACTGTGTGCTGGTTAGAACTGAAATTACCAGTTGTTTCAAAATGTTCCAGGGAATGATTGCCCACTGAGATAATGTAAGTTAAGTACAGAAAACTTCAAACGAAGTTTAACAACAAAGTTGTATCATTTGTAATTAAGGGAAATCCGCTGTATTTAATACAGTGCCCTGTGTTGCAGAGTGCAATGCTAGTCGCTTTCAAAAGCTTTTTCTTCCTTTTTTTCTAACACTACCATAAAAAAGCATTGTTACGATTCATCTTTCCAATCAGTCAAGGCTAACGTTTTATGGAAGCACAAGTAATTATACAGAAAGGATATGTTATAGAAATAATAAAACCCCAGTATAAAGGTCAAGCGATGTGAAGTAAAAAGCTTTTATTAAAGAACCTCTAGTTCTGACCTAGAGACCCTCAAAATCATTATGATCATCCCTACCTCTTAAAATTAAGTGGTTAGGTCAAGAAACATATTTTAATATCTACAGCATAATTTTTACTTAGAATGCACTCTTGAAAGACCAAATCATAGCAATATCATGGGGATATGTGTACAGAATATCAGTATTTATGAATAGCAAAAGCACCCAGTCTGTCTCTCACTTTATTTTACCGTTCCTTGTGCTTACGGTTCTTTACTTCTAAGAAAAATTTGGGGCTATATTTAGTTTAGTCTCAGTCTAAAAATTATTGAAGCAAATTCACTCTGGATTAACCTTTTTATGTAATGTTACTGGACCAGCCAGAAGGTCCATCTTTGTCAAACTAAATATTATGAAATCTTGTAAAAACTACAATAACTGTACCAAAGTCTTAGACAGGAGGTGATAAGTTCATGAGTCCAAAAGGCAGAAAACATTAAATAACAGTGAGAGAATTACGGACAGCAATTGCTCAGTGACCATTCATAACTGTTCTGCAAAAAGGCGTGTGACCAAAAAAAAAAGGGGGGGATACAAATGTGTATTTGAAGAGAACACAAATGAACACAGTTCTCTGACTACAAAAGACAACTCATTGACAGCTCATTGCAATATATTCTGCATGATTTTACTGCCTTCCAGTGTCAACTCTTCTGCAAAGTATTTTTGGATTTTTTTTCTCAGCTATTATTTTAGCTTCACTTGTTTCACAGAAAAAGGCAAGGGAAAAATATTTGCAATATAAGCTATAAAATCTAAGACTCTTGTAACAGGAAAGTGTCATTCAAACATGATGGAAGATGCTGAATGAGATGGAACCACATGGATAACTGTGAACTTGTCAATTTTTTGCTAAGCTCCTGGAAAAGCAATAATGTTTAGGAAGTCAGCTGGATGTCAATGAAGCGCGCTCTGGTCTGTAATGGATGTGGAAAACTCTAAGGCTAGGATTTTTTGAACAGCGCCTAAAAGGTTCAACAGTTGATGAAATCATTGGGAATTCCATGTCTCATTTTCAGAAGTGGATTTGAAAACCATTACTTTAAGTGTGCTTTTCAACTGGAAATACGAAGCATTTATATAATGGAGAATTAAAGGCTTTCCATGTTCTTCTACAGACCTCCCAGGCACTCACGAGAACATCCTTCATAATCTTCCCTTTTCGCATTGACTTCATTCTTCTTCTCCATACATAGAAACTCTTTTTCAGCATAAACTCCATGTTTTTTCTATTTTCCCCATCTTTTAACTCTTATTGCTTATTGTATTCATGAACAGGTGAATGTAAATTTTTATTGAGCATGCATGTATAAAAAATAGCATTAAAAAGACTTCTTAAAGTTATATGCAAAAGTGAGAGCATGCCAGAAATAAGCTTGCCCATGCAACCTCAACCGATTTATTGTGGGCATATGCATTTTGATACAGGCTTTAATTACATGATCATGAACCTTTTTCCATAGCACCCCAGCCATTTCAGTTCTCAGATTAGATGGTGTTTACTTAACGAACAGCTGTTCAATATTTACTTCATTGTTCAATACATGGTCCCATTGTTCAATGGATGGCCTCATGCCATCTTTGTTGCACACTATTCAAACCCTTCTCTAAAGACATTTATTAACTTCCCCATGAGTTTTCTTTTATGATGCCCATCAGTGTAGTTTTGAAAGCTTTACAAATATTAATTATATCCACAATATCCATGTGAGACGATGGGGTTTAGGCCCATCCTACAAACACAGAACTAAAGCAGGGAGGTTTTAGTTAATATCCATGAATTTTGAGTATCCAGTTTGAAATACCTTGGGTTTTATTTATAGTTGCCATTGCTGGGAGTCCTCATCACTTCTTCAAATTTCTTTCCACAATCTGAGGCTGGGTACCAAGAAAACAAAGAACATTCTGTTGAGCAGAAATGTATGCAAAGTTTGTTTTAAGTTACTTTCCCAGTATCTCAAATCTAGCGCTGAGATGGGAAGAGAACTCAGCTGTGTAGCCTAGCATCAGCATCTTCATTATGAGGCTCTCTCTTACTGAAATCTCTTGCTTCAGCTTTACATTCCTTCCCACTTCTGCAACAAATGGGGGATGAAGACAACCTTATCTGTCATACACACTCCAGAGAGATAAACCCCATCCTCTCATTGGGACAGAGATTCTAGAAGTAAAAACTTATGGATCTCTAACTAAAAGTTGTATCATGATACACAGGCAAACCTTTAAAGTAGGATTTCCTACTCTTTGATGCCCTGAGTTTTCAACCCTAATAATGTCTCCCTTCCCACTCCCAGCTTTCCCTATTATTGACTCTTTGCCCAGGGAATCTCAGTTTCCTCTTTGTTTTCCTTTAGCTCTCTCCTGCATCCCTGAGTCCTTGTTTCTCTAGATTGTTGTTTCAGTCCAGCCCTTTTCTTTCTCAAATTCAGCTTCTGTTTCTATTGCATCTAATCATGTGGTTCCTTCCTTTCGTGATAGAAGGGTTATAGCTGACAACAGATAATTGTCATAAAGAGTATAACACAAGACCAGTTCCCTGCTCTCATTTTACTGTCCATATAAGCCAGAAAGACCGTCTTCGTCTCCATCACTGTGAGCTAGGGCACACTCAGTCACTTGGTGACGGCTGGTGCCTACCGAGTACAGAAAGATCTACGGATATTGAGACACCTGAGGATGCTTTGGAATTTTTAATCCTTAAAACTCAAGGGTTTTTATCTGCATCTTTAATGAAGTAGCAAAAAAATCACCAAAGGCATATCTTTTCTTGCCAAACCAACCCCCTGAATATTTTCATATTTCTTTCCCTAGGTTTAGGAGCACCGGCACATTTCAAAGCACAGATTTCATGAACATCAGTGACATGGGCAAAAATACATATTTTTTCCTTGCATCATTCCTAGAAATGGCAGAAGTATTTTGGCTGGAGCTTTCCAGAAAAGTACAGCCTGGGACAGCAACTTGGCATGGAAAACTTCAGTCAAAACACGTACAGTTTGGCACTATTATAAGTAGACAAAATCAAGGTTTCATAATAGGAAGCATTAGGTAATTTTAATAATAGGCAGTTCTATCACCTACAAAACCTTTAAACATAACAAAATATTATGTGTGCAAACAAATATCAAGAAAAGTCCTATGAAAAGTGTCCTAGTGCAATGAAAAGGAGAAAAAACAAACATGCAAAAATATGAAATATCATATCCTGACCCTGAAAAATAGACACATACACTTCTCCACCTTAACACAGCAAGTGTCTTGAGCTTTCTTCACCTCAGTGCAAAAACAGAAGAACACAAAACATAACTTTAATCTGCCAGGAAAAAAAAGAAAAGCAAATATTTAGTTAGAGTCCTTGAGCTTCCTTGCTTCCCTGAACCAAATCATGGCTAGTCTAGGCCTAACCTCTGACGTTCCTCTGGCTGCTTTAATGTAGCATAATGAATCTGCAGATGTATTTTCATTTTCTCTGTGTATTACAATCTGGTGAAGCTTCTTTTTTCATATTTCTCTCTCATTTTCCCATTCTGTCAATACCCAAAATTTGAAGAACGCCCGATTGCCCCAGATTCCAGTTTCACGGGCCAGGACTTACCTCAAAACATTAAAATGTCTTTTACTGACTTTTTAACAATTTTATTACAAAACGCTGTCCTGGAATGAAATACAGTAGTGATATTCAAGGAATATCAGTTTGGAGTGCTTAAGATAGTTAAAAATCACATTTCTTCAATAGTTCCTACCAGTTAAAGACAAAGAGGGTTTTATAACTCCCTAATCTGTCTTGCATAACATGCTATAAATCTCACACAATATTTTCTGCATTATTCACATAATTTTTTTATTTGCTACATAACATGATTCAGAATCAAATTCACTCCGGATTTAAAATCTTCATGTAATGGCAAATATATCACGTCTTCGGAATGGTGGATTTAGCCATGAAAAATAGACGATCCAGCACTAGCCCTACATTGAAAGAAAACCCACAAGGTCTGTTGTACTGAGTGCAGCAAAGGATTGACTTGACTAAAACTGATCACAGGCTATGCGGATCGTTCAGGATTCATATCAACTAGCACAAAATCCCCAGGATGAAAAGAGTTATCTAAATTAAAGGGTTATATGGAGATATACAATGCAATATAACTTGTAAATATTGCTTCTATTGCTTACCATAATCCTGGGCAGTAAACTCACAGGAACTTGCTGGTTTAAATAAAACGCAAGAAGGAACTGACTGAAGGATACATTTTAATAGCCCTCTGTCAGAGAGAGTTAACACACTTGCACCTCTAACAACAGCATTTTTATTAAATCTTTATTATGTTGTATTAAAAAAAGTCCCCTTAGCCCGCAGGTAGTTGGTTGATGCTGAGTTTTCAAATGAAATATTTATGAAGTTCTTTGTTTAGAAGTTTAATTGTATCTTTAAATGACTTTCATATGTTTATATGCTTTACCCTCCAATATAAATGCCATATGATGCTCTATCATACTGTCCGGAATAGTCATTATGCATTTCACCATCACAACTGTTACATAACAATAAGCAGAAAAAAAGGACAAAAGGATAACTAAGTTAAACCAGATCCTATACGTACTTATTTTGTTGGTAACACAGATCGTATCTCCAGGAAAATGTGCTTCTAATCATGTAGCATAGCATAATACCGTAATACTTTCCATATTTAAACTTTTGGTCAATGGTTGATACTATAAAAGATACTAAGATGCACTCTGCACTGACCTTGCAGTTTCTCTGCCATGGGCGGAGGGAAGGAGAAAACTCTTACGGATAAAGAACAGGGGTGGAATGACGAGACATAAGGTCTATTCCTTAAATGAAATTCAGTTTTGCTTTTTATAAGGGCTGTAGAGATCCATCACTCCTGTAGTACAACATTTAAAGGAAAAGCATGGGTTGGGATATTTGTTATCTTCCCAAGTAATGGATGACAATTTTGAAATCACCTTCCTGATTTAGGAGCTAAAGGGACAGTTTCTAAAGTGAAAGCATGCTAGAGATCCATGTCACTTCATATGGAAGTGGTGCTGCATTAACTCTGATCCCACTGTCTTGTACAACACTCTTTGGGTGTTTCCTGTAGAACAGATTTTGGACATGTCCTCCAGGCAGTCTCTCTGGCTAGTCTTCAAGGGGTTTAGGCCAGATAAACTACATGATAGGAGATCCCAAATAAAGCCGTCGAAAGTTTACACATGGAAGACACTCATCCATCCACCTATGCACCCCTTTTCTGACCCACAGCTAGGGAGTCATATCATTAAACCATCTCAATTTTGCTGTGAAAAGTGACACCCTTCTCCATGCCATGGGCAGGCTGGACAGTCATCCCAGGCAGAAAGCAGAGGAAAGAAAAATATGAGGCAAACTTAAAGGAATAAAGAAAATTATGGATTCCATAGGTGGGATACTTCCTTTGGTAGTTGTCAGCGAGGATGGTGAAGATATGATATCTATGTTTTATATTAACCATACATTACTATTATACAATTAGAGATACCGATACAGTATGTTTGCTCACAATGCTACTTAAATACACCCTGCAGACTTTTTTGTTGCTCAAGTACTATGTCAAAACCCTTTGAGGGAAGTATCAGTTCACAGCTCATGAAAGTCATTAGCTTTGCAAAGCCAGCATAAAACCCCCTGTTGATCCAGGGGACTGTCAGTGCATGACTGAATAACATTCCCTGTCTTTCCAAAATAGCAAATTCTGTCTTGCTAAATTTTTTGTCTTGATGAAAATTTTCATTGTAACAAATGCCCCCTAAAAATCTGTCTGTCCCACAGAAGGAAACTACTCCAGTTATTATACTAACAGCCAACAACATCTGAGAAATAATCTCATCATTTAAGGCAGAAAACCGTATTTTCCTATATAATACATTAGAATAAAAACCATGTTAAAAAGGAAAAGCTGTGGAAAGTACCTATGAGGACCACTGGTTTCAGAAATAGAGTTCAGGAGCTTTTTTTGAAGCTGCTGCTAGTCTATTGCAAAGTTGGCATGCAAGAACTGACAATTTTGCAAGTTTTTATAAAATTGCTCCAGTAACATGCATGCAACTTTTCAGTTCTGCATGTTAATTGCATTAGTTGAAAATTAATGGAACTCTTCTCATCAAAATGCCTGTTTCGGAAAGACAAACTTTTAGCCAGACATGATCAAACTTGGTAACCTTTTATGTCACACTAAAAAATCTAACTGCAAGTTTTTCAATATTTTATAGTGTGAACACCATTTTCTGCTATAATTTTACACCCCATTGACAGAAGTATTTACCCAATTTCAGCAACTAGTTAGTTAAATGTATCACACATAAAAGAGAGATTTTTCCCTATTTTGTTCTCATACAAAGACTGGATTTTATTCTAGTCTCACTGATATAATTCTATTTATTTCACAGTCATTGCTTATTAACACCAACAGGAAGAGAAACAGGGCCATTAAATCTGAGTTTCCTCTTTTTCCCTTGATGCAACCTGATGCTTTTTGGTTTACCATGGAATGGTTGCATGGTGAGTGAGACAGATTTGCTTGTGTTTTTAATAATGTGTTCTCTTCAGAGAGAGTCAATATTTGCCCTGCCTAATTTGGCTGGCTTCACTTTAAAAAGCATTATTTCTGGTTTAAAAAGATTGGAGATGGTAAAGAAGGCGTTCATTAGGACTTGCTACCACTGGGGACACGTGACTGAGAGGAACATCCATTTTCGTCAGAGAGAATTACATTATGCAATTTCTTTCGTGAAGTGAGCAAGTTCTGCCCTAAAACTAATGAAGTTCTGCCCTAAAACTAATGAAAGCCCTTTACATCCACTGGAATGTCATCCAAGAACGTGATGCTTTAAACCCTTTCAATTCTCCGTGTCAGACTTGGTAACCATTTCATCTCAATTTGTTCCTGGTGCAACCCTGTCCTACAGCCATTCCTCGTGTGTATTCATCCCTTTCTGATCCACTCCTCGACAGCAAGTGTGTACCCCTTGCCTCTGTTTCCTGCACTGAATTAGCTTGGTACTTCCATCTCATCTGATAAGAACTTAATTCTCCTTATTGTGCTGGATTTTTCTGCTTTCTTGAAAATGCTTACCAGAACAGTACACGCTATTCCAGATAAGGTCTTATCAGAGAGCTGTATCAGGACAAATAGCCTATCTTTATGGAAGAACTGGTTTGGAAGGATTTCAATTGAAATTTAATGGAAACACCATTAAGCTTTGTTTGGCTTTGTAAAAGGTGATACAAAATACTCTGAATCAGCGCAGCTGAAAAAATACAGTCCTCACTGATGCTCACTGAGAAAAAAAAAAAGTCCCTTTTGAGAGGACTTGGTTAATTATTTTGCTTATTTGTGACCCAAAATGAAAAGAAAAAGCAAAAAGCACTGTCATTACTCATTATGTCCACAATTTATCACAGAATACAGTTCTGTCCCTCTGCTTATTAAGCCTCTCCCAGACATTCTTTTGTGTTCTGGGCTTCTGTAAAAGCCTTAAGTAAAACTGATGCTACCTAACTGAATCACTGCAGCCTTCTGCAAACCTCTGAGCTCACTGCTGTTTTCTTCCTATATACTGAAGCTGATTTAGGATTTTAAATATTTCATGTGCTGCATGAAACAAAAGAACTTGATTATTCAGGCATCATATGGGTTACTCTCTTTTTTATTATGAAAAAAAAACCCTCAACAACTTATACTAGTTATATTTCATTGTGCTCAGGCTGGAGTCTACCCTGCTGATCGCTCCAGTGCAGCCATCTGTGAGTGAAATACTATACGTGGCATGAAAGGGCGAGCAAACGTACCACACGAGAATGAGAAGGATCGCTTTGCCTTTCATTTCTTTCTCCTTCTCTGACTGATCTCTCCTTTAAGAAACTCTTGCAGGCATTTAAACAGGCTGTCCAGGGAAGTGGTGGAATCACCATCCCTGGAGGTATTTAAAGACGGGCAGATGTGGGGCTGAGGGACATTGTTTAGTGGTGGTTTTGGCAGTGCTAGTGTATGGTTGGACTCAATGATCTAAAAGGTCCCTTCCAACCTAGACGATTCTATGATTTGCTGGTTCAGTTGCCGCCCTTTGCTGCCCCAATAGTGTGTAGGTCTGTCAAAAAGATCCAGGTGGCTTGTGGTGATATTAGCTCAAGAGACAAAGGCTAATTGCCTGCCTGGTGATCCTTGGAAGCCATCTGGAGAGAGTCAGCTCCAGAAGTTTGCCAGGACTGGTGGACAGGAACAGCCCGTAAGTGTTTCTCAAAGAAGAGATCAGTCAGAGAAGGAGTCTGCAGCTGTAGGGCAGGGAGGTGCTCTGTTATTACTCTTCTTTTTTTTAAATTTTTTTTTAAAAAGTAGATAATTTTTCCTTTAAGTAAATCACGCTCACCCACGTTAGCCTTTCGGTTCAGCTCTGAGTGTTACGTTGGAGCTCTATGCTGAAAGTAAGGTTGTGATATTCAAAAAGCCTAGGGACTTTGGACTGACAGAACTCAATTAAAAGCTGAGATATTTTATGTTGACATCTTCTGAGTGAATTTCACAGTCTGAGTTTGCAATGAGACCTATGGAACAGCTGAACCACATTTCCATTCCTCTGGGATGCTTCTTCTCCCTTGTACTGCAGAGAAGAAACAGAAGGGAAGGATGAGGCTGGGCTGTATCGGGCAATGGTCGTCTTCACTCTCTTCCTTCTCCCACCTTTTCCCCTTTGCCATTGCAAGAATGAGAGGGAATGTAATTCCAACACCACGTCCAGGGTGGAACAGTCTCAACCCAGTTTTTGCCCACAGTAGGTAGGAAAGGTTGAGTGACAAACCATGAAGTCCCAGGCCAAGATCATGTCTCTGCACATGTCCAAGCAGGTTTTTGAGCTTTCTCCACCGCAAAGTCCCTGGCCATGCCCCCCTGCCCGCCCCAGGGAACCTGCTCAGCAGCCCCACCAAGCTGCACCGCTCCAACACATCGAGCCCGTTGGACTGTATTTCTTCAGAAACAGATTTGCAGGAATGGATGCTAGAATCTGAACCTGAACTAACACCAGACACTAGAGGTGGTATCGGGCATTGGTGAATTGCTATTAGTAGTAATCGATAAAATGTAAACATGGGCAGCTTGACTTTACAGTGCCTCTGTCTACTGTAAGAACTTCTCCTGGGTGTAGGCGTATGGATGGCACAACTGACTCCCCCACGGGAGGTGACACTAACAGCCAGCAACAGCTATTCAATTTCTAGCTTCTTAACAAAAACACAATGAACTTTTCTAGTTAAACCTTTCCGCTCGTTTTTGCAAGCCCCAAAGCCCTCCCCTGCCCCCAAAGCCCTAAGCTTTTTATCTAAGGGGGGAAAAAAAAGAAATGGAGAGGAAGAATATTTTTCTGATGGGCTTGTACGGTTAAAAATCATAAACAGTAAAGAAATCTATGTGCTAAGGTTCCAACAGAAACAGAGACTTGGCTGACTTCTGTAACGTGAACTTTTCATTAATTAAGGGTTTTGAATTTGATTAGAATAAATTAGCCATCTCATTTGGTCCAGCATTTGCCCCTTTCCGGCCATTTTAAAAACCGTATCCAAGATGATCTGGGATTCTAACCAGAGGAAGGAGAAGAGAGAGAGGAGGAGGGGGAATTGAGGGCAGAAAGATAAGCGGGGACCAAACAGAAAAAAGAGTTGCCATCTGTGCAGGATTTGCATCTGAACTGTGTATCTGTCCTACCTTGTGAGAGCTGCACTGACAACACTCCCATCTTAACACTGAATTCACATATTTTATGCATGTACTTTTTATGGGAACATAATTATTTTACGAAACTAAGCAACATCAAATAAACATGGTAACAATTATTGGTGCTTTGTTCCTGCTTTTTTTGGATCTTGGAGAGGCACTTGACAACCCAGACCAGGGCTACTTTGACAGTGTTTGAAGAACCAGCTCAGTTCAGCCATAGGTTGATGTCATCTGCACTAATCACAATTCTATCAGTCGATAACTGTATTCATATGTTGCACTGGACTACTCAGATATGCGTGGCAAGCTCCACGGGGGACACAGGCCATTCAATGTTAGCTTTCTTTTTCAGACCATTTATTTTGAAATTATTAATTCAGCTGTGGTGTCACTATAATTTTTCCTTCAGATACAGATTCACCCATTCCTGTTAAGAGGCACAGAAGCGTGACCGCCTCGCTCGTTTTGAAACCTTGAAGAGGAGTTCACTGTTACAACACCTTGCCAGGAAAGCGCAGAAGCAGGAGGAATGTACCTGTAGCTCAGTTCCTCCTTCAGCTACAGAGAGCCTGAACCCTCAGCCCCGGTTCCCTGCCGCTCTGACCAGCAGGCTACGCACCCCGCGCTCTTTGTGCAAGCGCGCGAGCGTGTACGCCCACAGAGGAAAGGGGGAAGGGGTTGAAATCTCTTCTGTGCCACAGCCAAGAATTCAAGATTCATGGGGCCAGAGAGACACTGAACCGAGTTCGATTGTGTAATCTGCTGGGTGACCCACCGCCCTGGGGGGCAGGAGCAGAAGCTGCCAATCTGAATTCCCCATCTTCTCCCTCAACTTTGTATTTTAAGTGTAGCTGTGGCCATTATGCTCCACTTTGGATTTAACATTGCCTACGCATCAGGCAGCTCAGGGACCACACGTTGTTTCCCTGTGTAAAAGCTACACCTATACAGCCTTCCGAGGAGGTGCTTTCAAAACATTCAGATGCAGTAAAAGGTGCCTTAAAGCACATGTTGCAGCTGAACTGCAGACACTTAAAGCTTTTAGCAGAATATTTAGACCATGTATCCCAGTTATTATTCTTGGATTTAGATAGTTCACAACATTTGTGTTCCGGGCAACTTCGTGTTGTTCTGGATCTCATCTTAGACATCGACAACTTAAGAGACCTTTAGCTCCTGCTGTTAACTCCTGCAGTGCTCCAGTGCTTTTGGTTTTCTACTGAGTTGAGCAGAGAGATGTCTGAACTCAGTCCAGAAGTTCATTACTGTGCCACTTAGGACGTATGTGTTTCTGCTCAGGAATTCAAACACTGATAGAATAATTGGGCACGTTGAAATATTTCACTTCTCTTTTGATCATCTAGAATATTATTCCACGAGCTATACGTAGTTTGAAAAGCAATTTTATGCTAAAACCTGCTGCTTTTTTAATGCAGAAGTTAAAAAGAGAACCTGCAAACAGTTTCCTTTCCAAATAAATGGTGAAATGATGTGTTGTCAGCAGGTTGCTATTCAGCTGCATTAGGAACTTAGACATGGAGTTTTATCACTTGAAGACTCATCTCACGGCAAGCACAAGACCATTGTTAGCAGGGGGAATAGAGTATGCTGAGCAGAAACTGACAATAACATGTTTGTTGATCCAGCAAGTTGCCAGTTTGGCCCCTCCAATACTGGTGTAATTGGAAGAAACAAGGTTTCTTCCAGGTTTCTGACTCAACCACGTCCCTTACCCCGCTGTGTGCACCTGGAGCCTGCAGCCAAAGTCCATGGTCCCCAGTATTTCAAAGAACAGTTTAGTTTCAATAAAATTATCTAGAGCTACTATTTCATATTGCCAAATACATTTCCTTTTGTAACACCATGCCTTTGACACGGCATGGTCCTATCTGAACTACAGCCCTTGTCCTGGCCCAAGGCTTACGTATCAGCAAAGCTCCGCTTTGCTTGGTAAGCCTTACTCTGCTGTGTCTCACTTGGAATTTTGTTTGCAAGACAAAGCTCCCAACCCCAGCGCTCCACTTATCTGTATTAAGTTACTCGCCCTGTTGCTACACAATGAGGAAACTTGGTATCAGTCAGTTTTAAATGGATTGCTCTACAATTGTAACAGATCACAAAAGGATTTCTGAATGCTCTGTTTATAATAACAAACAGGAGGTTTGTTTCCACCCAATATTTTCCATGACGTCTACAAAACAGCGCTAGTGAGAATGCTAGAGGGCTGAGATCACTCTTTGTCATGATGACCAAAATTATTTTACAGTTTCCCTGTGCTCCCCGTTCCCCTTTAGCTCTCTGTTGTCTCTTGTCTTATAACCAGACTGTAAATTCCTCCAGGTATCTTTTTCTTTGTTTTTACAGCACTTAGCACAACAGGATCCCAAATGTTTCAGTAATACTGCGACCAATCATGAAATCCTTGGTGTTCAGTCTAGTGTGGTTTAGTTGCAAATCTGTATGGATACAGAAAGGAAAGAATTATCTTTACAGTTCATCTTTTCCACCTCCTTTCAATACTGTTCAGACAGTTTGTACTAGTAGGGTTGACTGTGCGGTGAGCCCAGCAGTACAGTTTTCTCCAGCCAAGTCCTCTGTCTGCTGTGCAATGCTGAGATCAATGGGCATTGTTATCAGCAATGACATGGGCTATGGCATCCTCTGCCTCTCTAGTTTTGTTTGTACATGTTTGGTTTTTTTAATTTACTTGATTGAGACTACCCACTCGTAATAAATCAACTCAAAGTCATTCCTAAAGACCCTCTTCAGTACCAGAAGTATCAGATCACACCACCTAAACCGACAAGAAAGCACCCACTAGCTATAAGCAGATTTCTACATGGAGTAGCCACAAGAGAAGTTAAATGATCCCCTCTCTTCTATTGCAGAGGGGCTGTCTCACTTTCGAGACATCAAGTGGCCAATGCTTGAGAACAGAGAATCCAGAAAAGACGGAGGTTACAGCCGAGATGGAACAAAAGGCATAGGTAGCATTTGTGCAATATAACCCTCTCACTCCCACTGTCTCACTGCTAAGATTAGACACAAAGATTATTGGAAAATGTATTTGGAGTGGCTGCTGTGAAGGAAAAGGAGAAGAAAGCAGGGCTGATGTAATATTTTGGCAATTGGATGAAGAGGTAGGAATGGTTTTTGAAGTCACAATGGAGAAAATAATGATTATAATCAGAAGAAAATTTTTAAAAGATAAGAAAAATAACATCCATCGTGTAAATATAGAGATCGGTGAGCAGGTGCTGCTATTGCAGGTGCTGACAGGTGGGAAGGAAAGCGAGTGGATATGCTTTGGCTGATTCTGCTGAAAGGATGAAATGTGTCACTGCATGTGTAAAAAACCAAAATGGGTCAAAGAGAGGGAGATGGCCAAGGAAGAAGGCTCTGCGGTGCTACTGGGAGAGCTGAGAGGCAGAACAAGGGAAGGATGAGGGGAAAAGAGGAGAAGGGAAGGGAAGGGAAAAGGGAAAGGAAATGCAGAAAGCAGGGAGAGAGATGATCAAGCAGCACATCGATCAGTATCATCAGCAGCCTCAGGAGCTCACTATTAAAAATCACTCCTGTAGATGGAAAGAACTGAAAAAAAAGCTCAAAAAGCTTTTCATTTTAGGTTTGCTTCCATATATTTAAGTCAGGGTTTTTTCTATATTTTTTCCATATGCCCAAAGTGAGTTTCCTAAATTACTCTGTTTAGAAATAAACACATGGAAACAATAAACATCTAGAATATTAGCTTGCATATTTCCTTAATGTATGCATATTTCTCTCCAATTTTCCACATGAAATGAGACTAATTCACTTAAATTTCTTGGGATCCACCCTCTGTCAAAGTTTCCATGATTTCAGTGTTAGCTCAATAGTTAATTAATACCTTTGAGAGGTAATACGTATAGTTGTGGACTTAAAAATTTTAAGTCAGCTGCTCAGCTTGCACATAACAAAATATTTACACTGAATTCAAGTGACCTCTGTCAATTTACACAGATGAGAAATCGCCCATTATTTATTTTTCTTATAATGAAAAAATAAGAAGAATATTATGCATATAGAAGTCACTCCTTCTAAAGTAATACAATCAAGGTTTCCTCAAAGGTTTTTCTACTTTGGGATATTTTATGCCTCATTTTTTATATGTTCTTGGAAATTTCAATGTGCTGGTTTATATTCCACAGTTCTTTGCAAATGTAAAATTAACTCACCTCTGCTCATGTTCACAGTCTTCCTCTGGATTAATACCGAAAGCAAAATTTTACTCAATATGAGCGTTCCCTCACTTCTTTTTTCTTGCATTCCTGGAGCACAGAACTTGTCCTCAGACCATTTAACCCTGCTGTCCCAGCAGTGGCAAAAGGAGATGCACGTGACAGCACATGATCTTGGCTACTTTATGTACTACGTTCCCTTCAAAAACTCTCGTACCCCATAGCCATCATATGAGGGATGCCAGAGAACACATACCTGTCCTTTTAATATCTGCTAACGGACTGTTGTCCATTAATTTGACTAATCCTTTTTTGAACCTGCTGACACTGCCTCCACAATATCCCCAGGCAGCACATTTCAGAATTTTATTACCTCTTTTATAAAGAATAACTTCTTCTGGTTGGTTTTCCCTTTTTTTTATTATTATGCCCTGTGACAGCTTAGATTCTGTATAGGTGACTCTCACTGGCTACTGTTACGAATTACCAGACCCAATTCAACCCATCTAAACATTTTATGCTGTTCTAACCCAGTGGTCCTCAAATATTATGAGCTCATATGTCATAATACTGATTAGAAACAACCTGTGTGCACACCCTCTTTTGGACTTTCTGTCTGATTGATTTCAAATGTCTTCATGTCCTGCAAGCATGCACAATACCAGAAGACAAAGAGTCCACCATCTTCCAAAGCACAGCATTAAGATTTCATCTGTTGAATCGCACAGGCCAAATACCTTATACCATTATGGAGCACTGGAGCTTGTTTACCGAGCCCCAGATTTTATCAACACTCAGCTAGAGTTTATCTGTTAGAAAGACCTCCATTATTTATTTATTTTACATGATGTCAAACCCACCGCAGTCCTCACCACACAACACTCACTGTGAAAATCAAGCTGCATACTTCTATTTTTTTCCTGGTCTTCAAATTCTGTGCTGTTGCATTATTTCGTGCCTTTTCTTTGTTACACTGAAGAATGCTGGAATATTAAATATTTTGTTCTCTGTACACCCAGAGGTATTTTAATAAATCTCTTAATTTGGTTTATATATCACTGAACTCCTTTGTGCTTGTGAACCGTGCTGTTGTGAACCATGCTTTTGCTTCTTCTTAAATCTTCTAGTTTTTATAAACTATGAACATGGGTAATGGACAAAGCATAGCAGAAGTGGCTGTATTAAGTGTAGAAGTTACATGAGTGACAGAAAGACAGAATACTGTCCTCACTTCTGCCCACTACTTGCCAGTCTCCATGTCACCTAAGGGTGTGCAACTCCACACTTCAGCTGTCCCTGGGATAGCTTACTGCTTGTTGCTACACATTCATCCCTATGTATACAACTACTTCAGTGGTGATTTTTCATGTAGGAGATTCCCATTGATGTTTATTTTTAGGCATCCAGTTTATTTTCTTACGCTCCGTTTAAACCAGCATTTTCTTCATATAATACTTTCTTTTTCTGTGATCAACTGCCAGTGGTCCTCCCATAGAATCTTATCTCTCTTCTCCACCATACCCTTAAAGGTTGTTTCATGTAAAGGCTATAAAAATGTCAACATGGATTAGCTACATTCATATTTTTAATTATCCGATCATTTGTGAAGGACCCGCTTTCAAGTGAATGGCTCTGCAATTGCTTCATTCCCTTCACTCATTGCTTTTATTAAAACCGACACGCTATGCAGCCTCTTCGGCAGCCACGCAGGAATCACACAAACAGAAGACAAGGAGCTGACAGACTTTCACCCAGGTGTTTTGACATCACCCCATCATATGCACCTCTTTGGAACGCACAGTTATGACTTTCAGGCCTACTGCAGGATAATCAAATCTCTCAGATGATGCTCTTTTTCCCGCTGCTGCCTGTACTCTCAGAAATGGATAAAGGATGTGCTCTATTTGAGAATTACTAAGTGAATTTTAGTTTGGGCAGATAACAATTTTCTATAACTGACCTGCAGCTGAACTTATGAGAATGATCCCACTCTATTTTTATGAGTTTTACAACTTTTATATTATTAGCTATAATTGTTAATATCTCAAAATTTAGTATTTCAAAAGTTGCCAAGTCCCAAAGTCAAAAAGGAACACTTGAAACTTTTAATAGACAAGCTCTTGTATGACAACATTCTTACCTACCTGCATGTAAGTACAAGCCTAAGGCAGGAAAAAGGTAGGAAAAAGTACTCATTTTCATAGGTATTCCCTGTAACAAATTACACGGCAATACAATATCTTTTTTGCCTCTTATTATCTTCAGATCAAGATTCTTCCTGCACCTACAGGTAACTGCAAGTTATCACACGCAAGAAGGAGAATTGTTTGAAATTCACAATATATATACTGCATAATAAAATTATATTGAATAATATAACATTGTTCTGGCCATGAAGTCTGTGAACTTTTTAGGATGTACTTATTGCAGTCTATGATAATAGCAATTCATTTATTTTGAAATTCACATGTCATTCTGATTCAGTAAATCTTTATTTTCAAATTTTTGGGGAAAAAAATTTCTACACAAAAATGTTGAACTTCTTGACGCAGTCCAACGAAAATCCATTCAATACACATTTTTTTCCCCAGTCAGACTTATCTATCTGCCAATTTTCCATCCAGCATGTTTCTCTTCTCAGATTGTTTAACTTCTCAACTCTTCCTCAGAGAAGCAGGGATGGCCGATGTCGGCTTTCCCTGTGGCCTACAGTGAGGTAGTGGGTTAGATTGATAAAATGGAGATGAATGGTAAAGGTAGGTCTACTTTACTGGATGATCAGCTTGGGGAAGAGTGGCTCAAAAGCTGCCCAGCAGAAAAGGCCCTGGGAGGGTTGGTGGCAGACGGCTGGATATGAGCCAGCAGTGTGCCCAGGGGGGCAAGGAGGCAAACAGCATCCTGGCCTGGATCAGGAACAGTGTGGTGAGCCGGACTAGGGAAGGGATCATCCCCCTGTACTCGGCANTGGAAAACAGGACTTCTTTTACCCTTGCAGCATTCATGTTTCTCCTGTTTGCAGGAATAGGTCCTGTCTGCACTTAACAGGCATGGTGATATGGAAACAGCAATCCCCTCCTGACGTAATAGTGAAGAACCGTGTTCCCAACTCTCACCACATTTTAAGCTCTGCAGGTCCCAGGCTGCAGTGAGGTACAAGACTCCTTGCAATTGCTCCTCCTAGGAGCTTTGGTTTCTTTTGTGAGATGCAGCATTTATTTTTCAGATGTCAAGAAGCTGGAAAGGATGGTTTGTTAACAGAGACTTGTTCTAAGATATGCAAGTTGAATCTCAGCTGCGGAGGAGCGAAGGCTGGATGCAATAAGGGCTGCATTCCTATGTACGTCTCAAGGGAACTGCAAACAATACTCACAAAGGTCTGATACATTTCAATGAGCAGAGGATCCGGGCACAGACAATGAATGACTTTTTACCACCTTCCTCCAAATTTAAGTATGTCCCGTTCCACAGCTACAGACTTGAAATCAAGCCAGAGGAGTGGCTGTGAACGTATATGCAATAAGACTTGGTCAACTCACACTGTGCAAAGGGTGTACGTGATATGCCGTTATCTTCCCCTCTCAGTTCTAGCTGGATGTTTCCTTAATTGTTAGCACACCACATTTATTTTGTTTTCTCTTTTGACTACTTTTATTGGGAAAATATTCAGACATTTCCCCTGAAATAGAAGCTGGAAAACAACCTGAGATATGGCGAGGTGAGTCTCTGTTAGCAGGTGATCCCTCCCAGCCCTTTCACATACTTGTAGAGTTGGAGTGGAATTCTTTGGTCCCACAGTTTCAACACAAAACAGATTTTAATCTACAGTTTGTGTTTTTGCTGGTAACACACGTTAAGACACTTGATATCTTAATGAGTTGCCATATTCAAAGTATAGAATCAGGAAAAATAACTTTCAGATGGAAGCTAAGCCCCTTGTAGGCACCCTGAAGGACAACAGCTATTCTGACTGTATGTTTTCCCTGTCAGAGAGGCACACATGCGAGCACATCATTTAGGGCCTCCTCCGAAGCAGTACAAGCCTCAGGAACTTCAGCTGTGCCTCTCTGAGGAAAGCATCTTAATGGCCCCATTTCCAGCAGCAATGAAAATTAATCACGACTTACTCTCTGCCCAACTGACATAGTAGAGCTTTCATCCATACAACTGACCCGACTTACTCCTCAAACCAGGTGGTACCTTGGAACTGGTTTCTAGGAACCACCTCTGGTACATTCTACCCTTCGGTCCCCGTTCAAGCATCACCTGGAAGACACTTTCTTGGCACAAGTGAAAAGCACGGCTGAGACTGTGTGCTGACAAACAGTACGGGCCACCATGTGGCAATGCCTGGACCCACGCCAGCACTGATTATTTTATTAGCAGAGATGGAGCCAACCTATCTAGCTCTAATTGTTTAACACCAAAGTGCTCAGTAGCCATGAGAGCCCAGCCTGGGCTACCTTCAGTGCTGCCTTTGGGTGCCTTATCCTCTGACCCTCCAAACAGACATACTACAGTGAACACATAAGCGATGTCTAAGAAAATGCTCATTTATCAGGATGAAAGGTCAGGGCAGCTGTGCTTCCAGTAGTTTTTGTTGTCATAAGTAAACCCAGCGGAGCTGTATTGATCAAACTAACAGACCATCCATCCAGTCTGCTGTAGAGAGAAGAGACTGAGGTATCTTTTGTCCCTGGCAGTAATTCTTCCATAGTAATACAACACGGTTGTATGAGTGCTTTCCAAACACAGTCTACACTGTTCTCACAAGCCTGGAGAGCTTTTATTTATCGGTGCACAATGTTTGTTTTTTAATTGGACATTATGGAAACTCTGACAGTAATGTAAAAGATGATTAGCAATAAAACAAAATATAAACCAATGGCTTCTAAATTTAATAATAGGCTAAATGTCTACATTCAGACATGGTTAATCAAAACCAGTTTGTAAACTTCATTTTATTCAGGTCAGCCAGTCAACAGTACATGTAATGCATACTATAAAACTGATTTAGGGCTTTTGGACACCCAAGCATCTACATAAACCAAGCAAGGATTAACTAGGTCTGTCTACTCATAAATTACAGCACATTGTTTTTAAGTGAACAGGATAAAAAGCAACATGCCGTGAACCATCTACATCATGCTTTTTTCTCCTTTGACCAATTTCCCAGTTACTCTCTCAAATTATCACTCCAGTTCCTTCTTTGTTCATCCCGGTATTGTTTCCATATAACTGTCCAAATCCGCCTGCAAGGCAACTAATCAAAAAAGGCTGAAGCACAAGAACATTGACCACTTGATAGTTTGCCCAGCTTATTAAAAATATGAGTTTGACATCCTGCAGCATGTTTTAACAATTGGTTCGCAAATTACAGCATGGCTAAATACAATTAAATTCATTCCATTGTACACAATAACTATTTAACATATGCTGTGAATCTTGTACACAGATCAGGACTCTGCAGTGTTTTTCTACAGCTGTTAGTCAAGTCTTGTTGCCTTGTGCTACAGACCCATCAGATCTCATAACATAAACAGGCTTGGGCTGGGTCATCGCTTGGTTGGGATTTTAACAAAACAAAATAAAACAAAAACCCCTCAAAAACCCTTTCAGATGGTTTTTAGAAGTGGTGATGGCCTTCCATAAGCAAAATTCTTCACTTCTCTGTACTCACTGACCAGCACTACTGGGGTCAGTCACCACTGTGCTTGCAGAGGTGGACCATCCCTAACCACTGGACCAGTGCCTTAACTCCTTATCTCAAGTACCTGACCACATGCAGAGCTGTAAGCACTCACTGCGTATTCCAATAGCAGGTTTTGCATAACTTCATAGTACTTTACCTCCCCTTCCAGAGGCTGAACCTGCAAAGTACATATTTTCCCCAGTACAACATATATGATAATATACTGGTTCACATGAACTAACATGATATAGTATCAGTCCCACAGAAACTACACGCCACTCCATACACCCCAGATCCGAGAAGCACGTGATATACAACTCTCGGGGGATATGAAACACATGTGGGTCTGATTCGCCACTTTGTTGTTCCAACTGTACACCGTTGCAACTCTAACGAAGTTACACCAGTGTAAAACTGTTGTACTGGAGGATTAAACCCATATGTCTGTCTATACGAGTCAAATTTATGGGACAAAGTTATTCAGATACATTCAGTAAACTTTTCAGACTTCAGTCCTTTACTTCTTTAGTCCTCGGACTGTACTTTTCCCGCTTCAGGAAAAAAACTTTACCTTAAAGACAGCAACTGTTATTTGTTAAAAGGATGCCAGTAGTAATCTGAGTTATTAACAAGAAAGAAACAAAACAAAACAAAACAAAAAGATCGAGAAGATTCGTGATGCACAAAACATTTAAAACGAGATGGCATTTCCCCAAACTCACTCAGCTATGATTAAACCACTCTTTGCCTGCTTATATGCATACCTCTTTGTATAATTAAAAGCACGACACATCACCATTTGCAAACTCTTATGATTTCACTGTGCAACTTTTCAAGTGTTTTTTCTGGTCTCTTTCCAGAAAGTACACCTGCCTATTAGTTTAGCAACATTTTACTGCATTCAAAACTTAACTAATTCTGTTTGATTTGGATTTGTATAAAATTCTGAAAACTTATAAGTTATATGTTTATATACTAAGCTGCATATATTTGTCCACCAACAGATAAAGACATTGACAAAATAAATATCAGACTGATTCTCATAAGGTGTCAGGGATCTGTGATGGTACTCTGAGGGTACATGATTAATTTAGTTCAATGGAAAAACCAAAAAATTCAGATTAACTCCATATATATTTCTTCAGAACATTTCACGGTATTCAAAAAGTTGAAATTTCCTTATGGTTGAAGAAAAATGATTCAAGCAGCCTAAAGAATGAGGCTTCATTTCCTTTCACAATTTTGACTGCTGCTTTTAATGCTACACAAAAATATACTGAGGTTATGTAATAATTATAATAATAATAATGAGTAATAGCAGTAGTATAGTACTACCACCACCAGTAGCAGTAATAATAATAGCAATACTTTCTTTGGAAGACATGATAAAAAGAGTGGTAACTTTGTCTTCTTTAACCCTACTCATACAATTCATAAAAAATACACTTTCAAGGAGTTTGTCACTTAAACTCTATATTTGCAGAAATAAAAAGCTTTTTCTGAGAAAAAAAAAGAAAAAATATCCATCCCCAGTCCCACTATGTTCACTTCCATTGCTACTGAACTGAACTTGATTACTTAATGAGTAATTTTTATGTCATAGGTGGGGTGGCTGCAAGATCAGTTTTTTATACCACCTTCTGGGAAGTTTTACTATTAGAAACATTCAGCGATATTGTTCCAGTGTCAAACAAAATCATTCTAAAATAATACAATAAAAAAAATCTTTATGCATTTTAATTTCAAACAATTACAACTCAATTCTGACTATAGGTTAGGAATTCTTCTCCTCCTGGAAGTGTCTTTGATAAAGGCATTGGTGTATTTGTTTTGTTAAGTATTTAAAAACTATTCCATACCTCACTACTTAAGCCTGTAATGTGATGAGATATGGCAATCAATAATTAAACTCTGTGACCAGTTTTATATTTAGTTATGATAAGATTATATATTTATGTAGTTATTAACATGGCAACAAAGAAACAGTAGTGACTTCAGTTACTGAAGACCACAAATAATATCTCATAGAAATATTATTCATGAAGTAAGTACGTTAGAACCAGAAGTGCATATCTAAATACAAAAATTTCTAAGACCTAAATATCTTTATCTTTTTAAAGAATTATGTCTAGACACTTATTTAGGGATTCCTCTCACCTAATTCTCACACTAATGAATGCTAGGGAGTTGATTCAGTCACTTAAATGTAGGTGTCGTGTACTTAGATGAAGGTGCTGAACACGTAGGGGGTGAACAGTAGGGGACCCAAAGCACCCACAGAGCTGGTGGCTCTGGTGTACCATTTGCACCGTTCTGCAGCAGCAGCTGGAGGTCAGTCAGGAAACGGTTATATTCCCATTACAAACTGAATTTCCAGTTTAAGCAGGACAGTCAGAGGGACTGGAACAGCAATTCAACTCACCTGGAACACTTAGGACAGGATTCAGTTACGTAAACGCAGGCATCTGCTGCCACTGGGAAGCATAAGGGTCCTCTGAGAGTATCATCTATTCCTTTCATCTAATAGAGATGCGTAAAATAGGACAGAGAAAGCGACCGTTCTTCCTCATTGAAAATAGACTTTCATAAAGCTGAATTAGATGGTGACCCCTGAGATTCCATTCATTTGCCCACACACAGGTGTCTGGTGTCATTTTAGATTCCCTATTGTGTCGGAGATGACCACACAGTGATGGACATTCTGCAGTGTTCTTCAGGCCTTCTGCAGCAGCAGCTAGGATGCAACGGAATCAAGGTCTTATGGTGGGATCCAGGCATTAGGAGCCATTTTAGGTATCTGAAACTTCTGCATGAGACTAACAGGTGTTCAACAGAACCTACAGAAAAGCCACATCTTTCACCAACAGAAAGCAAGGTGGGATCTCACATGTGATGTCTCATGAATCCCATCCATACAGTCTAACACCATTGCTTCATCCCCTCTTGGGATTTGATCCAACAACCATTAGCTGGTAGAAACACTTGGATTGTTGGTAGGAGCTGTGCTGTATGGGAACTAACATAATTGACTGGTGAATCAATTTCACCTCTTCTTTAGTCTCCTCTATGCTCTCTCTGGAATCATTCCCATTTCTAGCATAGTTTTCCCACAGCTTTCTGGAGGACAACTGGTCACTTCACATGTGCTGCTGTTTCCCAGAATATCAGTCTCAGTAGATGATATTTTGCAGTACTGTGTTCTCACAGACAAGATCTTACAACTAATACTGCTAAAAATACACAAGTTTTGTGTAATTTCACTGCTAAATCCTGTAAACACTGAGTCCAAGATGTGGGGTTTTTCCCTACATTTCTGAGGCTTCAACACTTTTTACACAAGACGATTAAGCACCATTCCAAGCCTCAAATGTTAGAGAAATGGGTAAAGATGGCAAATCTTTGGGCTAAACCAGCTAGGAAAACAGAAGGAAATATTATGACACAACTATCATATATCTGAATATGTATCTAATATCTAAATCAAAATAATTTCTACTTAAAGGAGAATTACATTGCAGGTGCCTTTAATAATATCGCATGCGGCATGAGACATCACAAAATACCAAAGCCTTCGTGATGCTTTGTAAAAGCATGCAAATTTAAACGAGATAAAAACCAGACATCTTTTAATCCCTCTTCAAGCTCTGTCCCTTCTTTTCTTCTTGTTCACAACATGACTCAGAGGGGCAGATCCTCACCTGATATAAACCAGTCAGGCCAGCTTTATCAGAGCCGAAGAAGTTACAGTCACACCAAAGGAAAATCTGGCATGGTGCATCTAAACTGCAGATAGAACATGAACTGTGACTAATTGTGAGTGCTATAGATGTTTCCTTCCTACGCACGGTTATGTCTTTACCTGAATATCTTTCTGCTTTTATTATTAGGCCTAAATGGGACATCAAAGGTTATTTTTTTAAAATCTGCATGGAAAAATGTCGCTCATTTCCATACCATTCTCTAAACTTCTCCTTCTTCCTTTAATATGCTTCTGAGGACTTCAAAACATCTTAATGTCCGCAGTAGAAGAAACATCTGTTGAAGTCATACAAAGTTTATTGGCTGGAACTGGGAATAAAATACAACATAGAGACTCACCGAAACACTTCATTGCTATCAATGTAAACCAAAATATTACAAAAAGCAAGTGCCCTTTTTTTTTTTAATAAGAGAAACATGAGGGAAATTTTGCAAGCCAAATAGACAAGAAAAACTGTGACTTTAATTCATCAAGCCTCACATGACTGGATTTTGTATCCCAGCCAGCTAAGGCCTAACTGCGCTACAAAAAATGGATTTTAATTAGCTAAGAAAGAGAAACAATTTATGAACAATGATACTTCTCTCCACAGAATTTCCTGTTTAGAGGAATTGCTTTCCACACTACAATTGATTTTTGCTCTTTCTACCGACTGATCCGTTTTACCACTTGCCTACTGCAGACTGAAATTAATTACTGCGCTTTTTTTGTTGTTTTTTTGGGGGCTTAAAACACCAACAAGGCCCCAACATCGCATTTCAGATCTAAGCCAGCCTCCTGGTGAGGTGGGAAGTACATGCAGTGAGTTTAGCACTGGCGCATTTTTTTACCCTTTTTATTAGTCTTCTCCAATTCATCACCTCTCTGCATTAGGCAGAGAGAATTTGAGAATGATGATCACCTGGCAAGACTACCGAAACCGGACTATCTTACTGGCATGACAATACACAGGCAAATCATTTGGATAAAGCCTCTGGTAACGAGAAGGAAGAATTGCCAGATGGTATGTCTGAAATTTCATTTCCCAATCTACACTTCCTGTGTGGGAGCAAGGACAGCTACTTAGCAAGTGTGATCCCCTTCGGATATTTTGGTAATTTGTCTACACTTGTCTATTTGTATACACTTGTCTATTCAATTTCCCTCTACTTGCAGGTCTTCAAGCAGGTTCTAGTTCTAGTGCTTTTGCTCAATTATTCTTTATTTTGATATTCCATTTCCTTTTTAATGGTACCCTACCTGATTTTTGCTTTACTTCTTTTTTTTCTCCCTTACACCCTAGAAAATTTAAATCCGCCCATTTTCTCATTACCTAATTTAGTCTTTTCCTAGCAGATTCCACTTTCCATCATCTTCCTTACCCTTATGCACAATTTGATGTAAGTCACCTTTTCTCCCTCCTGATTCCTACCTTTCTTCCTTTTGTATTAGCACTATTTATTCAATTTTATTTTCCTTCATGTTAATTTTTCCATTTCCTTCTCTGGCTTTTTTTTTTTGAGGCTCTCCATTGTACCTCAATTTCTGTTGTACATACACATTAGCATTACAGAGTGTGGAATAAGGTAACAAACGAAATGAAGCCTCCTGGTCAAAGAACTGGGGATCTGGTCATCTCTTACACATTTCTTTTTTGCATTTTTCTCCAGCTTGATGATCGTTTTAATCCTTAATGTCCTTCACACTTTTCCAATAGCATCAGTTGTTTTTGCTTGAGGTAAGCACTGTTTATTCAACAAAAAATGTTTTGCTTCTGCATATACAATTGTGGGAAAGGCGCAACTGTTAACTATGGATGAACAGATAGGTTTTGCCTTTTTGTGCCAGATTTCTTAATTCCAAGGTTCAGAGGTTTATGACTTGTTTCTTGTAGTTCCAGATCTGCGGTCAGGATGCCCTAGCATTCAGTTGGAAGGATCTATGGCTTCTTTAAATATTTTTTGTATTTTACTATTTCAGACAACTCTGTAACATTCATGTCAAGCATCGATATTTTAATAAAAGCATAGTAGCCATGAGGATCTTCTTTATAACCTTTTTTCTAAAGCAGGTAAGCATTCTCTCTCTTTCAAGGAAGCTGCAGAATATCAGGATATTAAATATATAAGGATAAGGCAGTGTAAATGATTCAGAGCAGAATCTTCACAAAATATCGTTTAACAAGGTAAGAAGTAATGTGTTAAAGATATTTAGAAAGTAAAAAGCAGAATATGTAGTAAAGAATCCTTGCTACTTGCTTCTACTCTGAAAAGTTGTTTATGCTCTTGGCTGTTTCTAAAGATGTTAGAAACAGTACAGAGCTGTTCTGTTTCTATACCTGAGCTTCTAATCTCTTCCTATAGATGTGGAAAAGAAAAAAAATGTCTCAGGATACTACAGATTTAAACACAGCAAGATTATGTTCCTCTGCAAAAATGCACACTTTAATGCATCTTGGGTTTTAAGATGTTCATTGATACTTCCAGATTATGTGATGAGCACGAGCTACAAGATACTATCAAGATTCATGGAGTCAGAGAATGTAGCTGTACTGTAACTTTACAATGAGATTTTTAAAGTCACACTATTGCTTTTCCTTTTCTAAAAAATATAGTAAAGTTTGGCATAAGAAGCAGTATGACATATTTTCCAGTGTAATGTCTTGTTGAATTTCTGTCAATGACCTAGAGCTGTACTAACTAAACTGAGCAGTCCCACAGTCCTGTTTTTATAACCTTAGTCTTGTACATTGGAAGTTCTGAGAATACAGACCTGCTGTATTTATGTCTATTATAGTGATTATCAAGACCAAATTAGGAATAGCAAATAGATTGGGTCAGCATTCAAAAGGTAATCTAAGGCAACCCACGCACTCGCTGCTGCAACAGAGAGATATGTTTTTGCTGAAGAAACCAAATCCTGAAGGGACTGTATGAAGGTAACAATAATGGGAGAAGTTACTGTGAAATGCCGATATATAACTAAATGCCACATTCTTTAAAAAAAACCACAAACAAACACAGGATCATTTTGCCAGTGCCAAAGAGAGACGAGAATATAAACTAAGTAATTTTTGGCAGCTGGTTATTACCATTTGACATTTTTTCTACAGCCTGTGTAAAATGGAACGGTAGTCTTAGCCACCTCCTTAGGACTGCAGGCCGTAACAATTCCTTTTGTGCTAAACATTCTTTCCGTAGGAACTAATGATGTGATTTATCTCACCTAGCTCTAGGGCTTGATGGCAGCTATCAATGCAAAAGAGGCACATGCCATTTCATATGTCTTACAGTGTCTTGTCTGGCATCTGGATGAGTCTATCGTACGTTGCATGGTGCTCCAGGTCGTCATCTCAGGTACTGTAGGCCACAGGCATCAGGCACCTATACCACGGCAGCTGAATAGTTACCTACATCCTCACTAAATACCAGGGAATCTTAGATACCCAGTTCACATGCAGATGCATAAATACTCACATATATTCAAGTTTAGACTCTAAATTATGGAGGATTAATCCTACCCTTCATGTTATTCCCCAGCATTTACATTGCACAAAAAAGATGCTGTTTTGTAATGCTAGGATGTTAGCTATCGCTATGGCAGGTACCAGTTTGCAAGCTCTTAGTATAGAAGGCTGTTGCCTAAACTTAAAAACCTGAGATGGCCTGGAGTATCTGAAACACCCACGTGGCACCGGCAGATGCAGCTTAGGAGCGAGAGGAGATCCATGCTTTTCTGAGGTGTCAATCTGAGGCCACGTAGGCATCTCAAGTGGCATGTTGGGGCAATGGAACTGCACCATGAGCATGATTAGCTCTCTGCTGAGAGTGGCTCTTCAAGATCGGAGATGAGTCACAGTCATAAGGCGACGCCTATTGAAGTTTTTGATACATTTATAGAATCATAGAATGATTAAAGAAGGGACCTTAAAGATCATCTAGTTCCAACCCCCTGCCCTGGGCAGGGACACCTCCCACTGCACCAGGCTGCTCAAAGCCCCATCCAGCCTGGCCTTGAACACCTCCAGGGATGGGGCATCCACAACCTCCCTGGGCAACCTGTCCTAGTGTCTCACCTTTCTTCCTAATGTCTAATATAAATGTGCCCTCTTCCAGTTTGAAGCCATCACCCCTCGTCCTATCACTACATGCCCTTGTAAAAAGTCCCTCTCCAGCTTTCTTGCAGGCCCCCTTCAGGTACTGCTATAAGGTCTCCCTGGAGCCTTCTCTTCTCCAGGCTGAACAGCCCAAACTCTCTCAGGCTGTTTTCATAGCAGAGGTGCTCCAGCCCTTGGATCATCTTCGTGGCCCTCCTCTGGACCCACTTTCATTTACTGAATAAAAAGACAACCGGAACATTTCTGTTCCTCCTGCAGTGCATTGGCCTCTGTGAGATTTACACTCCCTGAGTAAACAGAGGGGGAAAAGACAAGCCTAGTTGACAGGCATCTCAAAGTTGAATAAAAAGTAGGCTATAATAGGAAGGAATATTTACATCATTCAAGTTTGAGATGTGTTAAAATAGTCAAAATAGTGAACAGATTGTATCAAATCTTGTGTTCTTACATTTGTTCCCTAAATTATTGTCAGTAGTTTTGGTCAAATAGTGCGTGGATTTTTCAAGTACGTGCAGCTGATCTTCAGGGTTTGCAGCCTCTTTATAGCTGGTAGCCTCCACTAACTCTGGTTATACAGACCTAAAAGGCCAACTATCATTAAAAGGTACTTAATTTTTATTACAGAATGATGGAAGTGGACTCTCATGGAAGTTTCAGTGAGATATACGGCAAAAGTAAAACAGTTCAGAAAAAGTAAGATAAAACTTCCAGAATTTTCAGATCATTCACCTAACAAGCTCCATACATATGTCAAAATATGATGAGAAAGTTGGCAAGTCATAACATGGCAAGGCACTCTGTTATGTTTAGTTGCATCACACAAGGCTTGTTCAAAGAATTAATAGTAACAGTTTCTGTGTTTGATCTGGAGCTGGTATCCAAAAGGAAGATTTGCTTATGTTATGCTCTTAAGCTAAAATCTCACCACATTTAAATTGTTTCAATTATTTAAATTAATAAATTATTGACTCTGCTTGGGTCAGAATTATGTCTTTGTTCATGAGGCTTTATTATCAGTGTTTCCTTGATTACTGATGGTGCCTGCAACAACTGAACCATCATTGATAGTCATTTCTGCATTTAAGCAAGTTAACAATTCCAGTGCCTTATACAATACTGTGCAACAAATCACTAATATTTGGCTTTTCTGGTAACCACTGAATTCAGGGAAGTCAAAGAATCATAGATAATTTTATTATTTTTTGGCTTCTCAATGGACATTTACTTCAAGTTCATATAAGGTACACCAATTGAGTGATAGAGGCTTATCTATCTAAGTGCCTCAATATTCATTAACCTCACAAGTAAGCTCTGTAATATTCAGAGATGAGGAAATGCAGGGCAATACAGGATACATATAATTCACAGAGTTTACCCCTCTGCTTTGGTCAGTCTGGATCAGCTTTAAAGGCTACCCTGAACTGATCAGTCATGTTATCAGGATTATTTGCTTTCTGATAATGTCAAAGAGATCAGTAATGTCAAAGAGACCCCGCTACGGCAGGCACCGTGCCCCCTTTCCTTTAATAGCTGATCTCTGCAGCAGTGCTTCCAGACTTCAAACACAAGAATCATCCAACTCCTCTTGTAAAATAGGCCAACGTCTACCCAGAGAGTGCAAAAACATGTGTAAAATTGGATACAAACTGACAAGGTCTTCAGATGTAATGTAGGTAGTGAAAGAACTCTGAAAACATGAAATACGTGACTGAGGCTGGAGCCTGTAAAATCGCTGCCGTTTTGCCAACATAACATTCTCCTACAGACTTGGAAACACACAAGAAATTTAAACGTTACAGAACAAAGCTAGGAGAAAATGAACCAAAAAAAAATTAGCATTTTATGCACTTTATGGTGAATTATATTTTTAGGAGCAATCCAAATGATAAATTTCCAAGATTATACAATGAAAGGGTTCCTACTTAATTCGAGTATTTAATTAGACAATGTGGTAGGCTGACCCTGGCCAGCAGCCAAATACCCACCCTCCCACCTACTCTCTTGCTCCCCTCTCCTGTGGGATGGGGAGAAAGAAGAAGGAAGGTGAGAAGATTAGTGGACTGAGATAATGACAGTTTAACAGGGAAAACAAAAGTTGCACACGCAAGTAAAGCAAAATAAGGAATTAATTCACTACTTCTCATTGGTCAGCAGATGTCCAGCCCCTTCCTGGAAGCAAGGCCTCTGCACATGCAGTGGTTAATTGGGAAGACAAACGCCATAACTCTGAACAGCCTCCCTTCCTCCTTCTTTCCCCCAGCTTTTATTGCTGAGCACAATGTCACATGGGATGGGATATCCCTTTGGTGAGTGATGGTCAGCTGTCCCAGCTGTGTCCTCCTGCCAACCTCTTGCCCTCTCCCGGCCTACTCACTGGTGGTAGGGATGGAGGGGGAAAAGCCTTGACGCTGTGCAAACACTGTTCAGCAAGAGCCAAGCACTGTTTCAGCCATAAATCTGAAGCACAGCAGCACACAGGGTGCTGGGATGAAAATTAACTCCATCCCAAGCAGACCCAGTCCAGCCAAACCAAAAAGAAATTAGTATTTGTCTGAGTGGCTGGATAGTAAATACATAATAAAGCCTAATTCAAGTATAACTGGGTTGATGAAATGTGGAAGGAAGAAGGATCTAGAAAAGTCACCAACTACCAGTAAATAGGGATTTAATTGAGGGTTCCACTGTCCAACACCACATGCTGCAAGAACTTCAGTGACCCCACAAGAAGGGAGGGGAGGAGAAAGTAAAGTGTTTCATGAAGGTGAAGGATCTCATCATCATCCAAAAATACACAACCGGCAATTGCACCCATTCTGTGGGGAGAAAGGAAGGGGGATGCAATGCAAGAAGGGTAATCAGAAGAACCCTAATAAACATTTTCTTGAAAACACTGCAATATGAATAGTACGTGCAAATTCCTCCTTATGACGAAAAGGAATTATCAAGCCAGCAAGTCAGGCAAATTATTTCAAAGTTCTTCCAGTTCGGAGCAGTTTCCATAGATCTAGGCGCACTCCCTGCTTTTCACACTGTTTTATGAGAGAAAGTGGTGATTTTCTTTACATTGGCATTTACCACAGACCCAACCACAAGTGAGCTCACTCGCCCACTTGTGCAAATGGAAGTGGGTTTTCAAGCCTGGCGTTTTACGCAAAAAAGTTTTGGAACCCTCCTTTGGCCTGGAATCCATTCAAGTGTCGCAGAAGACAAAATTTTTGCCATTAAAAAAAACAAAAACAAAACACTGGAAACTAACAAACAAAAACCCCACAAAAAAAACCCCCCAAATCATCTTTTCTTTGACGCACTGCTCTGTACCTCGGATCATTCTCTTCAAGAACTTGGCTCACCCTGTTGTCAATGCAGATTAAGTTTGGTCACTGTTTTGGATTTCTTGCTATGCACAAGAAGTTTTCTCACTATTTTTTGTAAACTCTTCCAAGAATTAATCTGGCAGGGTGCTGACCATTCTGGCCTGATCCAGAAAAACACTTAAGCCTGTCTTTAAGCACCAGAGTAGTTCTAACCAGATTGAGCTCATAATACTATTGTTTTACAAGATGTTGAAATATCTGTTTACTCATTAAAGTCTGAATATTAAGATTCAAGATTGCTTGTTATATCCATTACAGATGTTTTCTCCTCATAAATGACAATCAAAATTTCATTTGTTTGATGTTTATATCTTTGTTCAGTTCTCTACTCTATTGGATAACTCACAGTGAAAAATTCCAGGCTCTTCTTGAACAATTTATTGTTCTTTTCTCTTTCTTCATTATTATTAATGGGAAATTCCAAACTTTGCAGATAAGATTTATATAGTCTTTCAAATGGGTCAGAACAAGAGAATATCAGAAATGTTTAAAAAGCCTGTTTTGCAACTTATGGCTTTATTAAAAAAAACCCAAAAGCTTCAACTGCTTTTAAAAAGTACAAAATTGCCAAAGGCTCTGAGACTGATGCACCACGAAGGAATCTGTCTTGCAAATGTTTATGTGGCCAATTAATTTTAAGCACATGAGTAGCACACCACATTGTATACTTTCATTAATGACCTAGATAATAGGAGACAGAACATGACTATTGCGCTTTAGACGGCACTGTGAGAGGAGAATTAACAATGTCATGTCGTAAAAAAAAAGTTAGGCTTTATATTTGCTGCATAATAATGGATTTATTTCTGCTTTTAAAGAGATTTTTCTGCTTTTAGTTTGAAATTAAACGTAATTAAGTTGGGGACCATAATGATCTTTCAACATGAAAAACCTCAGATTGAGAATTTCCAAAGAGCTCAGCACTGCTTCAATGACTATCATTTCTTGCAGCAAAGAGGTAACTCTCTCAGGATCAAAGCCTGTAGGGTCCTGACTGACACAAGAGGTGACAGCAATAAAGTCTTTCTGCCTTTTGCAAGACTTTTCTGACTATTTCTCTGAATTCAGGATTATTCATGTTTATTCATAATTTCTCATCTAGAAATTAAATTGCTGTTTCTTACCAGAAGATCACTTTCAAGTTCGAGTTCCACGTCACGAAGTCATCTCACACCATTTGAGGCTTAAGGGCTGGAAGAACACCCTGAGTAACCCCGTCCAGTCACTTGTTGACAGAGGTTGAATATCACAGATTTCTTCTATCAACTTTTTGAATTCCATAATAGAAGGGGCAAATTTATTTGCCCCAACTTCCTGAGACCTTGCAGGCTGCTCTCTATTCTTGACTCTTGCAAAGGCCAGGGGTCTCTTTACAATATCCAACCTAAGTTAGTCATGGCTTCTTTATATCCACTACTCCTTATGCTGTTCTTCAGTTTAATTTGCTCTTTTCCCTCTCTGGTAGTCACTCTCTTGATATAGCTAGAGATAACAATTATGCCCTTTTCAAAACAATCTATTTAGATGCTCCTGTAATTCATAATCTTCTCACCATGCCGATTTTTCTTAAACACATATGACTCAAACTACACAGTGTTTCAAGCAAGTCAAGCATTTTCTGTCTCCTATGACTTTCTGATTCTCCCTGCCTTGGTCATACTTCTCAGCTTTGCGTCAGTGGATTTTATTAGAAGTGCACATACATTTCTTCTGTACTCATGAATATTTTTTGCCTTGGAGAGTCCATTTAGTCAAGGGAAAATTCATTCAATCTCTTTTTTTTTTTTTTCTGAATCCTCAAGCTTATTTTTGTCTCTGGAAGGAACTGAAGGTAGTGGCTTCTGGATACAAAACCCAATGTGATTTTGGTCATATAAAACTGATAGATATTACCTCTCTTTATAAATTATTAGTCCATCTTACGTGCACGTGTCAACATTAGAGCATAGAGATTAAAACACTGAAGTCTATCAATATATGGTAGCCTCAGTGATATTTTATGTTCTAGGATCCTTCACCTTTTTTTACTCCCTTCTGGGACAAGGTATGGCTTTTCATAAGACTTTGCTCAAGATTTTTCTCACGCTTTTGGCTGTGCCTTTTGAAAAGATATGTGTATTTCAGCAGAACTACAATAATTTTTAATAAGCTTAATATCTAACATCTTAGATCTATCTTCTCAGTGTCACCCAGTGACAGGATGAGAAGCATTGAAACACAAGAAATTCAATTTCAGAAAAAGAAATTTTGTTTTTTTTTAGAGTGAAGTTGATGCAACACTGGAATGGGTTGTCCAGAAAATTTGCAGTCTCCATCCCTGGAGATGTTCAAAATCCAACTGGATGCAAAACCCTGTGCAAGTGGATCTAATTGACCCTACTTTGAGCAGGTGGGATGGACTATGCAACCTCCAGAGATCTCTGACAGCCTCAGCCGTACTGTGGGTTAATGATTCTATGAAACTTGACTCTTCTTTGACAATGTTGAGGTCCACTCAACTCGGACGCGGACAACTGCCTTCCAAAAACTACAGCAGTAGAACATTTGGTCATCTCACAAATTGAAGCCACTGTAACAATAAAGATCGATAGGAAACCCAACAGCAAAGAGAAAAGAGCAGTCTGCTGGGATCGTAGATGCTTACCCTAGGATTGTTTATATGTTTACATCAGACAGTCACTGGATAACAAAAAACCAGTCTCTGTATTTCTTAGCAGTCAATATTGAGTAAACTACAAAGTCAGGCTCCCTCATGCTTCCTCTCCTTCTGGTCAACGTAACTTCCTCATTCACAGGTGTACAATGTTTTAGCTTCACCAACAGAGATAAGGTATGAACCATCTTACTTATTCCTTCTCTCTTGGCAGCTAGCATACTTCTCTCTACATTCTTGGTGGTTAGCATACTTTCTTAGACTATGAGATAACCTTCCAGTCCCTCCAATCGTATTTCTTAAGTAAATATCTTAACTGTGAAACTTCTATATAAAAGACATTGCTGTTGCTCCACTGGTTGATGCACAGAGCCTTAAAATCTAAGTGAGTACTGACTAAGGAAGTCTTAAGTTGACCATGACTAGATGTTTATCATAGCCAAGTGCTCTTGAGCTTTGTTCTGAGCAATAAGCATAAAAGCTTATAAATCAGTTAAGGGGTTTTAAAATCATTCTTTACTGAACGTATATAATACAGCAAAGAAACTAAGAGTTCAAACACCAGTCATAAGTAAATGATACAGGAAATATGTGTATATATAACTGTAGTTTGTGTCCCGTAAAGATAATCTTTGTTATGGAACAGTGAAAACAAATATAGAATCAAAACCACAAAAAATGGGAAATAATGGGCAGAAAGGAAAAGAAAACAAATAAGATTAATGTAATCTGCAGTATATTATTCTGCTATCTGATACTCAACCTGAGAGTGTGTCCTGTAACACTGAGCTATGACTTGACTGATCTGATTGGAATAAATTTGTCAGTCAGTCAGTTTGTGAAAACCAAAAAGTGCAGCCATAACCGGTCTTATGTATTCAACTTATTTACTCTGATCAGGGCTTCTTCTGTACAAAGCTTCTCACCTCTGGTAGTAAATGTTAACATTGCATCATAGGATAGTATAATAATAATAAAGGATATTATTTTGATAATATTTCCATCATACACTTAATATTCTTTACATACATGAAAGTAAAATAAAAAGAATAATCAATTTCACAGTTACTATTTTTTAGGTATCACTAATCTTCTTGTAGCACAATGTTTTACAGAAAATATTTATCTTTTTCTGTTGTTTTTTTACTCAAGAATATCTGTCAAAATGTGTCTGGCTAAAGTCACAAGACCAAGTGTATCAATTTTCAGAAGTGCTGTACAGGCCTGCCAGCTTATTTGGAAACAACTCAACTATCTCTTATAGGGCAGTGTATAACAATGACAAAAACCTGAACCTACAAGTCCTGTGTCACCTCTGAAAATAAGACTAACCTCACTTGGCTGGTAGCACTAGAGCCTCTAGTGGATTTTTTTTTTACATTGCAAAACTATAGTGGAGATACCGAATTCTGTGGTTGATAGGACTGTTATTCTGCTGGATAAACCGTGACATTTCAGAGGTTCCAATATAACTGTCTCTCATCTAAATAGTATCATCATGACATACTCTCCTGAGTACCTAAAATATTCTTCTCTGTATGCAAGGCTTTTCGCCACTTACTTCCAAGTAACCTTTCACACTATGCTCAGGTTTTGAGAGAAGACTCTATGCCTTTGTCTGGAAACTTTAAGTGCTTTGATGACAAAAATATGTTTCTTTATTATAAATATAAGGAGCCAGATTCAGCTGCATACACATAAGCTGCTCATGTCATTTTAGATGAAGCAGGATTTACTGTCTAGCACGTAGACGCTGCTTGAGTAAAGCGCCTTTTTTCCCTTCCCTCTATGCCAGCCTAATGGAGACGTCTCGGATATTGTAAAGCATCTCAAATGGCAATGTACACATCTGTAGGCAACAGAACAGAGCCCAAGCAATGAGATTCAGATGCAGACACCTGAAGTTAGATGTCTACCATATGAAGTATCTACAAGTGAGCTAGATGTTTAAGCTGCTATGATAACCAGTGGAGATCTACGCAATACAATCACTGCAGCCCAGAGCGCTCTCACCTTACAGTAGACACCCAGGTCAGTTCCTTATGGACAGGCTACCTTTACGATGCCCAGGGTATTCCACCTGGCTCCAGCCACCTCCCCAGAAGGTGAAGGAGCTCCCACAAACCCTGCATCACATCTGCCACAAGAAGTAGTTGTCTCAAATGCCCAAGGGCATCTCGAGTAGCAGTAAACCCTTAAGTGAGAACAACTGAATCAAGTCCATAGATTTTGTTACTTACCTAGGTCATACACAGATACCTATATTGTAGACATCTTAATCCAGATGCCTGCATCTGAATCTGAATCTAAATCACAACAGGGGTGTTGACTTGGCTTCTAGTATTAAGCATAAATTTCCATAACTAGAAAGAAAGTATTTTCCAAGCCAACTTATTAACCAGAACTCTATTACAAAAAGCTTAAAGAAAGCCAGTGGTAAAATCCCTAGGTATTTATTATATACTTAGAAGTAAATACTTAGAAGCTTTGCAAAATCCAGTGCTGGAAATCTACAGACTTTGGTACTTCAGTATATTAAGTGATGACATAGAATCATAGAATCATAGAATCATAGAATCATAGAATCATAGAATGTGTTGGGCTGGAAGGGACCTTTAAAGGCCATCTAGTCCAGCCCCCCTGCAGCGAGCAGGGACATCTTTAACTAGATCACGTTGCTCAGAGCCTCATCCAGCCTGGCCTTGAATGTCTCCAGGGATGGGGCCTCCACCACCTCTCTGGGGCAGCTGTTCCGGTGTCTCACCACCTTCATTGTAAAGAACTTCTTCCTAATGTCTAATCTAACCCTGCCCTGCTCTGGTTTGAAGCCATTGCCCCTCGTCCTATCGCTACATGCCCTTGCAAACAGCCCCTCCCCAGCTTTCCTGTAGCCCCCATCAGGTACTGGAAGGCTGCTATAAGGTCTCCTGGAGCCTTCTCTTCTCCAGGCTGAACAACCCCAACTCTCTCAGCCTGTCCTCATAGCAGAGGTGCTCCAGCCCTCGGATCATCTTTGTGGCCCTAATATCAAACAACATAATATGTGGCAGTCTACAAGCACAGGACTCCAAAAAAATCTTCTGTATTGTTCTGAATAAAATGAATTTTACAGTAAAATAAATACATTGGTAGGAGTAGATGATTTTGCTGAAATACTTGAGAATTTGTAAGCAATATTGACACGATGATTGCACAGTACCACTACAATATGGTGCAATTACATGCAAAAGGGGTTTTATGCATCTTGGCCATTATATTAAATAGGCACATTTTCTCTTAGACTGATTAGCATATTTTTAAAAATTTGTTAACGGTTTCTTATAGTATATCAAATTATCCCAGGAAATGCATGGTCACATTTGGAAGCATCAAATTTATTTTGCAAAAATTGCTTTCACATTTTAAGAAAAGATTTCATTCTACTTATTGTGTTTTAGAGCAATTAATCGCAATAAGAAGAAATCTTTGATTCTTCTTCACATGTCAGTGCCTGGTCACAGTTTTAGTTTTTAAAGCAGAAAAGCTCTAATTAAGAAAAAACTGTGCACCTCTAAAAGACAGATAAAAGCTAGCAGGAAAACTGAAAAGGCAGCCTACTGGGTTTTTTTGATTTTTCTTAGTAGATTTCTTTGAGGATTTTTCATTTAGGAAGTTCATCACTTCATCTTTTTTTTCAGCATACAGACTTTGAACAAAATCACCATGATTTTCAGCAGTCTATTTATTGTGCTACACATCACAATTTGTAATTTAGAAAAATTAACAGTTTCTCTAGAACACATTATCAAAGAACATGTGTAAGTCTTATTTACCAGAAGGATTTCTTTCTCCCTCAAAATCCACTGATGCACATCCAAGAAACCCCTGGATAGAGCCTGCTGAAGATCTTTTGCACTTCATGTATAAGACTACTCAATTCAAATAATGTGTGCAATGCTGAACCTAAAAGGCATTAATGCCAGAAACAACAACTGCACTATATCAAGCCCAGGAAAAAGTAATGGGACTAGAAAGGGAGATTTTCCAAAAATCAGAGTTTTTATTTCATCTGTAATATCGTTGATAAATGGAAACGCTACCATGCAAAATCCCAGCACTTTTTTGGCCGGAAAGGCACTCATGCTAATATAATGAGTCTGGATTACAGAGGTTTGCCAAGCTTAGATCATGTATAGATTAATAATGATGTCTTTTAATGTCTTAATGATCTCTTAATGAAATACATTTATAATGCTACAATTTGGTGAGGACTCACTAAACATTTTTCATATCAGAACATGATGTTCAAAGCCAGGTTCTTAATAATAATTAACACATGTACTGTGCTTTTTCTCTTCAAAGTGCTCTAGGAACATTAGTAATTAGTTAAAAACTCATGTGCTCAGTGTACGCTATCTGTTTAGGCTCTAAGAGGCCCACAGCAATCAAACTGGAGCTAGCCAGGAAAGTCCAAGGAGAAAATAGTAATTTCTTCTGTGTTCTGAAGAATTTTAGATCAAGGCAGGAAAGACATGTCACAAGATAAATTAAATGCAGGTGGCGGCCACTTCATACAAATACTATTAGACCAATAATATAAACACAGAGTACACTTTAAAAAATGTATATAGAATAGTATGCCCTAATTATTTTTTTTTAAAAGAAGTGAAAGAAAAGGCAACCTTTGAAACAGAAGACTCCCCCAAACCATCTGAAACTTCTTATTTTGCTAATTTCTGTTCTCAGCATCCAAAGTGAAGATTTTAGCATAAGCCATCAGAGGCTTGTGGTGATGATTCAAAACTTGCTGATGCTCAGTATTTGACAGCTATAAGAAAACCCCATGTAAATCATACCCATTTGCTCCTGTGGCCGACAACTGACAGCAAAGGGGTTAACTGAACAAATAAGAGATTGCAGCTGGCTAATCTGCTAGGGTTTATCATCTGCCAGACAAGTACAGATAGGAAAAGAAATCAGAGATCAGTTGTAGCCAAGTAAGACTCATCTTGAGTACCCAGAGAACATGGTAGCTTGGAAAGAGAGGCTTCCCTTCTCAGATTTACCATGTCCCCCAAACCAGGCAAAACTTTATTCTGAGAAATTCCCTTCTGTGCTAGAATGAAAGAATTGTTTCGCAGAATTGTACTGCTTTGGTTGGAAGAATTAAATAACTCATGATAACATGAATTGAGAGACTTTGTTCTATAACTAGGAATATTACAGAACTTTGATTTTCACAACTATTTCAAATATATCTTTGAAAACTCATGCAGGAAGCTAGCTGTATATACAAATGTATATATATGTATACACAAAGCTGGACTTTCTATTCAGGCTAGATTTTAAGGTTGTTTGAATACCTAATGCAACCAATGTGCTTGTTTTCTAAGTACAGACAACAGCAATTCCTACATTCACAGGGATACTGTGAAGATAAACATAAAAGATTCATCAATAACAGGGTTATGTGCTTAAAATAAATCTGTACCTAGATTTAGTCGGCTGAAGTTGTGAAAGATTTGGTTGTCTGCTCATGATCTCAGTTTCAAGGAGTAAAAAGAAATCCTAAGTGTTTGTATTTAATTGCATTTGAATTTCAGCAGTGTTAATTTGTATTACTTCTAATTTTCTTTGCCAGTTTTCAGCAATGTAAGATTCAAAATACACAAGAGATACTGCAAGCTTAATTAATATGAAGCCCTATGAAAAAAATTCTAATAGTAAATGCAATGTGTTTTAACAAAACAGGGTTCTTTTCTACTTAATTTGAGAAAGGAAGAAGTTAGGGGAAGTGGAGAATTTGGTGATCAAAAGAATGGCAGGAGATACTCAAATACTGAAGAACTGGTTGTAACAAAGGAAACACCTTTAGTGAAGGGCAGAAGCTGAAAGTCTGATTATTTACACATTGCACTCTCTTGTACTTCTTCCAGCCATATACTGGAATTTCATTTTATCTTATGTTAATTTTTTGGCAAATGGCAGCGCGATGCTTGTGAGGCCTTCAGAAATATGACCTAGAAAAAGCTGATGGCAAATTCTTGAACACACTTGTTTTATTTAAATCATACAGATGGCAGAAGAGAAATACAAGGGAAAGGAAGAAGGTTGAAAAATGCAGAGTGAGGCTATGGGATCTCAAGATGCTGACTTTTGAGTCTGAAGAAAGAACTGACCAATTTCCATTCTTTTTCTTGGAAGCTACAGTGAGGCCAAGTTTCACGGAGCGAGCCTTACCCTACCGTAGCCACCGCCCTCCTGCCTGCTGAAGAGTCAGTCTACCGAGTAAGGCAAGTGATTCTGATAGATCTCTGAAACCTAAGGCAGGAAATTCCTTTCAGCACAGCTTTCAGCAATGAAACAGACTGTCAAAACATCTTCCCAGAGTATTGCAGGGCTCCTGCCCAGGAATTAGCAGAGAAAGTTCAGCGCTTACATTAGTACAATGCCCCCCAGCTCCATTTCAGGCATAACAAGGGCAGCTTTAACGTACATTTATCCTGAGGCTAGTTAACACTTTCAAACTCAGAGCAAGAATGTCACTTTTGTAATATAGGCTATTAAGAACTTCTAAAAATACATCAAATGTAAGAAAATGCTTCTTCTTGTCTACAGTACAATCTAGTGCCTGTCCTTCCCAGCTTGTAAATGGAATTGCTTTCTGAATGAAATATGCAGTCTTCCTTATTTCTGTCCCATGTCTTACAGAATTTTACTGAAGACCTTTTTATAGTCTTCCCAATAATCGCTGGCCAATGCACACGGAATCACATTCTGCATGTGCACGTGTCAGGTGTCTGCATGTACAGGTGTCATGTATATGTCTCCTGCACTCTTTCAGCCATAGTAAATCGGTGAACTTGTTCTAGAGGCTTTTTTAATTCAAATGATAACATGGTGCCACTCACTGGAATTCGCTCGATGATGGCTGCCTGCCAGGAGAGGATTCAGTTGCATAAACACACGTGGAAGTGCCAGCCACAATGTCCTAGTGTATGTCGCTGTATCCTGAGATGCTCGGCCACCAGCTGCCAGACCAGAAAGTGACTGCTAAGTCCTGTCTCATCTCTGCCAGAGTCCGGCAGACGCCAAGGTTTAGACAGCTGAATCCAGTTACCAAGGCCTTTACAAACAGAATGAAGAGCGTAACAGTCACAACAGCAAAACAGCCCAGAGCTCAGTAGCTGCAGTAACAGCCCAACCCCAGCTCTGTGCTACTTCCAAAAATCATTCTCTTGACAATAGCAAATACCACCCCCCCAGAAAAAAAAAAAACCAACAGGTTCCCCAAGACTATAATGGAAAATAACTGTAGAACACTGAAATATCTGAATTATATCACTGAAATAGAATTGTCTGGTTTAATTATCTCAATATACTTTGTAAGTTAACAGGATTTTGTTGACAGTCATATGCCAGTGAGCCACAGAGTAAAATCTGTATCATTGCCACATTTTTTATATTTTTAAATAGGTAAGTATCCCAGAGCAACAAACAAACAAAGATCACAACCCCTGGCCTCGTACCATTCCTTTCCCCAAATTATGGAGTAAACACACCTGCCTTGGACCTGAATGACAAAACCAGTAGAAACTGGAGAGATGTGTCTGTCTGTAAGCCAGAAGGAAACTTTGCCATCTTTTAGAAGCTTGTCAGGGAAAAAGTGGAGTAATGTTACAGAAAGAAAAATGGAGCCTCTCTGGAAAGTCAGTGCCCAGGCAGCATTCTGGAGGGAGGCACACGGGAAAAGCTTCTCCGCTATTGCTAAATGACAGAAAATATAAATAAACCAGGACGAGATTCCCTTCTTCTGTATAGGGGAAAAAGATATCCTGTGAAGTCAGAAGCCCAGGTACAAGGAACAAGCACAAGAATTTATCCGAGAATAACGAGTCATTCTAGGTGTTTTCATGCAAACCGTAAGGAAATCTGAAGCCCTGCATGCTGGGAAACTGCCAGAAACCATGGCAAAAGATCAGCAACTGTATTGGGTTTGTGTGGCAAGGTTTTGGTAGCGGGGAGGCTACAGAGGTGGCTTCTGTGAGAAGCTGCCAGAAGCTTCCCCCATGTCCGATAGAGCCAATGCCAGCCGGCTCCAAGATAGACCTGCGCTAGCCAAGGCTGAGCCCATCAGCGACAGTGGTAGCACCTCTGGGACAACATATTTAAGAAGGTGAAAAAAGCCTGTGCAACTCCAGTAACTGCAGCCAGAGAGAGGAGTGAGGATGTGTGAAAGCAATAACTCTGCAGACACCAAGGTCAGTGAAGAAGGAGGGGGAGGAGGTGCTCCGGGCGCTGGAGCAGATTCCCCTGCAGCCCGTGGTGAAGAGCATGGGGAGGCAGGCTGTCCCCCATGGAGGTGAACAGCGGAGCAGATATCCACCTGCAGCCCTTGGAGGACCCCATGGTAGGTGCCCAAAGGAGGCTGTGACCCTGTGGGAAGCCCATGCTGGAGAAGGCTCCTGGCAGGACCTGTGGACCCAGGAAGAGAGGAGCCCACACTGAAGCAGGTTTGCTGGCAGGACTTGTGACTCTGTGGAGGATCCACACTGGAGCAGTTTGTTCCTGAAGGACTGCACCCTATGGAAGGGACCCACGCTGGAGCAGTTTGTGAAGAACTGCAGCCTGTGGGAAGGTCTCACGGTGAAATTCATGGAGGACTGTCTCCTGTGGCAGGGATCCCACACTGCATCAAGGCAAGAGTGTGAGGAGTCCTCTCCTCAAGAGGAAGGAGTGGCAGAGACAACATGTGACGAACTGACCACAACCCCCATTCCCCATCCCCCTGTACCAGTTGGGGTGAGGAGGTAGAGAAATTGGGAGTGAAGTTGAGCCTGGGAAGAAGGTGGGGGGAGGACAGCATTTTAAGATTTGGTTTTATTTCTCATTATCCTACTCTGATTTGATCAGTAATAACTTAAACTAATTTCCCCACGTCATGTCTGTTTTGCCCATGACAGGAACTGGTGAATGATCTCCCAGTCCTTATCTTGACCCAAAAGCCTTTTCTTGTTTCTCTCCCTTGTCCTGCTGAGGAGGGGGAGTGATAGAGTGGCTTTGGTGTCCAGCCAGGGCCAGCCCACCACAACAGCCAAGAGACAGAACTAGACAACAGACAAGCTTCATTATGAAGAACAGGCTGGGAATTCAAGGAGGACAAGTTCATAATCTCTGCAAAAGGAGGCTTGAATGCAAGGAGCTTTGCTTTAGAAAGGGTAGAGTCAGATCACAGAATCATAGAATCGCTGATGTTGGAAGGGACCTTTAAGATCATCAAGTCCAACCATTAACCTACCCTGACAAAAAACCACTTCTAAACCATGTCCCTCAGTACCACATCTACCCTTTTCTTAAACACCTCCAGGGATGGGGAATCCACCANCCCTTCCCTAGTCCGGCTCACCACACTGTTCCTGATCCAGGCCAGGATGCTGTTGGCCTTCTTGGCCACCTGGGCACACTGCTGGCTCATATCCAGCTGGTTGTCCGGATGAGAGATTCTAGACAGGGATCAGAGGAGGGGATCAACACAGGAGACATCATAGCACGAATCTGCCACTGGCTTCCTTGTTGAGAGTACTTCTGTAAAGCTTTTGACACTGTCTCCCATGACATCCTCACAGACAAATTAAAGAAGTACAGGATAGATAAATACTGTCTGAATTGCTGGGTTCAAAGGGCTGTGATCACTGGCACGAAGTTCCGTTGAAGGCCAGTCATTAATAGTGCACCCAGGGGGCTATACCGGGACCAACATAGTTTAACCTCTGCATTCATGACCCGGACGACAGGGCAGAGTACACCCTCAGCAAAACTGGGAGGAGTGGAGGTGCTACCATTCAGAGGAACCTCAACGGGTTGCAGAGATGGGCATAGAAGAACTTCATGCCGTTCCACAAAGGCGAATATGAAGTCCTGCACCAGAAAAAGGAATAACCTCAAACACCCATGCAGGCTGGGAACCAACTACCTGGAAAGCAGCTTTGCAGAGAAGGTCCTGGGAGTCCCAGTGGACAGTAAGTTGACTGTAAGCCAGCAACGCACCCTTGAAGCAAGGAAGGCCAACAGTATCCTGGGCTGTGTTAGGAAAAGCATCACCAGTGGGGATCTTCTACCCAGCAGCAGTGAGGCCACATTTGGAATGCTGTGTCCAGTGATGGGGTCTCCAGTGGAAGAGAGACGTGGACTTACTTGTGCAAGTCTAGCGAAGGGCCACAAAGAAGACTGAGGGATAGAAGCCTCTGACCTACAAGGGAAGGCTGAGAGAGCTGGGACTGTTCAGCCTGGAGAAGAGAAACCCCAGGGGGATCTTATCAACAGCTATAACTATCTCATGTTGGGGAGTAAAGAAGAGGCAGCCAGATTCTTCCCAGTGGTGCCCAGTGACATGACAAGAGGAAATGGGCACAAACAGAAATACAGAAATTCAATTTAAAAAAGCAACTTTTTTACTGTGAGTCTGGTCAAATACTGGAAGAGGTTGCCCAGAAAACTTGTGCCATCTCCATTCTTGGAGAGATTCCACTCCCTGAGGGACCTGCTAGAGCTGACCCTGCTTTAAGCAGGGCAGGGGGTGTTCTAGACTATCTTCAGAAGTCCCTTCCAACATCACCCATCCTGTGAGCCTGTGAATCTGTAAGTGTAGTTTAAAAGTGTAGACGAAAAAGGTGAAAAATAAACATTTTGTTTTGTCTGTCCCTTGCTTTACTTCAAGAGTAAAATTATATCTACCTACCAACACTTGTCCAGGTACTGTATTCACCATTTGTGCAAGACTCAGGAGCAGACAGGTTCACTTAACTTCCGTTTGATGTCTAAACTTCATGTTTATTTTGGAACTACATCTCTTTCCAAAATTACACAAGGAAGTAGAAAAGTCACCTACTCCACCCTATAATGTTCTGCACCAATATAATGGTGGCAGGGAAGGGAGAAGAAGGAATATAAGACATTACTAAATTAAAAGGCAGTGGTCAAAGTATTAGATTATATTTCACCAATAGGATACAGTTTTAGAATATGAAGAATATTGCATTATCATCAAAGATGCAGACACAACATACATAGCTTTTTAGGGGATTTAATGTAGCTAAATTTGGGCAAAAGCTGTTTTAAAAGAGAACAATTTCATATATTTAAAATGGCTGAAGCAGAAAGAATTTTAATTTACTATCTGCTGAGGGACTAAAATCAAAACATTACCACAGCAGGTCTTTGCTGCATATTGACCTCAAGGGAAAAACAGTTGGTCACATCAATAACAAGAACGAAAAAGTGTAGAAAGGTCTTTGGAAAGCTCACCACTTTCTAGTGGTTTAGATTTCACTGTCTCCCTCTAACTCTGCATATGGGTCTATGATTGCTTAGTGGGAGACCACATACAGGTAATCATAAATAACAGCTGAGAATAAAACTCACTGTTTTGCAAAGGTCAAGCAGAAAAGTGATTCATGGGCCTTAGGCAAGGGTTAGGGTGAGAGCCGACTCTTTGCAACAGACTGAATTCTATACCTGAGCTGAAACCTGCACCCTCTGAAACACCAGAAAATCTCTGATGAAGACTCTTGGCCAAACCCTGATGTGATTTACGACTTACAGTTCTCCTGGTCAGTTTTAGATAGCAACAGGGGAAGGCAGGGGGAAAAAACCCAACAAATTATTTGACTAGCTCTCAAATGTACTTATAAATGGAATTTACTTTCATTAAATTCAATGTTTTATTTCATATTACAGTTTGCAGCTATTAAACATGAGGCAGCTGCTGTGTGAGTTGTTCCAGTACACACAGCTGCATTAACAGCTAACTACAAATACATTTTACACTGGTGGGTACTTTCAAGAACCAAATGTCTCTTCAGGAAGTTTTACCAGCAACTTTTTTTTCATGCATTTACGCAGTTCCAGCTAATTCTGTATGTTACTTTCCACATATATGCACTTTTTTTTCTGTCTCTGCTGCCTGAAAACTAATTTCCACTCATCTGTGGGGCGCGATTAACAAAGACACTACCATCTGTTCCGTGACAGCATTTGCTATCATATAACTGTTGACATGTAAAGGGTATTTTATATTTTGTTTGGACATTAATTGTGCTTTCTTTGGATTAAATATTTTAAACTGAACTATGAAAATAGCCTTAAATATATAGGTCATAGCAATTATTGTGTTATTTACATTACTAAACAAGTATGCAGCAGATGGCCTCCAGGGCCCTGGCCAGAAGGACCTATCTCCTGCAGATTTATTTGGTGCTTGGAGATACTACCAACTAACTTCTCAAACCCATTTGAATGCCATTGTGCCTCTCATTTGTTGCCAGAAAAAATATTCCAGGCTTGTTTGTTTCAACACCAGTATTTCTCAAGGCCTTCCTGGTACCTGGCTATATAAAATGTTCATACTTGGGCCTTGTCAGAGGCCGTGCCCCCGCACTTAAATGAAATAGCACCAGGGACCCTTAACTAGACGAGGGGCCACAGTCTGGCTGCCTCTACACTTCTTAGGACTTGGCCCAAGTCTTCTTTTGGACCCGGGTGGTAGCACTGTGGCCATTAGGCGTACTCGTTATATTGTGTAGAGTGGTTTTTTTTTCATTTATAAACGCCTGAAAAATACAAAGACTGCACTGCAGCCCTCCACTGTGATTTCTTCATTTCATAGGTTGTATGCAGCATGGGAGGATGTGATGGTTGAGAGCGCAGAGCCAGCTAGGACAGCTTTGGAAGACCGTGTGAGGTGGTGAACACCGAGTTTGGTGCAGTTTTGTCCATCCTGTCTACTGAGCGTGGCTTCTGGTGCAAGCCTGTACCCTGAACTGCTCCAAGGATTGTTCCCAAGAGTATTCACAGGCCCAAAACAGGTTAGCACTTAACCTGGACAATCAGTGATCCAGCACTGAAAGATGCTCACTGGTCCTGTTTATGTAGCAGTAAAAACATAGCCAGGGAAGTAATGTACAAAACTCAGGAAGATCTGACCTTATAAAGCACTACCCCAGGCTTTCATGACATAAATTCTTTTCTCTTTATTCCTATCCCTGAGTTAAACTGGCCCTTAAATGTACTTATTCTGTTCCACCTTGATCTATCAAAATTTTTACACATGTGAGCTGCTTTAAGCTCTCTGTTTTTAAGGGGGCTGTTTGTATAAGCCCAGAAGCTCTGGGACCATTGCTTTATGTGAGACCATTCACATGCTCTAAGTTTTGTGTTTGCTGTACTCCGACTTTATAGACGTAAAAAAAAAGAATCACATGAGAGCAATACTATATATACAATATATAAAAATATACAATCTCCAATTACCTTCCATTTTCAAATGTCTGCAGTTAGCTTTTTTAGTCTTATAAGACAGGAATACATACTAACATATTATTGCTGCCATTTTCGACATTTTTCACTGAAAGGGTTATTAAACATTGGAATAGGCTGCCTAGGGAGGTGGTGGATTCCCCATCCCTGGAGGTGTTTAAGAAAAGGGTAGATGTGGTACTTAGGGACATGGTTTAGAAGTGGTTTTTTGTCAGGGACTTGTAAAAAGTCCCTCTCCAGCTTTCTTACAGGCACCCTTCAGATACTGGAAGGATAGTACCAGAAAGCTGCATAAGGTCTCCCCGGAGCCTTCTCTTCTCCAGGCTGAACAACCCAAACCCTCTCAGCCTGTCCTCATAGCAGAGGTGCTCCAGCCCTCGGATCATCTTTGTGATGAAATCTTTGAACATTGCAAAGATTCAAAATCTTTGATTCCTACATCACGTAGAAATTTAGCTTAAGAAATACAATCAGAAATTGGAGAACTGATGATTTTAAGGCGTTAAGGAGATTTTTCCCCTTATGTGAGGATACAAGAGATGAAAACACGTATCTAAAAATCAGTCCTGGAGATGAAAGGAATGACTGTCCATTGTCACAGCTGAGTACACAGTGGCCATGCAAGTGATGGGCTGAGATGGTGGGCAATTAAACAAAATATGTTGCCCTCAAAATACCTGCTTCCCCTGCCTATTGCCTTACATTCTGCCACTACAGTATTGACTCTTTAGCATAGACACTGATATAATTAACCTCTATTTTCGTTACGTGTTTACTACATTAAAGCACACAGATTATCTACGGTCTGTAATGCATAAAGTTAGCTGTAAATTCACAAAGAATACCTACCAAAAAAAAAGCACATTACAAACATCAAGACAGAAACCAAATCAACAAATAGCTAGTTTATACTAAATTATTATTAGTAGTATAAAGTTCCTACTAAAATATTGGTACATATGGGCAATGTCTTGACCAATGCAAAAGCATCATAGAACCCTGTCTGAACAAAGCGCACGTGAGATGCTTTAAGTCACCCCTCTGTGGATCACGCCCAGTGGAAGCATTGTTCACGCAGTCCCTTCCCTAAGGGAAACCACTGTGAAAATTCATGCTAATCAGCACTTTTATGGTCTCACTCAAGAAATTAAAAGTCACTGAGAACCTGCCCTGTAAAAAACATATATCAACCACACATAAAACTATGGCTTTTAATTGTCCTGTGATCCTGTGAGGACAACTATCAATTTTCTCAACTATTAAAAAAAAATTAAGAAAACAAGCCCAGCCAGGTTAAAACACAGCCACTGATAAACAGAATATTGGCATGGTCATACTGGGGTGACCATTCAGACCCCCTCTTCCCTCTTTCTGTCATCTGCCCTCATCACGACTAGCAAACAGATCACAAATTGCTGGGCAAAAGCCTAGTGCGGATCCTCTTGCAGGGAAGGGGGTGATGCCAGCAACCTTGGAATTTGCATCTAACCATTGCGATTTAGGCTGTTGTTATTAACATTTTTAAGTGGGGAACCTGAATGTCAAAACATTTAAACGATTTCTTCAGGAACAGAAATTCCCGTGTGAAATCCACAATAGAGCTGAGGAATTCTGATTCCTTTGAGAGTCCATTCAGAACAAAACAGGGCAAACTGCCTCACTCTTCCACAAAGTGAAAGTATTTTTTGTGACTTCACTGCAGGAACTTACCAAAGCCACTACGTATCAAATGTAATACATGCAGTCATTATTTGAATATTCACCCATAAGCTTACCCGCTGCTGACAATCAAGTTTTATAAACAGTTTAATAAAATGGTGTAGTCTGATCAACAGTAGCTCAGGCACCCTTTGATATTTTGAACACACATTAGACAAACTGAGTTCTAGAATGAGAAATGACCTGCAGGACTTGATGTGAATTTCAGGAAAAAAGTGATGTTCGTTGCAAATAAGAACATGAAAACTGTACCAGATCAGGCCAGCCATCCATTCTGTCTTTGATAGCATCCAACAGTAGGTGCCAAGGAAAGGGCAAGCACATTGGGGCTACTTCCCTGGTACAACCTCCAGAAGACTTTTTTTGTTTCGAAACTGCTGCCTATTAGCTTAATTTGCTTTCCACAGGTTTTGCATTAGAAATTACAATGAGGAATCACTGTCCATTCAACTCAGTTTCACAAACCATTGTGTAGGCTTTTGTCATTATTTTCCCAACATCCTTGTCCCATCAGCTTATCTTCCAACTTCCATTTTATTTAGTGCAACCTATGTGGAAGAATTTCAGACTTGTGAAAACCTTTGTCACACCTTTCTGTATCTTTTGCAGCTTTACTGTACCCTTTCTGAGAGGTAAGAACTGCCAGACTTGCAGTCCCCATCCAAGCAGTGAGCACCTCACCATCACACAGCATCAGAATTACAGCATCCATTTCCAAATGGTTACTAAATCTTACTTGATTTTGACCACTGGAAGCACAAAGCACTGAGAGTTCACAGAGCATCTGTTGTGACTCCAAGGCCTTGCTCACAAACAGGAATCATTTGCTGAGAGCCTTTTATTCCCTCTAAACACTCAGTTTCATGTCATATGTCAACATGTCTATCACTTTATTGCTCTCAATAGGAATTCAAAGGTCCTTCTGCAACCTGACAATTATTTTTACTAACCTGAATAACTCCATATGAAAACCAGATTTTACTACTCCACTATCCACCCCCTTTTCCAGGCTATTTACGACTATGTGTAACAATACTGATCTTCACACAAATTCCTGTACAACCCTACCTGTTGGCCAATCCATTGAAGAAGATGGTAATTGATTCCTACCTTCTCTTTCCTATCTTTTCACTGGGTATCCACCCATCTGAAGGTTGTAACCTTTATCTCTTGACTGCTGAGTGTTCTAAGAACATTCGATGAAAGCTCTTGCCCAAATGCCTTTTGGAAATCCAAGTCCATCAATCTGGCTTGCCTTTGCCAGGTGTGGCCACTTGGCTCCTCCAAAGACTCCCACAGGTTTCCAAGGCACGATGCCCCTCCATAAAAGACGATACTGGTGGTTCTCTGGTGCATCGTATTTATTCCAGTTCCACTCACTCTTGTCTTTGTCATCCTTCCCACTGATTTGATGAACACACACCTTGACCTTAGGGGCTCCTCTTGGAGCCATTCAGGTTTTGGCTACAGGCGGCACCCCCCGGTCCCCCAACACGGTGGTTACACGGTACGCTCAGCAGCCCAAATCCCTCTGTAACTCCTGGATAAACACCATCTGATCTTGCCAATTTCCTATTACTCGATTTATTTGCTTTGTACCTTCTACCTCGAATTCAACCGGACATAGCTCCTCCAACGCTTTTCTCCAAAAAGCAGCATTTCAGCATGAAAACCTCCCCAAGGTCCTCTCTGACAAGCAGAGGGTTTAGGTTTTTCATTACAGCCTCATGTCCCCTGAGCTCCCTTCACACCGCAACGAGCGGACACTCAGACTCCGTGGCAGGATGCTGGTGGGTTGGCACAGGATTTACTGCTACTTTTTATCTCTTTTGCAAGCTCATCCTCAAAATATTTTTTTTTGTTTTTGGGGGGGGGAGGCTGCTTTACCATGGTGTTATGCTCCAGCCGCTCAGGTCCAGTTTCCTCCTTTAGATGCAACTCCAAACGCACTGAAGGGTGAGCCTGCCATTCTGCTGCCCTTTCCTCTGCCTTTTTTTAAGCACCCCACCTTATTTTGCCCTTGTGAAAATACCATTTTTTTTTTCTTTCTTTGCCAGAATTCCCAAAGAAACAATGAGATTTGGGCAAGCGTGAATGGCAGAAAGGGAAGGAAACCCCCAAAACGTGTGTCTCTGGGGAACTTGCCTCTTGCTCCCGCCTTTCCCTAGCAGGCGACGGGTGACCGGGCAACCAGCGACGGGCCTCCTCCGGGTGGCCCCGCGGCCACCGCTCCGGCGGGAAGNCGTGTGGGGCGGGGGCAGCGCGGAGCGGGCTGCGCCCCCGCCCAGGGCGGGTGGCGGGGCCGGACGGGCCCCTCACGGTGTGCCGGGCGGGCCTTCCCCTCCTTTTCCTTCCCTCCCTTCCCTTCCCTCCCCGCGCCCGGCGGGCGGTGGCGGGTCGGGGGCGGCTGTGCGCCTCGGGCCTCGCCGCTCCCTGA
>VXBO01010469.1:293147-318739 GCA_013400135.1 Rhinoptilus africanus
GGGGCGGCGGCGGGGCTGAGGGGGCGCCTCGCTGGGCCGTGAGGGGAGGGGTGTCCGTGCGTCCTGGGCCTCATGCGACGGCCCTGGGGAAATCGGGTTCATACACCGCACACGGGTGCTCCGTGGCGGCGATTTCTAGGCGATAGGTTAAGGGTGGAGTAACGCATCCCACGCAGTAAGCGATGCTCCCTACCTGCTCCCTTGACTTGTTTTGCCTTGGGTTGGGAGGAGGCTTGAGGAAAAAAGACCTTAAGCAGCGTCTCCTTTTCTAGAAAACAACTGCAGTGATGCTACCTGTAGTGGTTTTTTCTATATGTCAGTACTCGTTCCCGTGAAGCGTCGCTTGGAGCGGACTGATGCTCATTATCGAAGCAGCAAGTTATAAAATAGGTAGGGAGATGAAGTCCATGCCCTGAAGGGTGTATGAATGAAGAAAATAAGATTATGAATGCTTGTAAGTTAAAAGTGAGGTGTTTAAATGGAAAGCAGCATGTTTGAACAGAGGAGCTAATTGGGTCGGAAAAGCCGAGAGCCTGGCAGGCGTGCACAGCCTGCCTTCAGGAACCCTCTGTCTGTCAGGTTTGCTCTTCGTGCTCATCCCTGTAAACGCAGGCTTGGAGGTGGCTGCTGGGAAGGAGAAAAGGCGCCTGTGCCAGAGGAGGCGAGCAGCAGGTTGAGGAAGCAGTGTGAACGCTGATAAAGAAACAAAATGATGATAGCGATGAGGCACTGTTGAGGTGTGACAGTTGTCAAGTGCTTTCTCACTGGTAACTTTTTTGTTGCGTTTGCCAAAATGACGAAACAGCTTCTTTTTGTGCAACTTAAGTGTAGTGTTAAAGCCTTATCATCAGGAGACTTGAACGGCTTGAATGATGCAGACCCTGTTTTTTTTAAGGTGCAGGATACTCCTAGTCCTCTGGGACTTTATGATATCCAATTAAAATCTGAGAGTCCATCTTCATGGACCTGTTGCAGAATCTCGATGTGAATTTGTATTTTGTGTGTCTCAGAGACGAGAAGCCTTCAATTATTAATTAGGATTGTGGTGTTTTCCTATTTTCTTGTGGCGCTTGCTTATGATGTCAGTGAGGGAAGTGGTCACACGTTTACTGGGCAAGTGACGGCACTAACATTTAATATTTTCCATCATGGAAAATCACTACAAGGATTGTATAAGAGCAGTTGAAGTCAGTGATCTTTCGAGAATCCTTGATACTACCCTAAGCAGATGCTTGTGAAAGAGGCAAGTGTTTTTCTTTACCTAGTCCCGCTATGTAAGTATCTGCTCAGCCTGCAACAAAGTGCAGCCCAGGAGCTTTCTGGAACAGACGTACTGAAGACTTAAAGCTCCGCAGTAGTTATCTTCTCCTCTTTGCCTTGCATCCGTGTGGAGCTCTAGTGTTTGCAATATCCAGCCTCAAGTAGTTCTCTGCATCAAAGACACACTAACTCAGGAGGCACCGCGGTTGGTTTTGAATACGCTTTCTGCTACTTCTGTTTGGTATTTCCTACTCTGTAAATTAGACAAGACACTGATGGGTTATTACCTATTTATGGGCCTCATGTGATTCACAGAGGCAATTACAATAAATTGTGTATGGGTAGTGGTAAAACAAAATTTCCAATATGACTGCCTAGCCAAAGAATTTACCAGTAAATTTGACAAGATTCACTCTGAAGTTTCCTCATAGCACTGTTCTTACTGTTTGGTTGGGTTTGTTGGTTTTTCCTTTTTTTGGATAGCTTTGATTTCTTTTAAATTACATTTTTGCCATTATTATAATGAGGGCACCATGGCTGGAAAAAGGGGCAGTCCCCATTTTGGATAATGTATAGGTTATATTTACCAAGTATTAGGAGCAGAATTTGAAGGTTTAAGCTTTAGTGATGTTGTACATTTGTACAGACAATGTGCATGCAGGATATGAAGGACAGGTAGTTTTTGCCTATTTAAATCAGGCATGCTCTTAATAGTGATGTAACTATGTTTTGTCTGCTCTTGACAAACTGCTGTGTAATACTGTGAATTTTCAGTAAAACGTTTGACTAAATTTCATTCCAGCTTACACTTTGAATGATAGCATTTAGTTGTCCAGTAAGGTTTGTAAACAGGTTACTCTGGGGTAAGTCAGTCATTCTGATGAAAGAATATTCATAATAGGAAACAAATGTGTAGTATGAATGGTGTGAACTTGACAGAATCTTAAGCTTGAAACAAATTCAAGTTTTCACATAGAAATACTAGCCTGAGTACATAGTCAAAAGAGTGAAATGAATGAGAGAACTGTTTATTTACCAAGCTAGGATTGCCCAATCACTGTGCATGGCGTGGTAAGTGCCTTGTTATCATGTGTTAGGTAATCCCGATGTGCCAGAACAAGGTCTAAATAGAAAGGTTACAGCTCCAAATATGGCAGGATTTCCTTCATCAGTATCCTCATTTCTTTCCTCAGTATTCTTGCTTCTTCCTACTGCAGTCAGTAACCATGCTGTTCTTCTGGTATTTTCCTTTTTCCTTCTCATCTCCTGCTTCTGTTTAAATTCTGTTCCCGTTGTTCATTTTTTAGACAGAGTCTTTACTCAAATTTAGCGGTTTTTTTTTTTTTTTTTAAAAAAAAAACCTTGTGGAAATCCAACTCCCCCAAATTTTACCTCTCAAAAGAAATTGTAGCACTAATTGTAAATAAAATTAGTATCAGATGATAACTGGATGACCATTTGCACCTGTGATGAACACTGCCTTTCTTTATGTGTGTATTTGTATGTAGTCGCGGCTTATCATGGTTTGGCAGGATTGTTTTGGTGGGAGGAGCTGGGTCCCCGTGCACAACAGTGGTACTTCAAGGGTTATCCTCCTCTTGAGGAACAAGCTAGCAGTGTTCCCAGCATGGCGAATTGACTTGGCTCCTCTTGTTAGTAGAACTGTAGGTCTGTTTGTCGGAGCACCAGTGTGCAGGCTTTTCAGCAGCACTGGTTCTGGGAGAAACATTTTGTCTACTGCGACACTTTCTCCCTCCTGAGTGTTCAACTCCCTGTCCCATCCACCCGGTAAGCAGAGTGATGAACATCACCATTGCTTCTTTCTGGGAAGGGCTTGGACCCCAGGCCTCATGTTAATAGTATAGACAATTATATTACTGTAGTGACTCAGAAAAGGATCTAAAGCTATCTGGTATTATACTTTGTAGTCTCTGGTTTATGTCTCCTCTTTGACTCTCCTTGGATTTCCCTTGTCTTTTACTCAGAGCTGCATACGGCCTATTTGTTTTTGTGTCTCTGCTCACAGTACCTTCCTAGACTGTTTAGGTTCGTAAATGAGTATTGGAATGTACAGCTGCTGCAGTAAACGTAAGAAGGAGGTGGTAAACTGCAAACACAGGTTAAGAGATTACTGGAGAACGCTATTATAACTAACAAGTTGGTCTACTGTAAGCAAACAGTATTTTGAGTAATCCTTTTATGTCCTCATTAGAAAGCTAGAGAGCTAAGTTGAAGGTGAGATTAACAGTTGATGTAAGAAAACATGTAAGTGGAAATAATGGGAAGAAAAGAAAAAAAAGTTATTTCAATTCAGAGCATATGTTAGGAGAACAACTAATGTGGAAATACAGAAAAAACATATAGAAATAAGGGATAGTTCCATAGGGAGATTCCTGCTGAACAGCACAGCGAAAGATGAAGGAAGCTAAATCAAGGACAGCCTGATGCTAATTGGATTGGTGTATCTTTTCTTTTTTTTTTTTTTGCTTTGATATCTGCTTCTTGCTAGTATTCATTATGCTCTTTGAGCTTTGCCTTACTTAACAAGAACAAAGAAAGAATAGTGGTCTCCACTGAGTTGTGAATCTTACTCTGACAGGAGGTGGAAAAGGAGTTATTTAACATAAGGTGAAATAGCAACTGCTTTTTACTGCTTTCGCCTGTTACTGCTGCTCCTGAAAGACAGAAGTTTCTGCAAATGTTCAAATGTTTAACTTTTGGGTGCTGTGGTTTAAATGCACATATAGGTTACTGTTACTTTAAATTCTTGCATTTTTGTGTTTCGTTGAATGTTGTCCAGGTTACCTGCATGACTTAAAGGGCTGTCCAACAGAACTGTAGGGCTTGTAGGTCCTTGTGTCCCTAGAGATAGTAGGAATCAATATCAAAGAAATACCATCTTTGTTTAGTGAGCAAGCATTTTTTTGAAACCCTTAGTCCACAGGCAAAACTTTGTGCATGTGCATGTTTTCTCTCTGTCAGTGCTATTTTCAGTTTTTTCTTGTGCATGTGTCCTTGATTATCTGTTCTTTCACTTTCTTTCAGTATTTCTTCTATTTTTCGCTTTTCTGTTGAAGCAATACCCCATGAAAGGCCGTGTCAACTCTTGCACATAATTCACATACCTGTTCAATTTTGAACATGCTCTGTTTTGGGTGGTGGTATGTACCAAAGTTTGAAGGCCGCTGATGTTTCTTTTCTCTGTATCCAGGTATAAGCGTGATGTGTTCTTATTCTTGAAGTATAACGTTCCCACTCCTAACTTTGGAAAGTTTGCATATTTTGCAGAGTTTATTTACTGTATTTGTGACGATTTTCTCATGCTATCCATTCCAAACTGTGATTTATTTCCCATTGATTTTCTAATGTAGAATTTTTGCTTTTTGCTTGGTTTTCCTGCAGGCAGCTGGGAAAGTTCATTTACAAGAATCTCTTGACGCGAGTCTGCTGTTTCTGTGAAACTTGCTGGTCAGAGGAGACCTGGCATAGTTTTCTCCCTGGAAACCTTCTTTACCGTGAAGATGTACTTCAGCAGCAGCTTTTTATATTCTCTCACATAGAAATTCTATCTTTACTTGACTGAGGTTTTACTAACATTGCAGTCTAATCTCAGAACGTATATTTAAAGTATATTTATTATACCCACCTGTTATTCATGCTCACCACCTTTTCTTTGTTTCTCTGTGAGATTTCAGTTTTAAACTCCCTGAGATTTTTCCTTTAGGTCCAATACTTTAATGCAGTATTTGGAGGGAAGGCTGTCTAAAAGCTGCTTCATGTGTTCAGTAGATCTTAATACTATGTGCAAAGGAACAACAGTTTCTTCCCTTGGGACTGAAAGGTTTCCCAAGATCCCATTTTCTCTTCTGGAAAACATGCCATGTTACATGAAATTAAACCATCTTATTTGTTTTAATGCAAATGAAATTATCACCCCTTCCGTGAGTGCACTTTTTTCTTTAAGTGATGAATTTCTTGCTTATGCCTTTTCAGGTCATCAGCATTACTAGCTTTATCATCAGGCTTGCATATTAACTGAAAAATGGTGGAGCTGCCAGGAGTATATAAAGTTAAGCATTACTTTAATGTAATCTGTGGGATTCTCTACCTTAAGTATGCTTATGAAGTTACTTAAGAAAAAACAAAGTAAAACTCACGGTCTTTTAGGGTAATTTTCATGTTGGTAGCTCTGAACTGTTCACAGTCAGTTTGTGATGCTTTAGCTCCTTTGGAAAAGTGAAAGTTACCATCTGGGTATGATTAAATAGATTGACAGGACATGATATGTAGGACTTCTTCCACGATACTGAAATGTGTTCAATAAAACATTATAATGTCGTGTGTGGGTTTTTTTTTTCTTTTGGCTACATTCATAGCTGCTGGTACTGTATGAAGCCTCAGGATACCCTCAGCCACACCAGAGTAACTTCTCAGGATTATTTTCTTGTGCTTGCTCTGACTCCGGTGCTACATGTTTCTAACTGAGCGTTAAAAGTTGCAATGGCAAATGGAGGATCTCTTTCATCTGTTTAGTAGCAAGGGACTTGGACTCTGCTCTTTGAGCACTGTGCAAGCGGAACTGGGTTTTTGAGACCCTTGTGAAAGGAGCGTCAGCACAAACAGAAACTGAGGTCTGTGATTGCCAAAGGAGAAAAAGAGGCAAGGCATAAAACTTAGTGTCTTGCTGCCAGCACTGCTTTGGAAAGTCAGATCCCCATGCCGGCTACATTGAGTGCTGCAGACCAACAGTTGATGCGTTCAAGCTTGTGACTGCTGTCACAAATATTGCCTTTGTGCCTGATTCCCTTGGAAGCCTTTTATTTGCTGTTTCGTCTTCTCGCGAGTACTGTGGAAATCAAGATCAAGAGTGCTGTAATAGTTCTATTATGATAATTAATGAGAGCTCTATTTATTTATTTATTTGTTTGGCAGTCATTAGGACATGCTGAAGTCTTAAAGCCAAAACTCTCAGTGAGTTGTAAAGATTGGTTAAAAGTTATGGTGGGCCTTCCTAATCCATTTTCCCAGGGTTTTGACCACCCTCTCTGTTGAATAATTTTGTATCAGACCAATATATAGATGTGTATTGTTGTGGGATCTGAAAATGTGTGCTGATTTCTTGATGCCTTACCCCTGAAACTCTTTCAAGTTGTTCATACCAGAGCAAAGCACCTTGTTGGAACAAGGTTGGTGAGGGATCCATCTACTCCTGATTGGAATCCACAAAATCTGGACCTTTCTGAGCTAACACTTTTTTTGATTTGTGAGTCCTACGCTGCTTTGCTGAAAAGCTTTCTCAATAACTGATTTTATAATGTTTGGCAGTGACAAGGGGCCACTTGTGCAGTACAGAATTGATACCCAGAAGTTATTTTCCCTGCTTCCCTTCCACCAGGACGGTATACACTTTCTTGGTGATTGCTACAAGGTTACTAGTGCTAATGAAATACAAATTTTGTGATGATACTGTGGGTCCAGTTCTTAAAACTAGGTTTCTTCCTACTTAGGTCTATGCACAGTCCCCTGTATGGTATCTCTGTACAAGCTTCAGACATGAAAACTGAGTCTAGTTTTCGTTCTGCAGTTCAGCTTTTTATCATTACAGCTCTAAGCATGAGTGACCTGTACCCCATTTCTGTGCATTTTCACAGATATTTTTGCACAGTCATCAGTGAAATTCTCCTAGCTGTTTTACTGCTTGAGGGAGGGCTACGGGGGGAATGACACAGGAGCAAAACAAATTGAAGGCATCAGATTGCTGGATCATTGAGTGATCCCTGGAAATAAGGCCACCTCATTACTGCAGTTGTTTTAGACAAAAACAGCCTGCTGCTCTGAACTGCCCTAGGTAAAGATGTTTGGGTTTTATTGGGTTATTTTCTATAACTACATTTCTTCATTTGAAGTTTTGCTCACTTTTACAAATAACACCTAAGAGGTTTTATTTACTAATTCAGAACTAGTGTGAAAGGGGCTAGCGGGTCATTACCATCATACGACTTTGGCAGAGAATTGTACTGTAAAGTACAATGAAGAAATGCTTCAGTTTTATGTGCTGCTGGCTGCTGCTGCTGCTTCTTATACAGAACTAGTCAAGATTTGTGACTGGTGTCACAACAGCTTGCAAAGTCTTTGGCCAACATTTGCTGTTTTTCTGTAGAAAATCTGTCATTCACCCTTTGTCTGTAGTTTGTCCAAAGAAATCCTTGATGAGATCTAGGCATCCTGTGTTTCCCCCCACTCTTCCCCTTGTTCATCGTTGCAGGTTTCCTACCAGGTCTGACAGTCTGTCCCTTCTGCTTCTAGTTCTTAGCTGTGAGCGTGTTCATTCCAGTCTGCAAATCAAGGAGCTCACGTCAGGTCTGGATGATTCTCTTCTGGGGATAATGCTGCAGAAATTGTTAGAGCCTTAGCATAGCAGGCAGCTGCAGGAATCTTGCTTTCTGTTTTTCCAGTTATTCTTTTGCATTGTGATACTGAATTTAAACACATAAGCTCACCAGTTAAGGCAGTGTTTCTTTTTTATTTAGGCCAGTACAGATAATCCATGAAATACATCTACTTCACTTTTCTATGGTTTTGGGGGGCTGATCTAGTTTCTCTGACCTATATACTTAGTTATTGCCATCCACTGTATTCATGAAGCCCTCTGCATTTGCTAAGGTACTAGAAAAATTGGCTGAGACCTTTGCTGCGTCTCACCCTTTACTTTTTCTGGTGTTTTAGGGCTGTTAAGAATTGTAAACTGTTGATTTATAGAAAACTCTGGAGAAAATTTAGTCCATCCTTCTGTTCAGACCAAAATTATTGTTTTTTCCAGCTGAGTCTTAAAAACCTCCAATAAAAGAAGTTCCACTGCCTTCCTAGCAATCTTCCGTTGCCTTCCTAGCAAAGATTTTTTTTTTGAAATGTCAAAACACAACTTGCGGCTGTTGCCTCTTGTTCTGCCATCTGCCGTTGCAAAGACAAGTTTGGCTGTGCTGTCTTTGCAGGTCTCTCTCAAATAGCTCCAGGTTGCCATTTGATTACAGCTTATCCTCTTTTTTGGCAGACTGAAAAAAGCACGGTTCATGAAGCTTTTCTTTAGAATTTGTGTTCTCTAGGTTGCTCATCCTCTGGGTAGTTATCGACGTGACTCTCCCACGTTTCCCTGTGCCTTTCTTGATCTGGTGGGCAGAACAAAACTGGGCTCAGTATTGCAGTTGTGTCCTCACGACTGTTGAGTAGAGGGGAAGAGTAACTTCCCTCAAACTGCTGGCCGTGCTTCTTGACTTTCAGTCTGGTACACAGGTTGCCTTACTGTGTTGAGAGCGCGTTGCTGTCTTTCAGTTTGGCATCCATCATGACAAACATATCTTTTTCAGCAGCGCTGCTACTCAACCGCTTACTTCTGAGCTGCTTCTGAAGCGTAGTGCTCCGCTCCAGGTGCGGATCTTTGTGCTTTCCACTGCTGAGCATCAGAAGGGATTTGTTGGCCCAGTCCTTCGGGTTCTCAAGGAACCATCTCTCTGAATTAGAGCTCTGCTCTGGCTGTAAACACTATCTGAAGTGTAAACACTATGCTGAAGGAGCTGGCGGATGTCATTGCTGGGCCGCTCTCCACCATCTTTGAAAGGTCCTGGAGAACAGGCGAGGTGCCTGAAGACTGGAGGAAAGCCGATGTCACTCCAGTCTTCAAAAAGGGCAAGAAGGAGGACCCGGGGAACTACAGGCCGGTCAGCCTCACCTCCATCCCTGGAAAGATGATGGAACAGCTCGTTCTGGGCGTCATCTCAAAGCATATGGAGGAAAAGAAGGCCATCAGAAGTACTCAGCATGGATTCACCAAGGGGAAATCATGCCTGACTAATCTGATCGCCTTCTATGATGGTGTGACTGGATGGATGGATGAGGGGAGAGCGGTCGATGTGGTCTACCTTGACTTCAGCAAGGCGTTTGACACGGTCTCCCACAGCATCCTCCTAGGGAAGCTTAGGAAGTGTGGGTTAGATGAATGGACAGTGAGGTGGATAGAAAACTGGTTGAAGGACAGAGCCCAGAGGGTTGTGATTAGGGGCGTGGAGTCTAGCTGGAGGTCAGTGATGAGCGGTGTTCCCCAGGGGTCAGTACTGGGCCCAGTGCTCTTCAATATATTCATCAATGACCTGGATGAGGGGATAGAGTGCACCCTCAGCAAGTTTGCTGACGACACAAAGCTGGGAGGGGTGGCTGACACCCCGGAAGGCTGTGCCGCCATCCAGAGAGACCTGGACAGGCTGGAGAGCTGGGCGGAGAGGAACCTCATGAAATTCAATAAGGGCAAGTGTAGGGTGCTGCACCTGGGGAGGAATAACCCCCTGCACCAGTACAGGTTGGGAGCTGACCTGCTGGAGAGCAGCTCTGAGGAAAGGGACCTGGGAGTCCTGGTGGACAACAGGATGACCATGAGCCAGCAATGTGCCCTTGTGGCCAAGAAGGCCAATGGCATCCTGGGGTGCATCAAGAAGAGTGTGGCCAGCAGGTGGAGGGAGGTCATCCTCCCCCTCTACTCTGCCTTGGTGAGGCCCCACCTGGAGTACTGTGTCCAGTTCTGGGCTCCCCAGCTCAAGAGGGACAAGGAATTGCTGGAGAGGGTGCAGCATAGGGCTACTAAGATGATTAGGGGACTGGAACACCTCTCCTATGAAGATAGACTAAGGGAATTAGGTCTCTTTAGCCTGGAAAAGAGGCGTCTGAGGGGGGACCTAATTAACACTTATAAATACTTGAAGGGTGGGTGTCAGGAGGATGGGGCCAGGCTCTTTTCAGTGGTGCCCAGTGATAGGACAAGGGGTAATGGGCACAAACTTGAGCATAGGAAGTTCCACCTAAACATGAGGAGGAACTTCTTTACCTTGAGAGTGGCAGAGCCCTGGCACAGGCTGCCCAGGGAGGTGGTGGAGTCTCCGTCTCTGGAGACATTCAAAACCCGCCTGGACGCGTTCCTGTGCAACCTGCTCTGAGGTGGCCCTGCTCTGGCAGGGGGGTTGGACTAGATGATCTACTAAGGTCCCTTCCAACCCTAGGATTCTATGATTCTATGATTCTATCCCAGATGATTTAGCATTGCTTGCATTTTTTGTCTCATCTTCCAGCTTTCTGATGAAAATGTTGAGCTTTGTAGGCTCCAGTATTGACCCAAGATTACTTGACTTGTTTGACATTCAGCCAATAGCCAGTAGTTGACTGTCTTTTAAGTTTGTTCAGTTAGTTTTCAAACTATGCCAGTCATTTTATTTAGCCTGCATTTCTTTAGCCTGGAAAGGAGAATGCAGTGGGAAACGTTGCCTAAAGTCTTAATAAGGCAATGTGCATTACATCTACCTCTTTTCTTTCGTTCATGTAGCCAGTTACTTTATCATTGAAGGCAGTCACATTGTTTGAGCATGATTTGCCATTGGGAAATTGGTTTCCTATTCAGGATTAATGTCTTTTCCTTTATGTGATTAAAAGAATACATGCTTCTGTGATTTTTCTGAGGATTCAGCTAAGTCAGATCAGCCTATAGTGCCTTGGGTGCTCCTCCTTACCTTTCTTGATTGAAAATGTCTATGATTTTTGATCATTTTTTTCCCGCCCCCCTTGTCATCAAGAGCCTCGCAGATTTACTGTGATTCTGTGACAAGCAGCAGCCCTGTAATTGCATCAAGCAGTTCTTTGGGCACTGTCCAGGTGTATCTAGTCCAGGCTCATGAATTTATATACATGCAACTTCTGTAGGTCTTCCCTGAGCTGTACTCCAGCTCCTTTCTCAAAAAGAGCTAAGTAGGTCAGGTTGCTGAAAGCGTTGTCCAGTCAAGCATGAATATTGCCAAGGTTAGTGATTCTCTGGGCAACTTCTTCCATTATTTAATAATCCTCAGTGCGTGTGTGTGAAAACCTCTTTGAAATTGGAATTTCCTTCGTTACAACTTTTGACTGTTGGTCCGTGTCCTTTAGACATACCTCACATGCTTCAGCATCCATATCATCTAATTGATTCTCTCCAGTATATTGATGGCTTGTACTGAGGAGTCCGAAACTGGCTCAGTACTCCGGGTGCAGTCTCTCCAATGCCAAACAGAGGAAGACAATCAGGTCCCTCAACTTGCTGGCTACTCTTGCTAATACAGCCTTGTATACGCTTGGTCTTCATGGTTGCAAGGACACACTACTGATGCATTTTCTACTTGTTATCCGCTGGTGCCTTTTTTGCAAAGCCACTTCCTAGCCTTCACGCCCCAGCCTGTGTTGCTGCATTGGGTTCCTGAACTCTAGATGCAGGACTTTCCATTTGCCTTTGGATTTCGTGAGGTTCCAGCCTGTCAAGGTCCATTTGGATAGTCCATTTGGATAGAAGCCCTGCCCTCCAGTGTTTCAGTTGCTGGGTCTTCCTTGCCCTCTCAGTCTGGTAGTATGTACAAACCTGCGAGAGTACATACTGTCCTGTCACCCTGGTATTTAATAAAGACATTGAACAGTATTGGCCCGATACTGGTCCTTGAAGGACATTGCTGCTAAGTTAATGGTTTGGGGGGTTTTTTGTGTTGTGGGTTGGGGCATTTTTTGCATGTGTGTTTTATTTTTTCTTTTTTATCTTTTTTTTTTTTCCCCGCCAAGAGCTCCTCATAGTCCGCTTAGTCCATGTCTCACCAGCTTAGCTGTAAGAATGCCCTGGGAGACAATGTAGAAAGCCTTGCTCAAGGTACGCTGAACAGCATCTAGTGTTCTCCCCTCATCCACTGAGCCGTTCATCTCACCACAGAAGGCAGTGAGGTTATTCAGGCATCACGTACCCTTGCCAAATCCAGGCAGGGTGTGCTCCCTCTTGCTTTTGTGTGCTCGTGTACAACTTTGGGGGGATTTTCTGTGATAGCTTTCTGAGAACTGAGATGAGGCTGACTGACCAGTAGCTCCCTGCACGCTTTCTCTTTAGCATGTGCATGATGGTTGCCTTTTTGCAGTTTTCAGGCACTGAAACATGTCAGTCGTGACATGTCAAAAGGGACAGAGTGTGGCCTCACAGTAACTCTGGCCATGGGCACACTGGGCTGTGTTTCTTATGGCTTTGTGGAATCACATATATCAAATCTGCTTAAGTGCTCCTTCTCCTTTACTTCAGTTCCACCACTACTTTGTGCAACTTGCCTTTGCCCCTGGGATTTACTATTGCATCTCTCGTTTTAGCATCGTTCTCCAGATGGGGTACACCAACCTGTTTGTCCTGTCTTATGATTGGGTACTTTGTAGGCCAAATTTCAGTCACTTCCTCTGGTTCCATTATGCGGTGCTAGACTGAGTTTGTGACAGTTCTGCCGTTAAACGCTATTTTGGATGCAGATCACAGATTTTGTTATTCCCAAGTTACCTTTCAAATAAAATGCCAAGGCCAAGTGATAGTGTAGGAAGGGGCAGTTAATATCTTATCAGGACAGTTGCATGAATAATTAAGCACAATGTGTGCAAAGGAAACTTAGTTTCACTGTCAGTGCTTTTCTTTAGAGTCAGTTGAACAAAGGATGAATATGAAGAGACTTAGTCGTGTGGCAGAAGTAATCTGCTCCTCGTGGATAATTCTGTTTCCAAATATTCTTATCTGAAACAATGACAGTAGGTGGAGCCCAGATCAGTAGCAAGACACCTGAACATGTGTGTTGGTTTGTAAGTGCAGGTGTATGTCTACGTTCTCATTATAGGCTTTGCTGACTCGGAGATGACTTGCCTCATCCTGAGGCAGAAGCCTAGTGGCTCGTGCCATGGTTATTCACTGGTCAGTCCATGTACTGTCACCTGGATCTTTGTGTCCTGTAATAGCAGTTTGCCTTCAGGTAGACACCTACATTAAGGGTGTGTTAATCTAGTGCTAAAGCCCTACCCTGTAAGTCAAAGCCCATGTTTATGTATCCTAGCAGAAGGTTTGTTACTGGATTAAATGTTGTTGACAGAAGCTGCCTTTCTTGTAATAATTTTCCATGTATGTTTAGAGAGTTTATGGTCAGGGGATGGAGGGAAGCAGGAAAATATTGCATGGGATGTAATAAGGCCTGATTTCCTACATAGAGCAAGAGAAAGAAACGCAACTATTACTTTCCTCTGTGATGACTCATATGAAACTCCCGCTGGTCAAGTTTGTGGTTCTGTCTTCTCCATAGCTTTCTGGTGCCCTCTCCGCAAGCTGACTGAGCTGGCAGGAGTCTCGTCTCGAGACTTCTGCCCATTAAATATGTTTGGAAATTGATAGGCCATCTTAAGATATTTCTAGGGGAAACGCAGGCAATTCATGCCAAAGATAGATGCCTATAATGAAATTACTGTTCTTCAAAGCTTCATTTATGGAGAGAGAAGGAGATCCAGAGGTATTTTACTGAGTTAATCTTAAAAACAGGTCTGAATAGTATCCTGTGAGTATATCCACCGTCTTTTCTCTGTTTTTTTCATCAACCCATTTCTATTAGTAAAGGCTATAAAGTTGCAAATTAAAAACCCAACCATAAATAAATAAAAATCCCTCAGATGCTACATAGCGTTAGTCCTAGGAAACCTTTTAGGATTGTCTCAGATGGGAAGTTTTTCAGAAAACCTGTTTTTCTCTGGTGTGCAGTCTTGCTTTCAGGTACTGTAACACTGCGCATATTAGAAATTAAGATAAGTTAAAAACTGGATGAAGCTACTACAAGAATCTGTGTGAACCCGAAAAGCCTACCACTCCTGTCAAAATCGTGTTGCTGAGCTGCTTTTTTTTCTTGCTTCATTTATGACCTTATGTTGCAAGTGCTGCTTGTGAATGAAGAGTTGTTAGTGGGATTTCCATTTGGAATTGTTCAGTGAAATCAATTGAAAATGAAATTTTACAACTGATTTTATTGGTTCATGATCAGAAATGTTGTATAAAACCTACTTTTTTGGGTAAGGACTTGCAAATTTGGCTTTTTGGATCGTAAACACCTCAGACATCAGATGTCAAGCCTGATGTTTACTTTGGTTGTTGATGTAACGGGGTTTTTCTGTCAGGGCTGCTCTTGACTTCTTTCAGCTTTGAGTAATGAAGGATTGAAAGCAGAAATAATGCATTGCAAAATATACCTCATTATATTTTGGCAATATTCACTTCAATTACTTATGTTCCAGTCACTGTAACTTAAAGATGATAACATGGCGAATAATGAATGAGTAACGATGTCTCCTTTGGCATGAAATGGAGTTTTTCTGGAGGTGAAGTAGGGAGGTGGGAAAAATAAAGCTTCATCCAGAGAATTGTGCTGTAATCAAAAGTATTAAACAACACTTCTCCCTTCCCTAAAGAAGCGTTTTATTTTTGCATTATACTGGATTTTTTCAAGATACTTCTTTTTTGTCCAAAATAGAGCGTTATCTGTCTCTTCTGCATTGCCTGTTATTTTAACTTCATGTGACAGCTTCGTTCATATCTGTTCCTTTCAAGTTGTGTAGCACTGAGAATTTTCCAGTGACTCTTTGTGAAGGTAGTGCTCCCACCTCGTGATCCTGCAAACTTTATAGATTTTAGGCTTTAGTTTACATGTTTTAAACTTCTTAAACTGATTAGGAAATAGAATTTCTGTCCTTGTAATCAGAAATGAATGCTCCTTTTTCACTAAGCAAAAGCATTTCAAAGGCCTAATGTTATCCTTAACCAGATGCTTTTGGTGTTTTGAAGACCATGGTAGTATGCAACAATACACAGTTTTATTGTAATGTTTTGGGGGGGTTTTGTTGCATCATTTTTGATCATGTTCTCATTTCGTGTGAATTATTTATCCTAATTCCATGTGCTGATGTATTGCTGCTGTATAAGTTATACGTGAAATAGTGGCTTTTGAACTCAGGAAAGATCATCTTCTTAAATAACATTAAAGGTGGTTGCCCCTTTTGTCTGTTAATTTCAGGATGAGGTTTACCTAAAATATTTTCCTGCAGTGTCTGCACCTGAAGTCCTTGAGAGTTGCTTTTGAGAATTGTTGGCCTATAATCCTGGGGTTTTTTGCTCACTGTCTCATTATGCTTTTTTCTTTGCATAGTATATTTCAGTCAACTTTCAGGGTGTACTAGATAGAGACAATAAAGACTAATCTTTTAGATTAGTCATTAGACTTAATCTACCCCCCCACACACCCTGTATGTGACTTGAATTACAATTTAATTAAATTGGAAACAGTTAAGTTGGGCAGTTTTTTCCATTATAGACAGTCATGTATTGAATAAAGAACGCGTAGTCATTCCTGTACTAATTTGAACAAGTTTTTGAACTCTGTTTAAGCCAGATCTGTTGCTTCAGAAGCCTGAAATGTGGTTCTTATGAGATTGGAAATATTTCGTAGAGCTCAGATAGCCCTTGAAGCTGATACAGACAGCTCTGTGGATTACCAAGCACCAGTCTCCGCTCCAAGCGATGCGCGTGTGTGATTGTACCCCAGCAAGGGAAGGCTTCTGACTCTGCGTTTGATAGATAGGTTTTGCACCTGTAGTTGCAAACGGTAAATGGCTATTTTGGCAGATGCTTGTGTATGTCTTAGTTCATCTGGACGATGTTTTAATTCATAAGTAGTCACTTGATGAAGTGGCTTTTTTACTGAAGGAAAGATAGTGGAGTTTGGTCAGTCGGCAAGTTCCAAACTGCCAGCCTATTAGGACATAATGATTTCCTACGTGATAAATACATGAACTGATGAGCATGCCTTGTTTATTTGGTAGCATACTGTTTAATTTCCCATTGCTGCATTCAGATGATGAAATAATTTAAGGAAAGTTATAAAGGTGAGCATAAGTATTTGCCTGAACTCATCAAATCTTGATTAGCTTTAACTGACAAAGACTCCTCCTTTAATCCTTTGAAAATTTCTGGAGAAGTAAGTTATGCTGCACTGAAAATGAGGAGCTCAGCTAGTGCTGAAAGGCAGTGTAGTAATTAGCATGTTCCTTTTGGTGTCTGGTATTTTCTTTTGGGTTTTATTCTGTTTGGGTTTTGTTGGAGTTTTTTTGTCGTTTTTTTTTTTAAGTGATGCCGTGCTCCTACAGTTGAAGCACACAGATCTTGCGAAGACATTTGTGCAGTAGTTCTGCTTGTTTGGTATTTTTTCTTTTGTTTGCATAAAATAGGTTTCGGCTGAATCTTTTCAGTGGATATTGTGAATAAGAAATTACAAATGACTTGCTTTTAAGGTAGAATAGATCTTATTGTCCAATTCACCACCATATTTCTATGACAAAACCTGGTAGACGCTTTCTGTCATGTAGTAGTAATATGTATTGACTTCTATGACCTATTTGAACATCAAATACTGAATTGGGCCTCTGTTTACTGGAGATGACAGCTGTTTGGGTTTTTTCCCCCCTATTCTATGGGAATGTGTAATAGCAAAGAGCCAGCTATGTAAATATTTGCTGATCTGTTATAACAGTATCTTATTTTGTCTAACAGCAAACATGAGGTCGGTGTCAGAAGAGCCAGTCCCATTACATGAAGAATTTATCTACTGTTGTGGAGCTGCTACCCATGTCTTAAAGTGTGGGCCCTGGAAGGACCTCTCAAAAAATGAAAGTAAAAATCTACCCAGGCTCTTGTTCATGATTATTCCTGGTAAGAGTCTCTTTTTTTTGTTTGTTTGTTTAAGTCTAGAAGTGCGATGATTAGAAAGGGTATGTTAAATTGCAAAAATCTCACTAGATGTGGTAGAATTTGGCCCATGCATATGGCCAGAAAATCAGTAGTATTGCAATGGTGAAATTTCTTTGTTATATTTGTTATCTGTTTTCGTAATGGTGCCATAAGGAAAAACTGAGAAATTAGGATATCTCCCGCATTTACTCTGTGGTAGTGGTTTGATGACAATATTGCATGTTTTATGCTCTCTTTCCATTTATTTCTTGCACATTAAAGTGGTACTGCAATGTCAACTGTGTGCTGAAAGATGCGAGTTACAATAGTTGAGGGAAAATTCTGGATACAGTATGTTTTGAAGTTTGTTTTTTTTTTTTTTATAGTGGATGTTTTAACTTAGCTTTTTGCACATCAATTTTTATGGTAAGCCTCCTGAACTCAGTGAGAATTGTATAGTTCTGTGTTATATTTAAATCTAGTCATCTTAAAATGCAAGCTTTAAATTTTCATTTAGCATATGTTAAAATTAATGAAGAAGTTCTAAATTCTTTGAAGTCTGCCAATGAGCTGTAGGAGTTCTGCTGTTAGGAAAAGTAGAGCTTGAGCCCTCTCAAGCACAGATATTGGGACTCTCGCTGTCTTAGAGTTTGCAGATTTCTAATACTTCCTATAGTTTATTTGAACATTTTGGATACTGCTGTTACTTCCTCAAAATTAGTGATACAAATAATGGTTCTTCTGATTATCCACATCTTTGGCTTGCTGTTTCTGTTAGAGCGTACTCTGCTGTTTATGTGCCAGTTGCGGGTTGGTCCTTAGTGGTGAAAGACAGTGCTTCCTTTGTGGTTCTTTTTTTTTTTTTCCTTCAAGGTTTTGGAACCCCTGTGGAATATTTTATGTTAGTTTCTTTGGGCACAATGATTTTATGCCCTTGCCTCCTGGAGTTGAATAATAGTGTAATTTCGAACCCAGTGACAGTGAAGTTTAAATTCTTTCCTTAACTGAAAAGAAGAAATAAGCCTCATATTGATTACATCTTGCTACTGTTTTGTGGGAACAATTTTTTAAGCCAGATACTGCATAGTGTAACTCTTTAGTAAAAGACTATTTGTATGGGTCCACATCGTCAAACGGTTTTCTGGAGGTACAAGCCTGATTTGATGCTTTTCAGTTGCTGCTTTCTTCCAGTTAGGGCATTTCTGAAAGTCTTAAATGAACAGCAAAGTGCTTCTTTTTCACCCAAGTTCTGGAGCTTTCACCTGCCTTGAGGCTGGGTCACCCTTGTGTTTGGGTGGGTAGGAGAGCCTGTAACTAGGGTAAATCTGTAAAGCTAACTTACATCAGAAGAAAGATTTGTAGGGGAAGAGCACAAAAGTCAAACATGAGCATCCAAGGCAAGGTAGTTCTGCAAGGCATGTAAGTTATTCTGCTCAAAATATACCAAGTTGCACAGACTTTGTGCTCTCTATATTCATCACAGGAAAATTTTTGTGCAAGAAAATGTAGTGGCAGGGCTACATGGAGCTTATTTTCTGCGGAAGAGTTATGTGAACACTCCTTAATAACATCTTACATTAAGTAGATAGGTATCCAGAAATAGACACCAGTGAAATATTCAGAGAGCTTCTGTCATGGTCTGCAAGCTTTTGCAAGCAGCTGATTTATGGTTTTGCTCTTATTTCAGAATTACCTTGGTAACAAACAGGAAGTTCTCTCACTGAGAAAACAATTAAAAATCACAGCAACCACGGTAATGCTATTTTGATTTTAGATACCCTAATTCAATAGTGAATCAAGTTACCCAAGCTCCTTGCTGTAGCTGGCAGGGAGCTGACTAGGACCTGGCAAAACATAATGCGGTTTTGCTTCTCATGAATCATATGCTTTTTTCCTACTGATATATGCTTCATTTTTAGCCTTCAAGGGAAATTCTATCTGCCAACACCAAAAACACAGCCTCAGGAGAGATCCGGACGTTTGGGTCATCTGGCAACGTGTTCGTGTACCTAAACAGTTAGGATTAGATAGCATTCCCCTCATGCTTTTGTAACTTCCCGAGTATGAAATGTGGAGCGCTTCTGGAGTCCAGCAATTTTCACGCTCAAAAGGCATGTATCCCTAGCTGAGATTCTTTATGGAATGAAAGAGAAGGTCAAAAGGATAGCTTGAAACAGGTCAAGGAAAGAAATACCCAGACAAGTGCAGCTCTCACTCAGAGAGGAGAGGATACAAAGCCGAGTGTTCAGTGGTCTGAACCAAACATGGTTGGTCCTACTGCATATGATGCATCGTTCTGCGCGTTAAACTGCTCTGGTACATACCTTTCCAGTCTTAATGAAATTCATGCATATGCTTTTTGTCTATGGGTAATCAAACAAAATGGGGTTGGGAGGTGTGTATAGAAGAGAAAGATGGTAAAATTCTCAGCTTCTGCTGGAATCTAATTGTTGCAAGAGATTTGAGGAGAAAATCCTGTCTACTTATTTTCTTTTTTATAGTCAAATTTCTTCTTAATGGGGAGGATTTCTCTCTGGTCTGACATAGCTTCCTCCCCCCTCTCCCTCTTTCTTAAAAAAAACTGACTGCAAAACATTCTCCTACTCTGAAACTGATGGCAAAATTCCCCTTGACTTTAGATGAGGCAGGATTCTGCCTCCTGAGGACTGATAGTTTGCTGTGCTGGAAGCAGCTGGAATACAGAACGTGCAGCAGAGTTCAGTCTCCTTTGACTACAACAAGCTAATGTTTTCATTAATGGCAATCTGTGTAAACTTATCATTTGAATAAAATTTTGCTATATTAGTTGATATGTTTAATGTATGCTTTTTTTGTTCCACAACATTTTCTCCTTGTGTAAGCAAAACCTCTGTATAGGAGTAATAATGTATTTACTGAAGTAATTACTGTGTAAAAGGCCCAAGTTTTCCGCAGTCCAGAACATATGCATATACTTGTTTCCCTTTCTTAATGTGAATTATTTTCTATTAAAATCGATGAGATTTACTCATGAGAGTAAAATTAAATGTGTACTGTTGAAGGATCATGTCCATGGTTTTCTGGAAATGTAGGCGTTATGGAAAGGACAGGAATTATGTTTTTTTCCTCTTGTGTCATAAAGGTCTATTTTCCTTTTTGCAGTGTTTGTTTAGTGTAAAATTAGCAGGGAAGTATAAAATCTACTACAGCAATATTTAACATTGCTTGGGTTCATTGAAAACCAGGATCCACAAAGTGTAATGGAATATTTTTTTTAGCTGTTTTAAAAGTATCTGCCTATTTGTGTCTGTGTATTTATGAAACATTTAACTTTGTAAATAAATACAGTACAAATTTTAAACCCACCGTGCTGTTTAACTCATGAAGTTTTGTTGCTCATCAAGTTTTTCTTGCATTTCCTTGCAGGAGAGCATTGTGATCCCTTATTTCTAGGCTGTGTTAATTTTTGTTACCGTTGCTGTAAACTAGGCAACTTCTTCATTTGTGGTCTTTTACAGGGGAAGCTTAGTTCGTGGTTGATGATGTATAATGTAAATAATTTTTTTTTTTTGTGGTAAAGCATGCTACACAAGTTTTGTTCGTTAATTAATACACAGAAATAATTTCAGAATTCCGTTCTTTGTCCTGCATGCAGAGTACTCCCTATGCTTGCCAAGTTTCTCCGTCTGCCTGCTTGCAGTTGGATTGCTGCTGGGTTATCGGATCATCTTATTGTTTTACCAACTCATGCAGTGGCTTTGGTGACGTTTAAGGCCTATGAGGACTTACCCAGACACTTCTTTTAAAGTATAAAGATTTTATCTCTGTAGCTAATCCCTCTGAGTCAGGAGTTGCTTATGGTTTTCTGCACAACAGAAAGTGAGGGCTTGGATTCTGATCTTCTCCTAGGAGTAGTTACATGTACTTACTCAACAAGACTGTTGTCCCTTCCAGACTACTTAACCGTTTTTCAGCAGTGAAAACAGTGCAAACAACTTGCCTGGATTATGACAAGCCTCTAATGTTTTCTCCATTGAAGTGAGACTTCCTGTGAGCTTTAAAGTCTTTGAAGTTCTATTTTTGGTTGTAGTGTAGGGACGCTGAAAAGCTTTCAGTAAATTATCTGGCTTTGTCTTCACCTGCTGTTTTGATATTTAATAGTCATCACCCTCAACGTTTGCATAAGAGAAGTCACTATATAATAATACTTTACACTAAAACTAATTGTATAGCCCTGAAGCTTACTTCTGTTGTATTTTGGTTTTTTGGCTCCCACTAAACCAGTTTTTTTTTTTTTTTAAGTTGTTAATCATTGCCTCTACTTGGAATGACTACTTCAGAGGTCCACTGAGAAGGGCTTTGCTTAGTAATAAAAGAATCTGTTTCCTCATTTTACAAACTGCGTAAAGCGTGTTTACTCCAGTTCACTTCCCTTTGCTTGTAGAATGTGCTTTGATCCAAAATTTATGTGATTAAATGTGCTTGTTGGTACATAATCTGTATGTTATAACCATTTGTCTACAAGAACTGCATTGGGTCTAGTGAGAACTCACCGTATTGGCAGATGAGATTGTAGTATGTAGCTTCTGTCAACCTTGGCCAGAATGTAATCCTGTATGTGAATCTTAGTCCTTAATGTGTGACTAAATCAATAAAAGGAAGATAGATCTGAACTGTTTATGTGAAGCAAAAATCTGATTTTGGAGTAGAGACTGCTGAGTTACTCAAGGAAGATACTTCCATCCTCTCATGCTACTTTTTAAAGTCAGCAGTGGGTGTCTCATCCCCCAGGGCACAGTAGTGTTCACTGTTTGCCTTTGAAATCCAACTGGAGGAATGGGGGATGCTGCCGGCAGTAGGCAGGCAGGTTAAGAGGAAAGGTGACTTTTTACCTCCTGGGCACAGGGACTGCTGACTTCTGGACCATGCTCTGTTTGGCAGGCTTTGTGCTCACTGTCACTGAATGAGCTCCAGCAACAATTCTATGAATGAAGTTGAGAACCTGTTCTACCTGAATGCATTAGTCAGTAAAAGCTGCTTTTTCCTCTTTCTGGTTTTATGGTTTGGTTGGTTTTTTTTGATGAAACAGTGACAGAGCATCAGCAGTAGGAAAAAATGACTGTCCAGCCTCACCTCATCTCTTACCTCTGCAGTTTTGCCACTGTCAGCCTTGTTATGAGAGCTCTCCTGTGGTGTGGTTTGTTTGGGGGGGTTTTTGGTGTTTTTTTTTTTGGGAGGGCGTTGTTTTGGGATTTTTTTTTTTGCTGGGTCTGGCTGGGTCCATGTCACCTACTTCAGAAAGTGACTCTGAGGCCAAATTTCATCCAGCCTAATATTAAACACCTAATTATGATGCTAAAGTAAGGAACATAAATTCCTGGGTACTTTGTGTAATCAGTAGCTAGAGATGGGCACTGCCATGAGCGTTTCTGCCTACTGAGAGGTCAGGTTGGCCTGAGATGTCGTGAAGTCTCAAGCCGTGGAGATAATGGGCACTTGACTGGGTGCACGCCCAGGCAACCTGCTCTAGCTGACCCTGCATGATCTGGGGTTGGGCTAGGAGATCTCCGCTGATCCCTTCTGACTTCAGTGGTCCTGCAAATGTGACCCAGAGACTGGCCATCCAGGCTTCTTGTCCAGGTGTGGATCCCGATTGGGATTGATTTTGGGGTACCTTTTGAAAAAGGTAGTGAAGATAAGTATACGGATAATCTTAGATAAATACTTGATTAGAATTAGCCAGTCATTCAAGAGCTGTAATTTAAGATACCCTCTCTTTGCCTTCACAGCCGTACTGCCTAGTGAGTGCCTTAACACTGAAATTGGATTTACTGAGTGTTAAGAACCAAACAATTAAAAACTGGGAAGGAACGAAGTATGGTACTTAAACATAGTATGGAAAGAGTATGCCAGAAGAGGGAGCTGTTTTAAAGATTAGAAAAAACCCACAGTGTTTTTTGGAAGGCTTATTGCTGTAATAGCCACCTATACCATGTGTTGGCACGCTATGAATGCTTAGGTAAGCACTGACTGTTTCTCTGCTGTATGTGTATCACAAAAAAATTAGTAGTTTTATAAGACCATTCATGTGACACTGATCCATCGGTTATGTTGTCTGTTGAGGTTCATAAAAATACCTTTTATTTGCATTGGGAGGAGTGAAATAAAGGAAGTCCAGTTAGAGCAGAGAATATAAGGATTGGAGAGCTGTGGCTTCTGTTCCCAGCCTTTACACTGGGTTGCTTTTCAACAGATGGTCAGTCATCCTCGCCAATTGTGTACGAAACCACCAAACAAATCTTCTTCAGTCATGTACATGAAATTTATATGATCTATCACCCAAGTATCTAAACTAGCATTCAGTTACAATCAGCTAACACTGAGTAAATAAATTAACAATAAGAGCACAGCTTCACAGAGTGAGACAACAAATACTTCCTCTCCTGGAGCTCTCACAGCTCCATGGGCAGCTCCACTTCTACTGATTGTGTGGATTTCTTGTGCCAGGGCATATATCATCTTCTGATGTACAGCAGTAAGTACCCAAAGGACATTAAGGAAAATATCTAATGTCATTTAAGTACTTCAAGTCTCTAATAAAGGAATAATTCATTTAACTTTAGATTTTGGTGGTTAGAATTAAGTAGTGCTTTTAGATGCAATGAGAATTTTTAGATGAAGGTCAGGGTGTGACTTCACTGGTGCTAATGTTGAAATAAGCTACATAGGACTCCTCTGTACACATTAACTTGCTCTTTATTTTGCTTAATCCTGTATCACATAGTTTGGATTACCTAAAGGTGAGGCTGAAAAGCTGTTTCCCATGTGGATGTATATTTTACATCATACTAACTCCGTGCTTTATGTATTTGTCTCTACTAGCATAAGGTAAAAGAAATTGCATGGGTTCTGTTACCTTTGCTTATTTGGAGCATCCCTTCCCAAGCAGAGCAGTGCTGCTATTGTCCATCCTCAGCTGAAGCAACAGAGCAGAGAAGAAGGGAAATTTACGTGTTAAAAAATGGAGATGATGTTACTTAACACACTTGGTCCAGGGAATCAGCTTAAAAATCTTGTTTGGTTGGAGTCTTGGCTCCCTTGACAAGGCGTGTGGAGGATGTCACAGCTCAGAATGGCATCTAGTCCAGCTGTCACACTTGAGTCACATGTGGCTAATCAGCAGGAACCAAAAAAGCCTCAATTTTGCATCTGAAGTTCTGTCCTGAGATGCATGTTTATATCCAAACAGCTGAGGAGGATCCCCTCTCTGTGTGTATACACATACTCCATTTATTTCTTTAAGAAAGGTTCCTCTCTTGCATGTTAACTTAGAAGCAGCCTTCATCTATTCTGTGGTATTTGCAGTGTTTGGAATTAAAGTTAGTCCTGAAGATGATATACTTGAGCAGAGTATTCACTGTAGAACATCACGCCTGAGTGTGAGTTAGCCAGGAGAGAGCGGCAGGGAAGCTGCAGCCCTTCCATGGGAAGAGGAAGAGAAATGCTATGCTCTTTTTATCATGGCGTCTCCTGCACAACTACAGCGTAGGATCTGAAGCAACCACTCGATGCTTTGAATGTGTTACTTTGCCTGCTGGGGTGCTCTTCAGGCTGCCTTTGGGAAAGCTAGCTGGTGTTCCTAAAATTGTCAAGAGTGTCTTTCCCTGTATCCCACCAGTCTGTGTTATGACCTTATTTGATCAAAACCACATAATCGGAGTCTTCCTGGAAAGTCTCTGCCATTCCCTTTTTTATTTTTAAGCAGGTGAGGCCGTGTTAGGATTTGGGCAGCATGTAAGGAGACTGGGGGGCAGGACTGGGCCGTTCATAGAGCTCTTGCCTTCAAGTAGCTTTTAGAACCATCAAGTAAGGAATAAGGCAGACATTGCTGAGTCTAAAGTAGTATGGAAGTTAGAAACTGTTTGTAGAGTGTCTATTAAGACCCACCAGGCACTGGAAGTCTAAGATCTTGGTGCTTGAAGCACTTAGAAGATTTCCTAAGGCCATTATTTCACAATCCGAAATGTTTGTCAACAATACTGGCATAAGGTATTCCTGTTCCCACCACACTGTGCCACTCCACCCCTCGGTTATGGCAGAACAATAGTTTGAGAGATCATGCTGTGAGTTAAATAAATACATACATTTATTTCTGGGGTCTTTGTAAAGCTGGAACAGTTCCCTGTTTGGGTTCACAGCATGGCCCCATAGAGTTGTGCCAGTGTAATTCAGGGGCTGGTGAGCCTGGCAGGGGGGTGGGAATGACCGGCGGGGGAGAAGGTGTGAGTTCCTTCAGCTGGACTTGCTGCTGAACTTTCTGTTGTTAAATTCGGGTGTCAGTCCACAACACGCAGCACGTATACGTGGGTTCACGCGCTCAGTCTTGAGTCTGATCGGGAAGCAGTTGGTAAGACACCAGTCACTCCAGGTGGTAGGGATTCGCGGAGAATGCCTCTCCCTTGAGACTTCAGCTTTTGTTTACAGTGCAGCTCCAGAGGAAGGTGCCAGCTCTTTACATTTGACCCTGAATTCTCAGATTCTGATGTGGAAAAATTTGTGGTTTACATTGCTTTGATTTATTTTTTTTCTGAATAAAACACTTGAGAATAGAAGAGGAAAGAGAATAAGGTAGGAGAGCACAGCTTTCTGTTTCAGTGGGCCGCAAACACAGCAGAACGCTTTTGATTCCTGTTGGAACAGAGAAGGGCCACGAAGGTGATCCGAGGGCTGGAGCCCCTCTGCT
>VXBO01010469.1:319019-386268 GCA_013400135.1 Rhinoptilus africanus
ATTTTAAACTGCAAGAGCGGAGACTTAGCTTAGCTATTAGGAAGAAATTCTTTACTGTGAGGGTGGTGAGACACTGGAACAGGTTGCCCAGAGAAGCTGTGGATGCCCCATCCCTGGAGGTGTTCAAGGCCAGGCTGGATGGGGCTTTGAGCAGCCTGCTCTAGTGGGAGGTGTCCCTGCCCAGGGCAGGGGGGTTGGAACTAGATGATCTTTAAGGTCCCTTCCAACCTGAACCATTCCATGTTCACATGCTTGCGTGGGATGTGTATTATACATGGCCACGTTTTTTAAATTTGCAGTTGAGCAGGAGCAAAAGGGTGCGACGCTCCTCACCCCTCCCCCCAAACCTTATCTTCCTTATACTTCCAAAGCCACTTCTTCCAACTTTTCTAGACACTTCTTTATCTGTAGCATGAATATTCATGGATTAATTACGAGATCAGTCTTATTTTCAGCTGACCATGTATTTTCTCAAATTACAATGCATATAAGGTACTGCTACCTGGCAGAGTTCTTAGTGGTTAGTAATGTTTTAATTTTCATGCATAGATTATTTGGTCTGTTTATTATTTCTCATGAAATGGGAGTAATGAAATCCGAGTCAAGTGCTTGAGGACTTGTCAATGGGATGTGCTGTCTCGACTCGTACCACAGTTCTGTGAGGGCTCTCCCCTTTATTTTACCGAGCTAAGTGGTTTTACCACTTGAGAAAATTATTCTTAGAGGGTAACGCTCTTCGTATCTACCTGTCTGATTTCTACTTCTTACCGTAATGACATGTCGAATACATCAGTCATTTTTCCTTGAATCTTTCTGAGAGGTAGAGGGCTCAAAGTGATTAAAAATAAGATAAGAAGGAGTTTGGATAGAAGACATAGGTGCTGGTAGAGTACCCCCCACAGGAAAGGTCTAAGTGTGTTGTATCCCATATTAGGTACTAGAAAACTCAATTCTTAGGACACTGGACTTCATTATTTTTGCTGCTTATGGACTACTTGTTTGTGACTAATATTTTAAAATATGCTGACAGTTGTTGTGCTTTGTTTACTGGGTCAGCCCACCAGCTTCCATTGTCTTTAGAAAAGAAAAAAAATAATAAATCATTAAAAATAAAAACTTCCTCATGCAAAGAGCAGCCTGTATGTCAGATCTAGGCTTGAAATATGCCACTTTTGTTGAATTTCCCAGTGCTCCAGAAGTACCTCTGATGGGGGCTTGGCACATTGGAGCTTGTTAAGTTTGAGGAGGCAAAGCAATGACAGGATGGTTGAACATCCAACTGTGCTTGACAGCATCTCCCTCCGCTAAATCTGGGTGGCAGATGTGACTTACTGAAGTGACTTACTGAAACGTCTCAATCCGCAGCCTTCTCTTGGTGTCCTCTCCCTGCTAATGAGGCGTTGTTTTCAGCACGGATCCTTCCTGCCTGCCTGCGTGCTGCGTAATCAGGAGAGGAAGCGATCCCTCTCCTGCAGCACGCAAAGGCTTGAGTTGGCCGGAGTTATGGAAAAGTTGTGTTCTAGGGTATTTTGCTTGATTTCACCATTTAAAAAAGGATCTGTTTCTTTTCATATGATCTCTGAGGCAGAAGGGAAGAAGAAATTACCTACCGAAGGACCTAACGATGAAGGAAATCCAACGTTTTCATGTGCATCGTGTACAAATAATGCGATTAAAATGTTTAAAGTTACAGCATCGATGTATAATGTACTTTCTTTCTGGCAACTGCTGCCAGAAATACCTGAGCTGATATGGATTTGCCTTGATATTAAATATTTTGACCTAGTTATCTCTGAAAATAATAAAAAATTAGTATCTCCTTTCAGATTGTAGTTAATGCATGTCCTTGTTTCTGTCTCAGTAGTAACTCCTATGGATCATTGAATCTGTATTAGAAATAAATTTGACCCAGTATGTTCAATATCTGTGGAAAATAGTAGAGCCAAAAATTCGGTAAGTCATAGGTCTTGGTCTTGTTTCTCCGTTACAGGCACGATGGAAGATTCTGATCATTGTCCTGATCTCCATTTTTGAAAACAATTCTTGCTCATTCTTGATGGATTTAAAAACTCCCATAAGAACAAATAAATATGCAGTAATACATACTTACATACTGCCTTCCACCATTAAGTTTTACATCTTTTTGATCTGTTATCACAGCCTTCTCTTAAGAGGCAGAACCTCTTCACAATAGGTCCTCCATGGCTAAAGATTTGTGTTTGTGAAGTGCCTTGTGTTTATGAACGAGGAAATTGTTTGCCTGAAGTGTTTGGGTTCAAGTCTTCATGGAGCAGCTACTCAGGCCCAGGACTAATATCCTAACTGTGCGGCCTTTTGCCTCTGTTGGAGATACAGCGATGGCAATGCAAAGAATTTTTGCCTAAGGTTGTGGATTGGTAAATCTTGGTTTTTTCATCTGTAGAACAGTTTGGTTTTTTGTCTTGCATTTCTGAAGGCGGATAACAAACGCAAATGCAAAATATGTTTGCAAAATCACCGTAGAATATTCATTTCAAATATTACGTTCCCTTGACAGTCTTGATACATAAAAATTGCAGAAACACATTTTCAGTCTTTTTTCTGAAATTAGCTGTCTTTGTGTTCCACATTGCTATTTTTTTCCCATCAGTCACTTTATTCTAAAAATTATCTTAAAAGCAAAAAACAACCCCCAAAACCTAATAGCCCTAAAGTCCCCAAACCTATGCTGTTCTTTTTCGTAACTCTGACTAATGAGAGAGCATAGAGATCTGTAACACAGATTTGAAAGTGTACTTTCTGGTGCCTTCTGAATGTATTGTTTGCTTCTTCCTTGTATACTATTAAAAAGTGATCAAATCTACAGAGCTGTTTATCTGCACGGAACAAATAATTTGTGGTTATCTTGGGTTTGAATGGCTTGTTTTTCTTGTCTTTGTCTCTTTCCCACTGGTGTTGTCTCATCAGGGTGGTTGTTATTCAGTTGTGTTGCATAGACTTTCTTGTGAACCCATTTGACACCAAGTCTCGTGTTCCTCTTCTGCACACTTCCTTTGTTCTCCCCTGTTCTTTCAGGAGGTTTGTTTTCTGCTGCTCCGGTTCTGCTTCAGCCCCTGAAGCCGACTGAAAAATTCATGCTGGGAATTCTCGACCCGCTGCAGAACTCACTGCAGCCTCTCTGCCAGTCTCAGTTGTACAGATTGGATCGGAGAGACCAACCGTATCTGAGGTGTTAAAAGTAGTTAAATCTGTCTTCATCTGCAGAAGCAGATGCTTAAGAAAGTCTGTATGTGCAGGTGTGTACCAGGAAAGCCACTTAGGTGTGTTAATTTTTCATTTGCTGTGGAGAAAACAGAACAAAATTTTTTTTAATTATAAGCACTAGAAAATTCTGGTTTCTACCTTTAAAAAATGTAGTGAAAAAGTCACTGTTGCGTTACGAACTCAATTTTTTTTCCGTTTTATATCTCAATCTTAACTCCCTTCCAAGAACCATTAGTTTAGAGGCATATTAAAAAAAATAATAAAATCAGGGCTTTTTTGCATTTATATACCTACCTTACCTGGCTGAGACCTTAGAGGTAACTATTGAAACACATCTGTGGGCTTTATAACCCTTGCGATATCACTTAATCACAAAGTCCAGTAGGTTTGCAGTGAGCAAAATCAGGATTTCAGACTTTGTATCTTACATGTCTGGGTAGATGCGGTTAATCATTCATTCGAGAAAACAGACAAGGACTGTCACAATTTCTAGCTGGGAATTTTTATTCACAGGCTTCAGGCACAATTGTCACTGGGGCAGAAGCAGCTGTGTTGGCTTAATTCAGGTTTATCAGGCTGTCCATGGGATTGCTTTAGAGGTAAATGAATCCACATTTGTCCTAAAGGTGGAACAGTGTTAGAGAACAGCAGGCAAGCTTATTTGCTCTGCAAAATGCATATAAAGAATGTCTATTATAAAATCCTGTATGTAAGTTTTATAGCTGTTTTAAGCTAAAAACTGTGTGTGTGTATATATATCTCAGGAAAAAAATGTGAAATGTTCTTGCAAAACCTCTCTAATAAGCTGTGTTACAGGCACCTGGCTGAATCCTTCTGAGATTCCTGATTTTCACAACCCAAGCAAAGATATTAAGGTGCTTTCCAGCCAAATTCATGGTTCCAGAGTCAGAGAGGATCAAACAGAGATTTCACATGTGTTTCTGCATAATGTCCTTGTAATTGTTTGCTCTTTGGCTGATGCTGCTGCCCTGGTGTATGGACTATAAACGGAATACAGTACGAAGAATGCCAGTCCCCTAAACGTGCAAACAGGTGAAAGCTTAATTGACGTGACTTTATGATGATCATTCAACTCTTATTGGGCATGTTTTATTTGAAATCCCTTGACTCTGCATGTCAGAGAAACCTGCGTGTTTCCTTTTAAGGCCTGATCATCAGCCGCAGTGTCAGTTCTGCAGTTTTCTCCCAAGTGTGAGAACATCATTGTGTTTTTTACATGCTCCATTTAAATCCTTATGACATCTGCGTGGGCTGCTTTCCATTCATTAACGTCGGGGAGTTGCATCTTCTTCCATGGTGGCTGGTCAGACGCCAGAGGCAGATTAAGTTTCCCTGAGCGAGGAACTTGTCATTGAGGCTCTTCGAGCTGGAGCTGGGACCTTTGGCAGCTCTGTGAAGAGGCAGTGAGAATCATTGCCACAAAAATGATTTTTGTGTGGTCCTGCTGCGCGCCCCTGGATTTCAAATTTGATTTATGGTTGCTCATTTAAAAAAAAAACAAAAAACCAACAGTCTGCATTTGGTTTTGTTGCAGGAGATTATCATGTAAATACTGCGGCATACATACTTACTTAATTCTGAAACTGTGGATTATTTCTAAAATTAAACTCATGGTAATTGCTGGCATTTTTTCCAGTTCCTCAAAGTTCTCTGTAAACCCACTGTTGGCTGTGTATTTGCCGCCTTCTATTCATGTAGCTGCCTTTATTCTTTATAGTCCTGCTGAGGTCCCAGAGCAGACAGAAAGCGACGGCTGGAGAAGTGCGTGAAGCACCACAGCTGAATGCCAGTTCTGCTCCCGCGGTTGCTCTGACTTCTGGAGACACGACTGGAAACACCGGGGAACGTCTCACAGGACGGTGCACAGAACCCAAAAGCTTGTTTCAAAACAAGGTGCAAGAAACCTCATCGCTGTTTGGGGTGCTACACATAAATTTCATCCCCTTCACTCATCACCACGCTTGGCGTTTACTATAGACTGCTTGAATAAATCCTTTTCAATTTAGATATCCCTTCCAGAACTGCTAAGAATCATTTTCATTTTGTCTTCTAGTCTCAATTTCATTTGAATAAGCTGTCTATATTTTTGACCTACCCCTTTCTGGAAAGAAGGCTTTTGCCTGTGTCTTTCGGTGTATTATCTTTGTTTCCAACCGGAAACCTTTTGCTGTTGTGGTTTACACTGTACATTCCTCAGGAAGTCTGGAATTATTTTTGCACAGGGTAATCTGTTGCTGGTGCTCTCTTAATTATAGTTTCCATTAATATTTTCTATTGCAGAAGAATTCAAAATGCTTGACAATTTGTAAGCCGCAAAAGCTGTCATTGCTTGTGGGGAGTAGCTACAGTCTGTGAGTTTTTAAATGAGTGGTGCATGTTTATTGTTTTGCATTCGTAATTAAGGAGTTTGACTGACTTGCATAAGGTAACTGAGTTTAAACTTCCTGAGTTTGGGTAACTTTTTTTTTGTAAGCGTAGCATCTCAAATATGTATTTCATTTTAAGATAGGCCAAGTTTGACTTCGTGACACTTTGTATATGAAGCCATGTGAAATCAGGATAAAAGTTGTTCTTTGTCAGTAAAATCCTGGAGTGGTTTGTACAAATTGTTCTCTCCCCACTGCTAGCTGTCTTCATAAGATGGAAGTGCTTGGTGTTTAAAATTTTAATTTGATGGAAAAAGCATTAACAAGAGAGGGCTTGAAAGGCAGGCTAATGCAGGTTTATAAAAATGTTTCATGTTTTTAAATACATGGGTGATTAACGAGTAGTAGTTCCTGTTCTTGAAAGGCTGTATCTACAGCATACCTATGTGGAGAATATTTCCCTCCTAATATAGCTCGGAGTTCAACCTCTGCACATTCAGTCGTTCTGTTTTGCTTTAGCCATGGGTGTAACAGATTGGAAAACGAAGAAGTGGATTCCCGTCTTCAAATTAAAAATGTGAAAACTTTGGGCTTAATGTAGACTAGCTGGGTGAAAGGCCATGCACTATGGAGAAGAACAGAGAAGGTGGTAGGAGTCCTTTGGTTATTGGGACTTACTGGGACACCAAATAAAGTGGCCCCATTGTGTTCTAATTCACTGAGCAAATTGTTCATTTGAAATGCTTAGAAATCTTTTGCAAATTAAGCTAACGTGCAGTGCCTTGCAGTTTTGTGTCTTTTTCTGTTATGGTCACCATTTACAGCTATTGTTTAAAAGTTTTCTGAAACAACATAAACACTGTTGAAAATTAAGCACAGTTGAGAGTAACTGCTCGAGAGGTGCTTCTTGGTTCAGATGGCTGCAACTTGGGATTTGCTGGCATGCAGGAGTGATTCAGGTGCCTGGAGGTGTCTGAGGATTGGCGTGGTATTCAAATAACTGGAGTCACCTTCAAATCTCAAAGGTTAACATTGCATTTACTTACGGTTTCCGTTTTTTGTCGCTTAGTTGCTGAGTGAAAGAACATAGGCACTTTTGGTGTGATGTACTGGGAAATCCTTAAAATACACAAAAGAGCCCGGCGTTGCCTGGGTGACTTTGTGATGAATCTGGCTATGAAATATTTCTATATCTCTCTATAAAATATCTATAAAATAATTTAATTGAACTGTAGTCATAAACTGTTCTTCACTACTCTTCAGCTGATGACCGAATCATAGAATCGTAGAATCGGTGAGGTTGGACGGGACCTTTAAGATCATCAAGTCCAACCATTAACCTACCCTGACAAAAAACGACTTCTAAACCATGTCCCCCAGTACCACATCTACCCTTTTCTTAAACACCTCCAGGGAGGGTGAATCCACCACCTCCCTGGGCAGCCTCTTCCAACGTTTAATAACCCTTTCAGTGAAAAAGTGTTTCCTGAATCCAATCTAAACGTCCCCTGACATAACTTGAACCCGTTTCTTCTTGTCCTAATCCTGGTTCACCTGGCTGATGGTGGGACAGAGCACCAAAATGTGGACGACAGCTGTTGCCATTCCTTCTCCTTTCCTCGTTTTGCATTATTAAATAAGAGAATTAATTGAAACTGATACTCAGAACAATGTAAAGAAAAAAGGCTGGCTTTGAGATTAACTTGGTGATTCCTTGATCTTGGCACGACCATTTGTACTACAAATGATACGCTTTATTTTGGATTGCTGCTACTTTCATCTCCAACCTTGCTGAAAGACAGGTTTCCTCTATGCAACATCAATCCAAGGAGCTTGACAGATGATGTCTGTATTTTATTTTATTGTCTCTGGGGCCCTGTACATGATATATTTTTGATGTATGAAAATGAAAACAAATGAAAATGAGACTGGGGGTGTGGGAGGGGTCGAAACACACAGCCGTGGTACAGTTGTGTGGATGTATGGCCCGTGTGAATTTTAAATTATTTTTCTGGAAATCAGTTTGTAAAAGTTTAACGATGCATTCTTGAGTCTGTATATACAACAGCTGTTGGGTTTGAGTCTTTATATACAATGGTATATAACGTCAAGCTTACAAAGAGATGCTTGGAAACATGAAGTAACTGATACTGTTCTCTTTTTTTATTTTCATTTCCAAATCTTCAGCATAATACTTCAGTAAAAATAATACTGGTTTAAGACCAGGAATTTTATTAAGGTTTAAAAACTCTTGGAGGCGCTTGTTGACATATGAGAGAGGAATGAAGCACGTGCAGTACGTTAGCTTGAGTGGAAGGTTTCTGGGCTCTGCCCGCGTACCGTCACCGGGTTGAGCAGCAGCGGCAGCTCCTGCTCCCGTGTCTGTGGTGGCGGTGGGTTTGGGCGCCCGCTGCGCTGCGGCGGGCGGGCTGTGCTTGGGAAGCACTGGACTGCCCTTTGGGGAGAGCAATGAACTTCCTCTGTGTTACCTGAAGAGCAAAAGGGTTGAAGTGAAAGACAACAAAATGAAAATGCCCGCTATAGAAAGGGCGGAAGTGGAATAAACCAACTTTTTACCTCCACGCACCATTTCTACAAGTACTAATTTGATTACTTCTCTGTCCTGTCAAAGAGGCATGGAAGAGGACAGAGAGAACATGAAGAAATGAATTTAGTTCAATGAGTTTAAAATAAAATCCTGTCTTTTAGGATCAGTAAAGACCTTTATATTGTCAGGATACTACATACTATTTTGAAGTGGTAACACAGGTTTTCTGGAGGGCAGACATATGGATCAAGTGATACACACTGCCATCTTTGTGATATTTTTATAAAATCTGGAGGTTTTTTGTATTTGCACTATTTTCATGTGTCTGTAACTTGATGGGATAGATTAGGAAGCTGCTTGACCTTTAGTGGAAAAGGAGATTTTTCTCTTGTGTTGGGCTTCAATTTCATCTTCTGCAATTTCAAAGTAATTCTGTAAAATGCTTCTTGAGGGTGCCGTTGATCAATAGAATTAAACCAGCCCAAAAGCATAGCCCCTGAAATTGGGAAAATAAAAATTGGGAATGTACGAGAGAAAAGAAATTAACAAACTTCTGTGTCATGCTGTTAAGTTTACTTTGAAGCAGATTGCTTGCTATGAGAGGTTAATATTGACCGGGCTTGTATGTTTTGTTTTTTGGCAGGTAACCCTGGACTGGCAGGTTACTACAGGACCTTTATACAGGCCTTATATTGCGGACTAAATCAGCAGTATCCTGTTTGGGTTGTGAGCCATGCCGGACATTGTAAGCCTCCTAGTGGTATGGAAATGATAGAAGGTACAAAACTGTAACTTGTACATACAAATATTTATATCCCACCTGATTTTACTAGCAGAACTTGTGCCTGTTAAAAACAGCATGACGTGGTTTTTAAATGTCTCAATTATATTTCCACAGAACAGTTGTATGAGAAGAGAAGTTACTGAGGAAAAGAGTTTTTTTAGGTAAATTAGATTTGCTAGTCAAATAGGTGCTATTAAGAGAATACGAGAGTTTGCTAATTTCAGTCTTTAGAGACAAGTTATAGAGAAGAAGGTCTAGAATGTGTTGATGTTGTAGATTAGTAAAGTACATATTTTAATGAAATGTCCAATTCCAAGATTGAGTACTTGAGAGACTAAATTATCTCTGAATTTAAAAACAGTTGTACTAAATTAGTGAAATTCTAGGGAGCAAGTATATGTTTTTGAGACTGGGGTATAGGGCATTTGCAGGGCTGATGTTATAGAATCATAGAATCGCGGAGGTTGGAAGGGACCTTTAAGATCATCAAGTCCAACCATTAAGCTGCCCTGACAAAAACCCCTTCTAAACCATGTCTCCAAGTACCACTTCTACCCTTTTCTTAAACACCTCCAGGGATGGGGAATCCACCACCTCCCTGGGCAGCCTGTTCCAATGTTTAATAACCCTTTCAGTGAAAAAATGTTTCCTGATATCCAATCTAAACCTGCCCTGACATAACTTGAACCCGTTTCCTCTTGTCCTATCCCTTGTCCCCAGGGAGAAGAGCTCAGCCCCCATCTCGCTACAACCTCCTTTCAGGAGGTCTCCCCTCAGCCTCCTCTTCTCCAGGCTGAACAACCCCAGTTCCTTCAGTCGTTCCTTATAAGGTTTGTCCTCCAGACCCCTCACCAGCTCCGTAGCCCTCCTCTGGACACGCTCCAACACCTCAATGTCTTTCCTGTAGTGAGGGGCCCAAAACTGAACGCAGCACTCGAGGTGGGGCCTCACCAGTGCCGAGTACAGGGGGATGATCCCTTCCCTAGTCCGGCTCACCACACTGTTCCTGATCCAGGCCAGGATGCTGTTGGCCTCCTTGCCCCCCTGGGCACACTGCTGGCTCATATCCAGCCGGCTGGCCACCAACACCCCCAGGTCCCTTTCTGCCGGGCAGCTTTTGAGCCACTCCGCCCAGAGCCTGTAGCCTGCATGAAACAAGCTGCGTAAACAAGCATGTTGCTTGTTTATCTGTTAAAAGTCTTTTGACTTGCAAATCACCAGCAAGACATGGCAGTCAGCTCTAAGTGGGTGTTCTTAGTGTGCAGCATTTTAAGATGGGGGAGGCAGTAGCGAATCCTGTCCTGAAAGCTGCTTAGTGTCAGAAGACCTCTGGACTTGGCCAAGCTGCGGTGATGTAGCAGTAAATCAGTACAATTCTGTAGGACCCAAAGGTTCATCAACGAGAAGCAACGTGAAAATTTTGAAGAAGCAGCTGTTTTAGCTGTTTTAGCTGCATTACTTTCCCTCACCATCCTTTGCACCCGAGCTTTCAAGCATTTCTATTGTTTTATTTAATCTCAGGTGTGAAACTGAAACCTTTATTTCTTTGGTGGAATTCTTTTTAGTCATCACGTTCAAGTGTCAAACTAACCAGTGCTAGCAGTTGCTTCTCATAGGTAAGAAATCCCTATGTTTATGATTTCTGGTAGTGTTAACCATGAGATACAGGTAGAAGTCTGGCAACGGAAGGAGCTGAGTTTATTGCAGAGAACATTTGTAGGTCTGGGAACCTGCCCTGGGATCGCATCTGTAAGTGTGCATTTCATGAAAGGTGAGAGGTGTGTTTGGTGGCTTGGGATGGTGGAGCTAGTTGAAATGCAGAGGTTTTTAGGTGGGGCCAGCAGGGATGTTGTACAGTTGTCCCACTTCCACTGTGATGGTCCCCGTGCAGGTAAGGAAGGTGTAAATCTGTGGGAAGGAGAGCAGCCAGTAGGAAAAAGGGAGCTGATATCTAAGTTGAAACCTAACCTCCGACTGACTGCACTGTGTCCTCTTGCACTGACAATGCTCCTGTGAGAGAGCGGATTTTCAAGAATGTGGTAGCTTGTTAGGATGGACAGGGAGGAAGTGAAATACCGTAAGGACTGGTGCTGTGTCAAATTTTATTTGATATATTCACCCATGGCCTACAGAATGAGAGTAAACAGTGAAAGTTCTCCGTTTGTGGATTGTACTTCATAGCATTTAATTACTGGGAAGATATTAGTTGTCAGGGAACTAAAGGAGTATCGTACAAAATATAATTAGTAGGCAAATAGATGATAGATGAGTGTCAGAGAAGATAAATATGAGTTAATGCATCTAACAAAAAAGATCTCCTTTAACTGTGCCTGGGCGATCCGTAATTTGGAATTCATTTGTAAAACTCAGTAAAGATATTGGCATCATCACTGACAGTTCTCTAGTGTCATCGCTCATTGTACAGCAGCAAACAAAATTTAAGTCAACAAAACGTCGGACATAGCCATTGTTGCAGACAAGGCAGGAGGCGTTGGTTTATTCCTGTGTGTAACCAGTGACCTGCATCTTCAGCGTCAGAGTGCAGTTCTGGTGGGCATCCCAAGGTCAACATTTCAAGAGTGAAGTTGGTGAGCATATGGAGAAAGGCAGCTAAAACACCAGGGAGGCATCACCTTCCTTGTTATGAGAGATTATATGGCGCTTTGGTTCGGGGAGCAAAATGCTTCTTAGGAGCCTGACTGAGGTTTCCAAAATCATGGCAGTAAAAAAGTAAACGTGGAATAAAATAACAACAAATTCAGTAATGGAACTAATGGTCACGTAATGGTACTAGCGGATTTAAAACAGATAAAAGAAAGTATTCTTTATGCAACAGGTAAAAATTTAGGGAACTAGCAGCCAAAGCACTGTACTGTGGGCAAATTATATTAGTAGACTTAAAGTGATAAAACAACCTCATGGACAACTGGTCCATAAATGGTTGCTGACAAAGGCAGGTTCTTGTTGGACAGGTACATTGCTGTCGTTGCTTTGGACACTGAGGTCCTTGCTTTGGACGCTGACTTTCTCCACACTTCGGTGCTGCTTTCTGGTCCCAATACTATCTTGTGGCAGGGTTGTGAGCCTGAGGGATTCACCGCAGGGAAAAGGGATACGGAGAGTGGCCAGGCTTGGTTTCTCACTGAACAGCATCTACTCTTGCCACTGCTGAGCTTGGGGGACCCACTTTCCTGACACGATAAGGTGTTTTGTGTGTTCTCACTATCATGTGCCCGGATCTGTACTTCCTGGTGCACTTACTGAGCACCATGGAGCTAAGAAACGCATAGAAAGCCACTGATGGATCCTTTAAAAAATAATGAAAAGACATTAATGAGATTGTTTTCATATTTATTTATTAGGAGCACAGGAGCAGGAAGCTCACGTCCTGTCATTAGTATACATTTAGACAGTATTCCAGAATATTCCATAGCTAGCCTTTTTCAATGTAGTCTTCGAAGGAAGCCCTGAAAAGTTTAGTGACCTTTGTATATAATGGTGTTACTGCAGTTGCCATGGGTAATACACTGTGCTTTGCGGTAGCTTTGGGTGTAACGAAAGAAATACGGTTCATTTGAGAGATACTCGAGGGAAGGCACAAAGTGGCTGGAAGGCCTTATATTTTGCCATTTTATGTCAATGTAAGTTGTCTGCAGTGGGAGAAGAGATTTAGGATAATTCTCCCTCATCCTTATGATGCAAAAGAGATGAAAAGCAACTTTTAGATGTTGGAAGCCGATTCCCTTTCTTTTATTTATTTATTGCCAAAAATGTAATTGTCATTAATTGACTATAAAGGAGTGATGAAAATCACTAAACAAAGAATGGAGCGTTTTTGGAGTTTCCCAGGTGACTGACTGAAAGGAAAAGGGAGTCATGGAGTCATTGCTGATGTTCTGCTCCTGCTCCTGCATCCCACAGGAGTTCTTAAGTGATGTTTTGTGGCAATATAGCAAAAAACCCCAGAACTCCAAGGACCAACAGAAGCACATGCATAGAGACAGATAATTCTCTTCTCTGCAGCTCTTCCTTACCTTCTAGGTTCTGGATTGCTAAGGCAAAGTTCCTGTGCCAAGGACCACTGTGTAGGATTGTGAAAACCATGTCAATTACTAATATGCCACATAAAACTAGGAAAAGGGGATATTTTGGCAAAGAACCAGGCATGGAACTGTTATTGTAAAAATTCTATGTATTCTTTTGTGCTTCTGATGGGCATTTCATAATTCTTCTTTTGAAATAGCCTCCTGCAAATCCTCTGAGGAAGTTCACTATTTCTTGATAAGAAGGATGAGGGCATAAATTGACAAAGACAACATTTCAGTCTCTGACACTATTGATTCCTGAGGTTTTTCTGGTTGGAATATACCAAATGAAAAAAAGAAGAGGAGGAAGCTACTGTGAAAGGCAACTTCATACCGATTCATTTAGAGCAGTCTACGAGCTTTTTGGTCAGGCACTCCTATCAATAAAAAATTTGTGTCAGTAAACAATTTTCCAGCATGCGCCCCCGATATATCTTTTGGGAATGAATATAAATCGTGTACATGTGCTACTGAATTTCTCATATTTTCTTCCTGCACCCCAAAGTGTGTGCACCTCACTTTGGAGACCACTGATTTAGAGTGGGCAAGTATGTAACTAGTACAGTGAACATATAAATGATGCTGCCTGTAAAGTAATAAAGGGTTTAAAATGAAAGAAACTATGCTGGAATAATGTGCCTGGTTATATTTAGATCAAGTAGATTTTGAAACTCTCAGAAAGACTAAAGCAAGTTTTCCAACAGCAACCATCAATCCCAGACTACTTCCTCATTACTGGAGGCGTGTCACAGAGTGGTGTGAGAACCAAACAAAGCTACACCCTTCATTTTTACTTCTGTTTGATATCCTCTATTCGGAGAGCTCTTGCAAGCTGTGCTCCTCAGAGACACGCAACATTAATTGAACATTTAATTGCTGTAATTCTGTTCCTAGCAATCCATCCACCGTGATAAAAGGTTTGAAACTTATTTTTACTCAGTGAATGCAACAAAAAAGTTATACCTCAATTTCAATTTCTTCATCCTCGTCTTCAGCTTTTAAAAAAGCAGTTGTTTCAAGCGCTGCTGTGACTATAAAACAGGCCGACATCAGCCCTTAGGTATACACAAAATTACAAAATGGAGAGTGGTTTTCTAGCCCTTGATTATTTTGTTTAAAACTGGCATAATCTATATATGCTTTGTAAATGTTCATATAATCTTAAAAGTTTTGGGGTATTTTTGCAATGCCTGATATGGAGACTTTACTCATAGTTTTCCTAATGAAGAATGTGTTCATGCCTCTTGAACAGATGCTACCTATGAACGGGTTCTTTTATAATGCCAAAACCTCTGCCTACTTACTTACTCTGATAGTTTCCCATGCCAAGTACATTATGATTGTGTTGTAAGTCTTTTTAAAGTGCAGCTGTTTGCACATAATTTGGTTAATTTCTACCTTATAAGAAAGGAAACATGTATACAAACAGATCATAATTAAGATGTGGCAATTTTTTCCTTAAAAGTAAAAATAATCGGTAGCTATACTCACAGCTGGTTTATTCTTTTCAGTTCTGGAGCTTCTTCTAATGTGTCACTCCACTGAAGAATATGCATGACAGTTCTTTTGAGATTTCTGATCTGATAAGATATTCTCCTGCATCTAACCAAGTAACTTATTAGATGTGAGAGTTTATTTAAAGTGGAACTTAGTGTTTCCAGTATTAATTGTTCGAAGTACCCTCTTGCCCAATGCCCTTGCTGTCAAGACAGAAGCTACTGCCTGAACAGCAATATCTGTAAGTTAGTGTTTTCCTAGGGATTAAATGGGTGGTCTTCTGACTTGGTTTGCAAGGCAGGTCATGGTTTCATGGTGTATAGCCCTCACTGAGTGTTTCGTTTTATAGGTAGTGAAATTGGAAGAAAATAAATTGTGTTGCATTGCTCTCTCGCAAACGTATGATTTCCTATAAGCAGAAACAGAAAACAGTTTAAGGAAAAAGTGAACAAGTACTCTGGTGCTTTTAAAAGAAATTAAATCATTAAATAGTGCTACTCTTAAATACTGTGTAAACGTCTTGATTTAAAAAAAAAAAAAGACAAAACTGAAAAATAAAATGAAGATTAAAAATATTCCATATATATTCGCACTCAAATTGCTCTGTCAAAATGCCGGTATAGGTGCTCAGCTTGTGGGGGTGAGCATTGTAATGCGTTATGAACTGTGGAGGCTGAAGCTCTGTACTTTATGTTATGAAATCCAGTTGAGTAGAAATGCTTGAGTACTGCAGAAGCCCTAAAGGCCCGTGGTTAGGAGTAGCACCTCTGGTGGCGATGAACAGTAGTTGGAAGCTTTTCAAGAGCCTTTCAACTCCTTTTGATAGGAAACAAACTGCTAGTTAAAACTAACACATATCAGTGCACAAATCCTGAAATTATTCCTTGCTAATATCCCACTTAAAAATAAGGACAGAAAGACTCAGTCTTGCCCAAAATGTCTTTAAAAGCTGTGGAAACTGGGAGATTAGATAGGAAACGCTTGACCCTCAGTCCCCTACCTCCCTTTTTTAGCTCCCTGGTTGGCTTTTGCCAGTAAAGGCTGTATAGACAGCAGGTGTACATACATAGCTGTGCCTTGGGATGGTCTAATTCTGTGGACATCTGTTGTGGTTTGATAAGAAATACAACATCTCAGACAGAAATAAGAACAGTAGAGCACATCTTTGGTTTTGTTTCTCCTCAGGACCACCAAGATACTTTTCTTTATATCAAAGTGAGATTGAGAAGAAAAGAAAAATGAAATCAGAATTAAATGGTTTATTGATTTTTGGTAATATTCTGTATATGCCAAGTGCTATATGAAGTAGTGTGATTCATATCTTAATTGATAAGAAAGACAAAACTGATGCATTAAAATATCATCTACCCAATAAATGGCTAGTCATCAGTCATGTCTTAATGATACAATATTTGGTCTCATGATAAATTCTATTAAAGATAAATCTCTAGAACTTTCTAAACTGTACAGATTAGTATTGAGCTATACACAGTCATAATGCAAATACTTTTTATTGTTTTAGTGAGGCGTGTTTATCCTTTGGAACAGGTTGTCGACTGAATCTGCTGTTGTTTTGTTTCTGAATCAATATTAGGTATCTTCTGAATGACAGGGAAGATTGAGTGACATTCTTAATAGCCTAGTTACAAGACAAAATTCTTTGATCTTTTATCTCTTATGGACTGTAGAAAATAATAGTGTGTCCTTAAAATCTGGTAAACTATCCTTAGTTCATTTTCCGTGATAAAAAGGGGTAGGTAAGGATTGATTTATAGTCCAACAAAAGAGTGTTTCTGTTGCTTTTTCTTTATGCGGGGAGAGTAGGGCCTTCAGACCATTTTGAAAATGAATTATATCCTTAAGAAGCAATATGGGAAAAAGCACAGAAATGGTGCAGGGATAATAAATTATTTATGAAGACATTGATTATATGATCCCGAAATGTTAATGTACTATCAGTGTGAAGTTTTGAAGTGAAATTAAGTTTTGTATAAAAAAAAAATATATCTAGTGTTACGGGAAAATTTGGAAGCTATGTGCAGCTTGAATTTATTTGATATATTGCTTCTTTGCTGTTGTTACAGTTCGTCTGAATGGAGTTTGCTTTTCCAGCCCTCTGACTTCTAATGAAACTGCAGAATTGACTGAGTGAGATGGTGCCTCTAGCTAAAGTAATATCAATCTACAAAAAAAAAAAAAAAAGACTGAAATCATTTGTGTAAAACTGAATTTATACTTCAGCAAGTTAATCATCTCCTTGATTGCTAGATAGTTGTCCCCAAATGACAGATGTAAGCGTGGGCATGATTAGCAAATATGAGCCGTAAGTTTCTACCATCATGATACGCTATGCTGGCAGGAAAACACCTAAAATAGTAGCCTGAGCAAGACAAGGAGCATGGTGTGCTATAATAAGAGGGTTGTGAGTTATTTAGGACAGTGATTCCCAAGCTGTGGTCTGTGGGCCACTGGTGGTTCCCAGGACACTTGCTTGTGGTCCAAGAAGAGCTGGCTGATCAGGTGGAGCTGGCTCTCTCACAGGTTTCCACTTGCTAAGCAGAACTAATGGTAGCTAAGAATAGTTTTCCAATAACACTGGTTTTGTGTAAGCATTTGCTGTGATGGCCTTAGGGATGTTGTGCCACCATGAATGTGTGGTGGTGGCAGGGAGCGGGATCGTGGTCTGCACTGCTGCAAACAGGAGAGGGAGGAGATGGTGGAAGTTAGGTGTTCCAAGAACTGGGCTTCTGGAAATAGGGAGCTAACAGCAGTTAGCTAACAGCCTTTGTTTTTCTTCTTGTGTATAACCCCCAAAGAGAGAAGTTACGCAGGCACAGGGAGTCAGTATGCATTGGGTAATTTTAGCTAGCTTGTGGCTCTCATTTATTTGAAGTAGTACGGTTGTTTTTAGTGATTGCTGATGTTGGAGGATACCCTACACTGCTGAATCAGGTGAATCAGAGCTACTGGCAACCTGTTCGATCGGTACAGAAACACCTCAGAATTAGCGTCTGTAGTGCTTAGAAGGTTTTTGGCCAGTGAATCTTTAGGCTTCGGCACTGTTTGGTTAAATATCGAACGGCAGTAGTAATGGCAGGTATCTGGCCACATTCAGGTACCCAGTGATAGCCATGTTTAAAAGGTGTTTCTGTCTTGTCTTGTACAAGTAAAGGGAGAGAAGCAGCAGAAAGGCAGCTGAGCTGTCATCTCACGTATTTTAAGCTTATGGGTACACACATTTAATTCACATTACACACATTTAATTAGCATTAATTTATATTTCAACGATATTTTCTGCGTCCTAGGCCTGTTGATTCAAATATCCGAGAGTCATTGAAAGATGGAATATCTTTAATGCAGATTCTTTAATTTCTTTATTATATAGCAAGGTGTCTCCCAGTCCAATGGTAGGTTAATTAAATACATTTAGAAGAACCAAGTAGTAAGCAAGCTGTCCAGGTCGAATTAAGCTAGTTTCATAGCAAAGTGTCTTTTTTTTTAATGCATAGCAAGGAGAAGTTTCCTGTTTTCGAAGCTGGCCTCAGCACTCATTAGTGGTCTCTTGACATGGTCAGCAGCGAGGGATCCCACATCGGGCTGTGCGTGGAGGAACTGGATGTTTTCACAGGAGGGGCCAGGAGCCCTCAGCTCAGCGCAGTGCAGTCCTGCTGCCCCTCCTGGCACAGCAATCGCTGCCACCCAGAAATGTTATTCCTTCCTCATCTTTGGAAAAGGCAGCTTAAGGAAGGAAGTGTGTGTGTGCATGTAAAAGTTATTATGAGGCATTTAAATCGTGAGGTTTTTGTCTTGGCCTGGTAAGATCTGCATTTTACTGTATGGTTTTAGTGCTAGGTGTCTATTTTGAGGAAACAAATGATCGTTTCACGTTATGAACCCACTGGAATGTTTTAAATCTAAATGTGTGAAAAGTAAGCAGCCCTAGGGATGCTGCAGTACTCCATTGACTTCTTTCCTTTGAGCCACATTCGTTAATTATTCATACAGGTCCCATAATAGTGCCCATAATTATGCAAATAAAGCCTTTGAGTGAAATCTTGGCTTTTGGCATTGACTTTATCAGGTCTTGCTTAATTTTAAGCATGTGTGTAAAAAAATCTTGTTCCATTCAAAATCAAAACTAAGAAAATAACATTTTGCCATATGTGAAGTATTTCCAAGTTGCTCTATTGTTTTCTTTTCTGGCCAACTAAAATGACAACAATTTTAACTGCTCGTAGCATAGTACCTTAACAGCCACGTATTTATTTGTAATTATCACTAACACACGATTAAGCTGATTATGGTACCACTTAATACATTGCTCTGTATTCCATTGACTTGGATGGAGTAGTGGCCAATTTTTGTTGATGTCACGAAGAAGAGGACATTTCTTATAGCTATATGAAAAATAGGTTCTCGATATTCTCTGTTTCTTTCAAGCTTTTCCACTGACGCTGTCAAGGTAGTATCTGTAGGCATACTATTCAAAAATGTCTATGAATAGCTTTAATACATTCTAGTACTTTATTCAACTAATTCCCCTGTTAAAAGAAAGAGAATTTTTCATCCATACCTATAAATACAGGTAATATAATTCTACTTTTAACTATGTGCTTTAAAGTAACAACTTTTAAAACCTGATACAGTCTTCCGGATCCTTATCCAGAAAAAAAGATGTTTAACAAAAAAAATGTATAAAAATTGACATTCATCCATTGTGGAGTATAATGTCGTTGCTGCATTCCAGGAAACTTTGGATGTAGGTTTTGAGATTGTTTATGGATCGTTTTCCGCCTTTCACCCCATGACATAGGTATGTTCTCCAGCTGATACCATCACTTCTAATTAGATGCAGATGGCTGTTAGTGGGGGGAAAAAAAGTATTCAAGAATGTGAACCCTGTGAAAAGGTAACATTTATGTCTTTTGATGTCTTGACTTTAGAAGGCACGTCACATTTCACGGAGATGAGCAGTGCTGTGATGTTTCCGAGTAACTCATTTAAATGTTTACCATACTATTGTAGGGAAAGTAAAAAAGTAAAATAATGTAATAAACAAGATATGGAGATGCTTCAGATTATTTTGCCAAGGGTGAACGCTTAGGAATCTTTTAATCCAAGTCAGTTTGAAAGATACTTGCGTCTGCCAACAGAATGAAAACAAACTCTCCCCATCACAGAGAATAATCCCTTCTGTCTGAAGGTGTATCAGGTCTGGATTTGTTTTGATAGTTAAGTCAGAAAGCTTATTCGCTACATAGGTTAGCTGTAGGAAGAAAGCTGATCAATACTTTTATTTATTAATAGGAATTTCTAGTTTATGATACAGACCTTTGATTTAATTTTAATACCTACAAAGCTTGCAACAAATGGTGCAGTCCTTCATGGGATCAAGCTAGTGTTTAATGGCAGTTTATTTTTAATTCACAATGACCTACAGTTGTAAGACTGAGGAACCATCAGCAATGAACGACATAATTCCAGATTCTAAAAATAATCAGGTTTGGCACCTAGAGTCTTTCTGTTTGCTTTGGTTTTAGGAGTTTCCCTTTCTTTAGGGACCAAGGTAGGCAGTTCAGGGAAATGCAGGAGACTGTCAGGCAGACTATGTGGGAAGAAGTAACCACAAATGGCCTCATTCTTAGATAATCAGCATCGTTAATGAATTATTCTTACCTGTAGTACATCTACTTAAATCTCTCAGCAAGATCCCAGTAAGGGCAGTGTGCTCTGAGAAATGGTACAGTATTGTTGACTCAGGTTGAATGAGGGGCTCTTGTTGCTGCTTGCTGGATGACGGGGTTTTTCCTTTTTTCCTCCTTTAGATACTGCATGGGACTATTTTTCTTTAAGTTAAACATATTCGTACCTTTCTAAAGGTTGAATTTTATGTTTTGTGCGTTAATACATTTATTAAAATAATCTAATTTACTGCAGCTATTGAATTACTGGTGTGCTTAGGTGACTACTTAGTTGCCAAGTTAATTCCCATGGGGTTAAATGTTATAGCAGACTACTAAAATTCTCTGGGATTGCCGTCGTACTGTCATTTTTTTCAGACCAGAACTGCACTGACTTCTGTACTAGTGTTTACGCGATGTGGAGGAAGAAGTTTTATCCTGCAATTCATCATGAAGAGACGAATTTCAGTACTTTTGAATGCGCTTTGGTATATATTAAACTCTACATGATCATATTTGGATCTGTTTATATGTAGAGTGCGGGTCAAATTCGGTTGCTGTCTTTTTATATAAATTATACACAGGCAGTTTCAAAGACTTTGTAATGAGCTATGGCTTTGATGTCTGCTAATGTAAATTAATGAGAAAATCAACTTTTGCCCGATGGTGACCCTCCCACTGCCTGTGGGTCACAGGTGAGTTAGTTTGCCTTCTGTGTAGCACATCTCACCTGTGTGAAAATGAAGACCAAAAAAAAAGTCTGTTATTCATCTATAATGACAGATCGGCTTTGTAGCAGTGGCACTTTCGTCTCTATTTCAGCTATAATGCAAAACTCCAAGAAAAATACAGCCATCGCAGTATCTTTGGCGCGTCGCCATACTTGCTGTGCTGGGCAGGTCAGCTGGGCGACTGAGAATGAAACCTTCAGCATTTTCTGCAGGAAGGGTAAAAAGGAAATGGCTATCTTGATAGTAGGGAATGAATCTGCCAATTCATTTTTAAGTAGTGTAACAGAACACTGGAGAAGATATAGATCATAATTTAAAGTGGTCGATTTGACAAAAATGTGTTTCATCCCCAAAGATACTAAATTATAGAATTATAAATCATAGAATCATAGAATTGTCAGGGTTGGAAGGGACCTTGAAGATTATCTAGTTCCAACCCCCTGCCCTGGGCAGGGACACCTCCGACCAGACCAGGCTGCTCAGAGCCCCATCCAGCCTGGCCTTGAACACCTCCAGGGATGGGGCATCCTCAACCTCTCTGGGCAACCTGTTCCAGTGTCTCACCAACCTCATGGTGAAGAACTTCTTCCTAACATCCATTCTGAAACGACCCATCTCTAGTTTTAATCCATTCACCCTAGTTCTACCATTACCCGACATCCTAAAAATTCCTTACCAGCTTTCTTGTAGGCCCCCTTAAGATACTGGTTGTCCACAATAAGGTCTCCTCAGAGCCTTCTTTTCTCCAGACTGAATAACCCCAACTCTCTCAGTCTGTCTTTGTAGGAGAGGTGCTCCAGCTCTCGAATCGTCCTTGTGGCCCTTTTCTGGACATGTTCCAGCACGTCCATATCTTTCTTGTAGTCGAGGCTCCAGATCTGGATGCAGTACTCCAGGTGGGGTCTCATGAGAGCAGAGTAGAGGGGGAGAACCAGCTTCCTCCACCTGCTGGCCACGCTTCTCTTGATGGAGCCCAGGATGCGGTTGTCTTTCTGGGCTGCAAGTGCCCACTGACGGCTCACGTTAAGCCTCTCGCCCACCAGCCCCCCCACGTCCTTTTCCTCAGGGCTGCTCTCAAGCCAGTCACTGCCCAGCCTCTATCGGTGTTTGGGATTGCCCCGACCCAGGTGGAGGACCTTGCGCTTGGTTTTGTTGAACTATGAGGCTGGCATGGGCCCACCTCTCGAAGTAGCTAGTGAAGTACGAAATGCCTTAGTATTATTTTAGCATTACTCTGAAGATAGGGTGTTATTTTAGTATGATTCTGAAGAGTCGTACTTATTTGAGCATTTCCGTCTTGGTCTACATCACAGTTCTAAATAAAATTTTAGGATGGATTTTCAAGAGAAATCAGGACTGGCCTAACAAATTAAAAGTTTCAGCTTGGATTCAGTAGAAGCATTGAGCACTTCAGAAAACGTCACCCATTGATCTGTCCAGTCGCTGTGAAGTACAAATTCTCTGTTGTTCCTTGTGCTACTGTATAGCAGCCCCTCCAGGTATACTCCCAGCTGCTTGCTTTCCCCCCTTTCCCCCTCTTAACATCGTGGTCTGCTCCTTGTCGTTTTTCTTCTACTTTTAAAATAAGACTTTGTATTCCTTGTCTGTGGAATAACATGGGTTGTCTTCCTTGGGCAGCTGTCCGTCTTTGCTCCAAACTTCGGCTCTCCCTTGTTTGCTCTCATTTCTCGATTTGTCTCTGTTTAAACTTCACAAAGTTTTGCAGTGCTGTTTTCAGCAGGTGGGACTGTTAGACTTGCCTACTGCAGCGCAGCACCTCTTTTATCAGGCACTGACAGAGTCAGTTCCTGTGACGTTATATTCATCCATTTTTGTTCCCTTCAACACTCATACAATTGCCACTGTCCTTTCTTTACCTCCTATGCTATATCTGCCCAGTCTTGGCGATGGGTAGAACATCATCATTCCATTCTTCTTCCATTATTAAACTGTTCAAGCACAAGTTGTTGTTAAAGTGTGCAATTTACTAAAGTTACTTTTAGTTGCTTCATCCAGTAAGAAAGTTCTATGCCTTTCAAGATTAAATTTTCGCCATGTTAAATTGGAAGATGTTAGGTCTGGCCAAAAATGAGAACATCTTGGTACCGACAAACTTTTCAGTAAAGAATTACCTTAAGGAACAGTATACTCCGGGTGCATTATTCCTGGAGAGGCTCGTACGTCACATGCCTCGGACTGATGGTGCAAGATAATTCAAATACCAGTGAAGAGCATTTGCCCCTGCAAAACTGGGTCATACTATTTCAGATCATATGTGAAATGGGTATTCATAAGGGAAAACGCAAGGTAGAGATTTGCAGGAGTACCACCTGCTAGTTAGGCAAAGCAAGGAAAACAGACTTCTTGGAAAGTCAAAGTGGATTTTGAGGGGCCTAGACTGATTTTTGCAACCTAGCCTTTTTTTGTGGTGTAGGCTCAGCAAATCAGCAAGATAATGGAAACTGCAAGGTTTTCTCTGCGTTGCTTGGTCAGACATTATCGGTACAGTAATCCCATCCGGAGGCTCAGACTGAATGTGGAGCCCTTTCAGGCAGAAGTCCACACCTAGGTGCACGCTTTTTCCTGAAGGTCTTGTTATTGACTTAATTTTCTCATCCACCAGATCTTCAAGTAGAATCGTAGAATCATAGAATCATGGAATTGTTTAGGTTGCGAAAGACCCTTAAGATCAAGTCCGCCTGTTAACCTAACACTGCCAAGTCCATCACTAAACCATGTTCCTGCACACCACGTCTACCCGTCTTTTGAATACCTTCAGGGATGGTGCCTCAACCACTTCCCTGGGCAGCCTGTTCCAGTGCTTGACAACCCCTTTCAGTGAAGAAGTAGCTCAACTTCTTCAGTGGTGCAACTTGAGGCCATTTCATTTTGTCCTATTGCTTGTTCCTTGGGAGAAGAGACTGACTCCAACCTCGCTACAGTTTCCTGTCAGGTAGTTGTAGAGTGCAGGAGCTCTACTTTCTCTCGTTGTTTTAGAAGTCTCTGCCACTGCAAAGCTACTTCATTGCTTCCTTCCTAATCCCTCTTTTTAGCTTATTTTTGTCTGCAGTGCAAGAGAGGTGTGCATCTGGTATGGGAAGACTGAGCCCAGTTACGTTGACAACCACTCTGGTGATTTGTCCTTGCTGTTACTCTGGAATGTTACTCTGGAATGCCCAGGGACCTCAGCACCCCAGGGAGAGTAACATGTCCAGGGGTTCCCACTACACTGGTGTTACTGGTTTTGTTTGGTACCTGTATGATTGTATGTAGTCCTGACTATTTCAGGCTGTGTTCAGTGATTCTTCCTGAGTAAACTGATTCATTTTGGGATTACCGGAAGAGGGGAGAATGGCTGGAAGATTTGGAAGGACTGCCAGTACTGAAATTATTTGTTATATTACAAGCGTAGAAGTGCACACCTAGACAAGAAATGACTTTGAAACTAGAAAAAAAAAAGGGTAAAGCCTAGATAAAGGCCTAACTTATAGTAAAGTAAGGGCATGCTGTTGTTTCTTCTGCTCTGTATTTACTTGTCTCATAGAGGGTATTCTGCAAAAAAAAATGGTGTGCGGAGTGGGGTACCTGGTGTGTTGGAATGACCTTACTTGAGTTTTACAATACTGAGCTACATGAGCATGGCATTACAGGGCTTTTTCCTCAAAATAAAAGTGGTCCTTAATAGTCCAAGCAGTGTGCTGCCATCAAAGGTGCAGCCTAGAAGTGAAAAAAGTATGAGGCTAAAGAAGTCACAGTGAATTTTATACTTGTTCCTGTATCAAGATACATTTTAGCTACCAAATCACCTCAGCAAGGAATTCCCTTCCAGTTATATTCGTGGGGGCAAGTGAAGAAGGGAATTCACAGAGCCTTTCACTTGGCTTCAGAGTGTCCAGAAAACAAGAAATGTGACACGAACAATCATCTTCTCCTAGGCTCCGACCTCTTTGCATTTGCTCCTTCAGGTCACTTTATGATGGAAATGTAGATCTGCTCCTATACAGTGATGATTCTCTAACTTCTGCCCTGCCAAGTTTTTTCGGTTTGTTGCACTTTTTTTTTTTTTAATAATATCATATTGAGGATTCTTTTAATTGTCACTTTCTGTAGTTAGTCAGCTCACTGGCTGTAAAATGCAGTCATTCAAATACAGAAATCTTTTCCATCTATGTTGTGTAGAACACCCGTATTAGATTTATGCACGTTAGATTCTGGAGGCATAGATTGGACGTTTGCCTTGACAAAATTGTAGAGAACCAACAAAATTCTATTTCAAAGTTTGTAGTGTTATCTTGTCGTATTTGTTAATAGTTACCCTAATCGGTTTGAGGGAAGCAGGACTGGTAGTGCAAAATAAAAAGTCTCTCACAGATATGTTAATTTAATAAGTTCAGTGTACTGCTATATGCTTTTAATAAAAATTTTGGGTTTAGTATTTGTCATGTTTATTAGTTCATTCTGTCAGACTGTGCTTGTACTCATTTAATTATAGGACAGCTTCCTTTGAAAAACAGATTAGGTGTTAAACAAGCGTCCCAGCAATAGGTATGTACAGAGCAAAGGTAATCAGTACTTCCATTTGTAAATTAAGGTCTTGTTATTTTTCTAATAAGGAAAATAATACATATGACCACTTCAGTATCTTGAGTAAATGGTAATTTATTTGTGGAGGATACCTTTACAGAAAGTAATTGCTCCAATAAACACTAATGAGTGGTGTGTTTATCTTAAAAATTGCATGAACAGTTCCTGAGGGTACTAGGGCCAGATTAAGGTCTAAGGGTTAATCTAAAACACAATGCTTTAAGACCCAGTTCCTGGTGTCAGGGGGAGTTCGTCAGTATTTATTGAACATTCTTTCACGGTTTTCATCCCATTTCTTTGGCATTTTATCGCTTGCTGATACAAATTATCCAGGGTTCAATAATCAAACGAAAGATTGGGTGAAGCATCCAGGCTTTAAGTTATATGTCTTTAGGAATATCTTTTCTAACACATTTGCCCATATTACACCCACAAACTTGAAATCACAGTTTTTAAGCTTGCAGTTGTATTTAAACATTTTCAGGTGGCATCATTCAGTTGTCAGGAATTATTGTGTTTTGCTGAAGAACACAATCAATCAAATGATTATTATTTAATGTCCAGAATTATGCTTCTGACTATGCACACCAACTTAACAGGTAATCCTTTCTAAGTAATTTAGTTGTAGGGTTGCCTGTCACTACATGTAGGTGAAGATAAAACTTTCCCCAGGTTGCTCTATCTAAACAGTAGTTACTCAGTCACAACTGCTGTCACAACACTTCCCAACAGCGTTCGTATGTATTTGTAGTGGAAAAAGGAGGAGAGGCATAAAGTCTAAAAGACTTGGCCCCATGTGTTGATTGCACTTAAGGTATTTGATGGAGATGCAGTGGACTTAACGTGACCCTGAGCTAGCTCTCCTGAACTACTTGGTTGGCCATACTTGATGTCTTGTGCCTTCACTTTGCATACACTTCGATGTCACCGCTGACCTTTCAGTATCTTCTCTCTCTTTGCTTTTCTTCCTCTTGCTACTTTCTTGCAATGCTACTGCATTTTCATGTCTTTAAACTTGTTATTTCTCCTCACTGTTAACATTAAACAGTATGGTCATGTGTCACACAGCTGATAGGAGCAGCATCTTCAGAGGAAGAGGTGAATCCCAGGGAAGTGGTGGAATTGCCATCCCTGGAGGTATTTAAAAGACGGGTAGATATGGTGCTGAGGGACATGGCTTAGTGCTGGTTTTGGCAGTGTTAGGTTGGTGAACTTGATGATCTTAAAGGTCCCTTCCAACCTAGACAGTTGTATGGTTATATGGTTTCTATGGTTATAATCTTTTTCCAGTAGTCTGGTTCACTCTCCAGATATTACTTGTCCTTATCCTGTATTGGCCCTGCTCTGGCAGGGGGGTTGGACTAGATGATCTACTAAGGTCCCTTCCAACCCTATGATTCTGTGATTCTGTAAAAGGTCCAGTTCTGAAAATTCTTGACCTCAAGAGTTTATACGGGTGGTTCATTAGAGTTTGTCCTTAGATATCCTGGTACTACCTCCTAGAGTAACTGACCCAGGGAAGAAGAAGGTACAATGCAGGCAGGGCATTGGTTTTTACCCCCATTTCCTTCATGGCATATAATTACAAGTCACCTTTTCACACAGTTCCTTACCTTTTCATGAGTAATTTGGAGGCCTCATTATGAGCAGATCTTGGGACACACTTTAAAGTCTCTCCACGAGAAGTTGGCAAGTGTCCATATGTACTGAGCTCAAATGTTCAGTCACCTGGTGCGACCAGGGTGCTTGTGAATTCGGATGCGCAAACATTCCCTTGTGAGATTAGGGAAGTACAAAGGCTTGCAGAAATTACATGCACAAATGTGAGGGTACTGTTAGAAACTCTGGCCTCCCATATCTTTTTGATTCATCCAGTAAAAAGGAGTCTATGATTTTTGGAGACTTCTTAATGAAAAGCTAAACTTTATGACTCTCCAATCTTAAGTCTGACCATATAACTGATATGCTTTTTCTTTTCTGCCTAAGAATTTCCCTTGCATACACAGCAGAACAACCACACGCAATTCTCGGTTATTTCCCTGAAAACTAAAGTCCTCTTTCCTAGCAAGATTAACTTGTCGACTAATCATAGAGAAAACACTTTATTTTAATCTGTCATTGTTTTCTGACTGTGGGTTTAGCAGAGGTCAGAAAAAGAGATTCATTAAAGTGATGGCGCATTTGTTTTTCCGAAAGTACATCAGAAGATTAATGCTTTGCCAAAGAAAATAAAGAAATACAGTATTTCTTTTAATACGCTTCGGCTAAATAAAGTCTTAAAATCACATGCTTTGGCCCAGATGGGGTGTTTGCAGCATAAGGTACAACTCGTATAATTTCTACTATCTGAAAGGTGCTTAAATGAGCTTTCCTTCAGCCACGCCGTTTGTCCCACACCTGAGGTGAAGTAACTCTGGTCCCTTCTCTGATGTAGAGCCATCGGTGAGCTGACTGCCAGTGTGTTTGTGCAAGCTTGTTTGCTTATATAAAGAACCCGTTTAAGCTTCTCCACCCAAGAAATTCATGTTGCTTTTGGATGATCCCCGGTCGATTTTATTCTGTAAAATAAATAAATAAATCTTCCAAACCTGTGACACAGCCCAACTCTCACATATTTTGGACTCTTAGAAGTGTAACATTTGTGTTGGGGAAACATGAACTGACACAAGGCATGGGCAATTTTATATTTGTCCAGAAATAAAATAGGATGTGTGTTTCAATATAGGGTTATGTGGTGTTGAAGTTTCGCTGGAGAAGAGTGCAGGGTCAGTCGGTGATGAGGAGTGTTGTGTGTGGATCGCCAGAGCCCATGCTGCACGCTCATCCTCCAGTGTGGCTTCTCTAGGAGTGGTGCCAACGTGATTTGGTTTGGCAGCGAACCAGTATTTCGGAAGAAAAGGAAAAGTTGTGTTAAAACGGCTAAACAATTCTCTGGGGTCAGCATTGGCTGTCAGGGCTCGCTTTCGGTCTACGAGAGGTTGTTTGTGTATGTAACATCGGCCAGCACAGGTGGGAATCTGAGCATCCTTGTGCTGCGTGGGGCTGAGCAGGGCTGCGCAGAGGATGCTTCGGCCCAGTGCAGTAGAACAGCTCCCTCTGATCATCATCCATCATAACTAACCCATCCAATTAAAAATCGCTTCTGCAAGCTCCACTCTCCCCTGCTCCCTTAAGGAAACACCAGTGCACAGGCTTGAGCTAAGTATGCTCAAGTCCGAAACTCAAGTCCAGACAAATATGAGGAGGAAAAATCCCTTATTTTCACTCTACTCTTAATCCCCACACATAGTCTTCTTCGGAGTTCTTGCTTTGGCAACAAAACTGGTTCTGAATAGGCACATCTCTGCTGAAATCAGTAACAAGTATGAATATATTGCTATTTATTAGGTAAATAAATATTAATTTAGGTATCTAATGTCTTAATAAGTAAAATAATTAACTGTATTTTTCTCACATAGTTATCTACCTTAACTTGGAAAATGTTGAGACTGGGATAGACTGTCCTTGCTATATTGTTTATGGATTGCGATGCAGCAGTGTTCAGCTGCAGATATTGATATACATCTCCTAGAGCAGATACTGAATTTGTGTAGTGAAAAGCGGGCATGAGCGTCATGAGACTGAACAATACAAAGAAAAATTTGGGTTGTTCCTTGCTTGGTTTCTAGGGTCTTTTGAGCCATGAGAAATTCTCTAGGAGATTTATACACCTACTTTACCTCTTTTCCCTTGCTCTAACCTGGAAAGAAGCTGAAAGTCTTGTAAAATCACTTATTTTCAAGAATTAAAGCTATGAACGGAATGTCAAACGTTAAAACGTGCTGATAAATCACTGGAGATGGCAGTGCCTGAGTAAAACACTATGAAAATGATAGCAAATGTTTACAAGGGAAAATTAACCTGCTCAACCCAAAATATGGTAATATACATATATTCGATATAACGTACACTTTCACTTGTTGCTGTATCCAGTGGGCCATCATATTTGTAGTATTCTGTGGTTTATGTGTGTTATATATACCCTCAATTAGATGTGTGATGTAGACAGCCCACTCCTGCATGAGGTTAAGCTGCTGTGGAAGTAAATAAAATGTAGGAAGGACAGTTTTTGCTAAAAATAGAAACTAAGTTCAAAACCAATGTTTTGGCCTTAGGCTTTTACTTAGGGTTTTGGAAAACAGAACGACCTCCTTGTTTTCCATTACTTGTAGAAAGCCTAATAAGCAAAACATGACTTCTCATCTAATTTTGTATTCCTTGAGTGTGTTTTAGTAAACCCATTTTTCTTTTAGAGTAAACTACTATAAATTATGCTGGGATATGATCATTAATAGTTTTAGTAGAAATATTAGTTTAACTGAAGAACTTCTTTGTTGTGACCTCTGTGGTAATAGTTAAAGCTCAGAAAAAAGCCATCAGAACACATTCTTCAGCGATTATTTTGCTTCAAAAGGTTATGTTTCATACAGATGAACAAAAAGGCAATATAGTGCCAGCCCACTTAGGCTACCAATTAATACGATCACTGTCAAAACCCCAATAACTTCACTACGGTAGTGTTAGTAATTTTTAGCCTTTGAGGTTACTGACCAATTGCCATCAAATTTACCACATACATATTAAAAAAACAGTCAGCCTTTATAATTTGATGAACTGTGTTAACAGACGGAGGCACAAAGGCTTCTGTTATGATTTTCTCCAAGCAGGCGGAAAACCAGCTGCATCTGCAATGGATCTACACTGCTAGCTAACTCTCTCTTAGCTGTGGTTTCGGAGTGCCCTTCAATCTTTTCAATGTATATATCTTTATGGTGTCTCTGCCTGAGGGATACTTTCTTCCACATCTATTTTTCACATAGGGATGCAGAGGACATCCAAAGAAACCAAGTGGGAAGTTAAACACCTAATACTTGTTGGGCTGGTTAGGGCTCTGTGTGTGCTACCTCTGTTAGCTGCTCCTGAATTGTTAGAGGTGGGTAGTTTTTGCCAGGAACCTACATGGTGTCTGTAGGACCGTGGCTCAGTAATGAACTGGTCCCCATCATGTGTTTGAACCTTGCTGCAAGGAGATTTGGTTTATTCCAGGTTTAAGCTGCATTGCAAGTCAACATGCAAGGAGCGTAAAAGATCAGAGGTTTAACTGGAGTGTGAAATTGAGCCCTAAGATAATAGCATGGACTTAAGAGATTAAGTGATATGAATACCAGTACATCTCTTTTAGATAAACTATAGGCATACTTCATGCTTTCTGCCTCCTTTCTTTCATTCTTTTTTTCAGTATTTCTTCTTGGTCTTCTCCATAGAGTAGTCCAGCTTCAACTGGAGTGTCGGAGCCTTAACATGGCTTTTAATGTAGTGGGTAGAGCACTTCTGTAGCAGAAGAAGGAGCTGTGAACCCCCTTGGATTGGGGAACTTGAAAGCCGTGTTGCCCACCTCATGAGCAAGAGTTAAAGATGCCCCAATTGCTGTAAATTCTTACAGACACCAGATCACCCTTGCCTTGTTGACTGGCTAGGAAGCGAGTGGTGAAGTCCTCATCCTAAGTGATTGCCCAAGCTCCTTTAGAGGGTCCCTGGCAAAACAGGAATGAAATTGCAAAATAACTCAGAACCATGAAGCTTTAACTCGATCTTCCTCTTTGTGGATGGATTGATAATGATAAGAACCTGCATAAATAGGGGTTGTTCAAGTGCCAGCACTCCATGTTGACACATATGCATTTCATAATTTTCCTCATTCCATGGGACTTTTCTCTACATCTGTATTTTAAGACAGGAGATTTTTAATATCTGAAGATTCTTAATGCATGGTAACATATATGATAGTTTGTTTTGAGTGGTAGGACTCTTATTGCTGGGCAGTATTGCTATTGGAGGTCCTGATCTTGCAGTGTAAAGTTGGGTTGGTTTAAGCTGATCCACTGCCTTGAGTTTGGTCTTGGTCTGAGTGAAGGGGATCACGGTGCTAGACGATGTGCCGTGAAGCTCCGTGTGTTTCCATATCCTTCTTCCCTGGTTCCACAGCAACACAAGGCTTCAAATCCTGTATATGTGATCCATCAGTCTATATTTACCAGTGGTGGTAACTTAAAATTGAATTTTTAAGTTTGGTGGGGTTTTTTTAACGAATAAGTTTATTTATTTCAGAGTTTTCCAAAGAAATGGGATAAAAAAGAGCTACTTGAAATTTCTATCATTAAAACAAAGGACTTTCTTTCTTTTATGTTTCAGACACAGATATTAAGGAGCTAGAGGATGTTTTTGGACTTAACGGACAAGTAGAGCATAAGCTGAACTTCCTCAAAAAGAACGTATCAAAAGATATAAAGCTGGTACTGATTGCTCATTCTATTGGTTGCTACATCACACTGGAGATGATGAAGCGAGCATCAGAACTTCAGGTACATTGACCTTATAGGTTGGGAGTTACATTGTTAGCAAAGCAGTGCACATGCTTGGCCTGTGGGTAATGCCGTGTCTTTCCTGTAGAAACTCTATTCTGCTATACACAAACTTTCAATTAAAATTAAATAAAAACATTAATGACTAATCCTAATGACATATAATAAAGTAGTTTGATGTAATACTAAGTTCTGAATCTGAATTTGGACCTTCAGATGTCCTTGTAATATAAATAATTAATAATGCTGATAAATATAATTAGGACTTTCTTGTCTTCTCATCTTTAAATAATTTTTGAACAGATCACGAGGCATTTGGCAATTACATTATGTTACTGCACCAAAAATTTAGACTTGTTATGATTTTCATAGCAGTTTCTTATCTCGAGGCAAGCAGATTGCTGGCTATACATGGGGAAATGTATGGAAAAGAATAGGAATATAAACTGTGATGAGTACTACTGGGAAGGATGTTGTTTTAAAAATTTAATACATATGCATATATCATTGCTTCTGCAACTGAGTTGTGGTTTGTGTAACTCGATGAGAATGGGAGGTGTTACTGCATGTTCTGGTCTACCTGAGTGTTTGTCTTTGTCACTGTGAAGCAATAAGAAGGCTGAGGCGGGACTGTGTCTTTGCGACTCTGGAAATGGCAAACTGTGAGTGCGGATGACGAATGAAGAATATTGAATTTTTATTCCTAAACATTTTCACTCTTGCTAAATCATTGCCTCTTCCTTTACGTTAGAAAATCTTCAATGGAAGGACGCGAAGTGTTAGCGTAAAGTCTGTGTTTAAAATACGCATGAGTAGGTTCTTCCACTTCTTCATAATCGTTTCCACTGCACATCTAACTTTTTTTCCCCTTTAAAGGAAACAGCAACTAAAAACATGAAACATGAGGTTAACCTGATATATTTCCACAGGCATATTTCACTTTGTGATTATAAACAAGGGCATTTTTTTGAGAGAACTTTTATTGCTGTTTTATCTTTTCAAGAGGGAGTGTTCTAGAAAATATCATATGCGGTAATTTGTCCAAAAATATCAACTTTGGTCAACATCTGTACAGTCTCTATTACACAAATGATTTTATCTGGTTTCAATTATACTATGAATTGTTGAGTAATTTTTTTACACCTGGCTCACTGGATGCTGGCAGCCTGATATTCATCAGTGTTTTGAAATGTAGGTGTCTCTGGGACGCTCTTAGGCTGACTGCGTGGTGCGCTGTGTGCATGAAGTTAATATAGGACAAGCTACATTTAAGATGCATTTAACAATAGAAAATATTTGTGTAAGCCAGAGTGTTGTGCAACCTTTGTCCCTTTGCCAAAAATAAGTTAACTGTTAGGTTTTATAACATATGAAGTGTGATAATAAGAAACTTGTGTTTCCATCTCTCCCTTTATTTTTACTGGAATATTTGATTCCCACAAGATTTTGAGCACATATGTGTATTTTAGTAGCTAGATCATTTGATTTTATTTTTGTGTAGTTCTTATGTGATATTCTTTTATTACATGAGTTTTGGTTTTGGTCTTAAATTCTCTGCCTTAAGAGCCTTTGATTGCTTGCAGTTTATTATTCTGAGCTAGAGGTTAATGTGTTGTATTTATTGTTCAAATAATTCAGTAAATGTTTATATTTGGAATGTGTGTTTAGCAGATTTGATTTTCGTTACCCAATTTAAAGAACGTGCATAATTTAGCCAAATATAGACTCGATTGTCTCTCTCCTACAGTGATGAGGGAACCTGATGAACTTGAGCTACCATGGATGAAAAGGACAAAGTACTATCTCGTTATCTCCTTTTTGGGTGCTCTTCAGCTGTCGGTTATGAACGGTACTAATTTCTTGGGCCCTTGTGCTCTGCAGGTTAATAGGGTACTTTGTTGTGGTTTTCTTTTTCCTCTCAAACTTTTGTGAAATAATGCTTTCTTATTTCATTAAAAGAGGAATTAAATAGGAATTGCCAGTTTACCCCAGGATAAATTCAGTTTTGGACCCCATCCCTATTTTCCTATTGACTCTCAAGGAGGCTTCTGTTAACAGTTTCTTCAGCAGACCCCTTAACGCAAACTTAGTCTTAGGTTGATGCCTTTAATTAAGTCTAATTGGCAGATGAAGGCCATACAGGTTACTTCCATACTTGTAACTAAGTGGGGCTACTGCATGGGTTTGAGTACTGGGCCAGCTGTGCAGTGACGTTTTTGGACTAGTCCCTAAGAGGTCCTTTGGCCCAAAGCAGCCAGCAACTCCCAGGCAACACCCTGGCATGGTTCTGGGCTTGGCAGAGGCCCAGGACCATTCCAATAGTTAGTCTGGATGCAGATGTCCTGGTTTTAGGCAAGGGGAAATTCAACCATGTTGACATAGACCATCCTATGCCGTCCTATTCCATGTCAGGACCAGGGAATAGTTCCTGGCCGGTCTGTTGGCTGGCACTCATGTAACCATGAACGCTTCTCTGTTGTCATGGTGGGCATCAAATCTTAAAAAGATTTGCCTCTTCATGGGAAGTGAAGCATACACAGTTTGTCAGATTGCTAAAAAATTTTGACACTGGGAAAGAAAAATGTTCATCAGCCTTACTCTGCAGAGATGGAAAAATGCGATAATGTACAGCTTACTTGACAATTGGACTTAACCTTATAGTCATCTTCACTCTTCATTAAGCCGGCAGAACTGAAAAATGAAGCTGAGTGACAAAAGGATTGTCTCAGTTGTTGGAGCTTGAGCCTAACTCATAAATACGCTACGTCCTCCAGGCATTCTCTTCAAAAATACGAATCCTTCCTGGGAAGTTTTCCTTGTGTTTTTCTGGCAACGCTACTGAGTGTTTCCTAACACACTCCGTTTGACCATTAATTTTATCAAAAGATTGACACATTGCCTTGCTAATGAAATTCAGTCTGTTACAGCATTAGTCTTCCATTTGCAATGATGCCTTTGAAATGCCAGCGCCTTTGTGGTAATAAATTAGCACCTATTAATGAGTGAAACTACCATACAAGTAAGCATTGCTCTTCCTATAAAACTCATTGAAGAGGAAGAGCTTAAAACCTGTGAGTATGTATCAGTTTAATCAAATAAACTTTCTGTAATATGTAATTCAAACTCATGTATTGATATTGCATCTCCGTGGTGCCAAAGAATTTAGCTGCCCTATCTTTCCTTCACTGTGTTCTCTTCTAAACAGAAATCTTTTGGTCTGTACTCTCAAGAAATCTGATGAGCGTAACAAAATATCATAGTTTGCATTTCATGATTCCACAAATGTATACAGCAGCATAACCATATTTTTTTTCTTTGTCTATGTACAATTTGCATTCTGGTCTTTCACTTGAGGAGCTACATCTTGTTCAGGATCTGGCCCTGGATGTAGCTTAGATGGCTTTCTTCACTATGTCTTATTCTTCAGAAGCTGGTACTGGCAGTCACCCGTCGGGAGGCTGTCCACTAAACAAGCTTTCTTGAATTAAGCAAGCATTTCTTCATTGCTGACAAGTCAAAATTGTTTTGTGGTATATAAAATGTTGGCGCTATTCATTCCCTTTTATAAATAAATTAGACATGCCTAACAGGGGGTGCAGGGCATTTTTTGTTAACCTTTAGAGTTACTGAAATTGGCTATATATCCCCGCTGTTGGTTTTCTGTCTGTTTAGCTTGTTTCTACTCCATATAAAAATGTTTCTCTCGCCCATTATTAGTATAATTAGTGGTCACAGGGATTGAATGACCTCAATGGGAAGCATTTTGTTGGAGCTTTTTGAATACAGTTATTTTAGATGATGCTGCTATAGGTACATTGTAGCTTTATTTCTTTCTCCTTTTTTAAATTTTTCAAAATATTTAGTTAAAGAAGCGAAAGAGCTTTCATCTATGAACATTAGTGCTGTCAATTCTGATGTTAGAAAAAGACAGGATTATATTTTGTCCTTCTTTTTCAAATATAGCTGATAGTAGATTAGTCTTTTGTTCTGTCTTTCCAAAGTTCCTGTTGTTGCATTGTTAGGAATGGAGTCTTTTATTCCCCTTGGTGCTCCCCTCAACTGCACGCACCTTTGGCATGACATATGTAGTCCTCGTTTTGTGGTTTCATACTTGAACCAAAAGGCCACGCTCCATCTGTTGTGAACAGCTTGCTTGGAAACACCGATGGCCTACAGGTACACAACAGAATGGCAGATGTCACAACTCTATTAGCTTTTTTTTTCTATTGTCTAGAAAACTGCTTCTTTCCGATTACCTGCAGCCCTTTGCAACAAATCTTAGCGGGACAAGACATCTCTGCACATGACCCTTCTGACAAAGACATTGACTGGGATTTTAAATTTTGGAAATGGTATTTTCTTCGCCATCTCTCGGCCAGGGAGGTGTTTATTCTCAGCGTGTATGAGAAATTACTTGTACGTATAGAAGAAGTTTATTTTAAAAGAAGCTTTACTAAAATGGCAAAAAAGGGCAATAGATAGTTTGCATTGCAATGCATCTTTGTATGCAACATAAAATGCAATAAATAATTACTCACAAAGGAATAACAATGTGTGAACGTCTATCCAGAGATACTACTTTGCAGTAAGACAGAATATGAAGTTTAAAGCAAATTAACTGTTCCTGGATAAGTCATGTAAAACGTTTTGATCCTAAACCAAATGTCTTTTTCTGATATAGCTTAATCGGTTTTCAAAATAGCTTAAGATAATGGTTTTGAATGTATTCTAGATTCATTCTGGGCAAGGGTGTTCACACATGAAGTTATTCAGGAGTATTTCTATGTTTAAATATTCTTTATTCAGGCTTTAATTTATCAATTCAGTTGGTCAGCATCAGTTCTGTAAGTTTTCAAAGCTTTTCCAAAGTTGCTGGCAGAGGTAATCCTCTTTTTAAAACACAGTTTCCTGCAGACAGGAGCTTCAAGTAGGTGCAATGAGAATAGTTACTTATGGGGAGGGAGGAAGAAACGTGCAAGTTGTTTTGTAATGATTTAAAATCTCTCACTTGGACAAATACTAGATTCTCTCACTGCTGCCATTCTGCCTCAGATCAAGTTGGTTCTTTTGTCGCTGGTTAACGCTTAGTTCCTTTCTGTTGAAGTACTTGGAAAGCTCCCCTGAACTTTAGTGAAAGTGGAATTAGGCCATAAGAGAGAAAAACATGTCAGAATTCCTCTGCTAAGTGATCTACTGTGATACAGAATTCAATGCAGTGACCCTTTATGTTAATAGTTACGTTTCAGTTGTATTAAAAGCTTGATTATGAATTTGGGAAGCACTTTCATAATGTTAGGAAAGAGAGAAGTCACCATGTTTTTAAATAGAGGTATTTCTAAAGCAAACAAAATTCTTTAATATAGAATTACTGGAAATCCACAGGGACAACAGGATTAAAAAAGGGAGATTTTTTTAATGGTAGAGGAACCGCTAAACGTGTCTGACCTTTGAGATAATAAGGGAATCTTTTCATCAGCATGGATGAACGAGGGAAAGACTGTATGAAGGCAGTGGCATTTGTTCAGTTCCTGTTTTGCTGTTACTGGAACCTGCACATGTAATCCAAGACTGGCAGTGTCATCATTAGAGAAAACATCCTCTGAAAAGACACTAATTTAGCAGGTTCTGACTCCTTAGAAGTTATAGTGCATTTTGGCAGTAGAAAGAAAGATAAACAGGAATATAAATTTTATTTCTATTTTTGAAGGGTTTTTTTTTAATATAATAGCATCTAGTTAAAATGTTGATTACCTAAATTATGTCACAATACTTTCGACAAAATCAGTTTATATAGCTATTGTCTGGGTACATTAACTTCTGATGATTTCACCGGCGATTATAAAGTTTAAAATATGCTTAGTGAACAAATACGTTTTTTACTACCTTGTATAGTCTCTTACAACAGTAAGTTTATCTCACATCTTTTGCAGTGTACGGTGAGACTGCATAAAATAGCAAAATAGCCAGAAGATTTCTGAAGAGAGGTGATGTCTTCTCTCACGTAGAGGATTGTGCTTTGTACGTGTGTGTGCCAGGGTGCAGTGTAACCAACAGCACAGGAGAAGCGTGAATAAACGTCCTTGGTTTGTGCAGCCTTGTTTTGATTCGTCCTTGCCGAGAACTGTTTGCTCTTGGTTCCTTAATGGATTGCAGTGATGGGTGGGATATGGATCTGTAGTTATGGCTAGCAGTAGGGATCATGATCTGGAGAAACACTATTTTTATATTCATTTCGTGTTACTTGCAGGCTTAAACGATAAAGTGAAAAAAAATACCCATAAAAATTAAAATGGGTGAAAGACTTACGGTAACACAAACCCAATGACAACATTCACAAAATTATTATGCAGGAAAAAAATAGATGGCTATACTTAGCAGACCTCACAAGGGAATTGGTACACGTTTCAAATAAATACGCATCTTGTGAAGAGAACTGAAAATTTCTAGGCCATGATATAAAACTAAACTGAGTCTGATGTGTTTTTCTTCTTGAGTCCATCAGTTCCAGATAAATGAACTACATATTAAAAAACCAAGCAAATGGCACTGGGCTGGTATAAACCCACCTTCGTCCCCCTCCAAGTCTTGAGGGAGCAAAAAAAGACTCTAACACAGTTTTGCATAATAATGACCTTAAGTTCAGCTGCCTTTAGTGAGACCTGTGTGTTAATTTAACTTTATAGGCATTTTAAGTTGGTCACTAAATTAGACTATTTCTAAGATATAGATACGTTTTTTTGACAGTTCTATGAGTTCTTGACAGATAGCAAGCCTTTGAGAGCATATACAAGGAAGCACAGGTGGTCTGAGCCAGTAATTAGACTAAAATTTGCTTTAGTTGATGTTATACACATTGCAGAGTCTGCATAATCCACCTTGCAACAGATGACAAAGTTCTGAGGGGTACATTCTCTCAGTGACCCTTCAGGCAGTATCAGTAAATCGAGTGGAACAGCCAGAAAAGCGAGCAATACCAACTTGGGGCATACGCAAACACTATGCAGCTCTCTCTCTCTTTTTTGGAAAAAGCAAGAAGTAACACAGATGATTTATTGAACATGACCAAATAAAATAAATAAGATACTGTATCTTTGAAGCATCAAGGAAGTTTCTGCAAAGATTTGTGGAGAGATTTTTTTTTTCCTAAAAGAAAAATGAAAACAACCTTCATATGAAAACCTAAGACAAACATAAAACCTTCTCTCTTTGGGATGGGAGGCTGCAAAGCAAAGAGCAATAATGGGTGAGTTCATAGCAAACAAAGATTTGTTAGGGAGATACTGACTTTTGAGTGAGACACTCATAAAAGGCCACCGGACTGAATTTAAAAGCTCAACAAAACTTCAGAATGCCGCCGGTGAAAGGCTGATAACTGTGTAATGGGGTTGAGAGCGTCAGCTCACGCGGGAGACCACTAGCAACCATTATTTTCACTGGCTAGATGACAGACTCTCTAATCCTAACAGTCCCAGTCATACTCTTTTTTACCTCTCCCCGCCAAAAAAAAACTTTAAAAAATGTAAACTGTAAGAAAAAGCAATCAACACGCAGACGGGATTTTTGGTGTAAGCCTCTCTGGTCGCCGCCTTTGGGAATAGGAACGGGCACTGTCTAAATTACCATGTGCTGCATTGGTCTGCCTGACGTTACTCTTCCCTTCACGGACAACAACCCACCTTTTAATATATATGACAAAAGAATGCGAAGTATGTCAAGGATACAAAAAATTTCAGGAAAGTTAAAATGTCATGAGAAATAAACTATTGAAGGTGATACATCTTCATATGTAAAATGCCTGAGGGCAAATTAAATAGAGAGTCAAATTTTTTGTCTTTTGCTTTCACCAGGGAGAGGCATGCATCATTCTCCACGTTAAGAATATAATTTTTATCACAGAAAATTGGCTTCAAGCCAAAGTGGCATGAACTTTTTTGGTTATCGGCAAATAACTAAACGTATCAGGAATGGAAATGTGATCAATGACTTGAGAACAGTCTTCTGTCATGCTGTGAAGATACCTGACCACTATTGCTTTGTGTCTGTCAGGTTTTTTGTTATCTGCTCCCTTGTGTTAAGCAGAGGAATGAGCTTTTAATCATATATTGTGTAGTTTATTACGCATGATGCCAACTTCTGACTCGTATATTGACCAAATATGTTGTGGTCAACAGTGTGTAACTGCCTGCTAGATAAAAAGCCAATTTCCTCTGAAATGAGATAACAAGATTTATATTTTAAAGTTGTCCTCCTCTCAAAAAGGAGCAAGAGAGAGAAAGATTCAAGGAGATTTCCAGAGGGCTCTACATTATGTATGTGCCCCATTTGCAATCCAGACTTGTTCTTGCTTATACCTGTAGAAGTAGCCAGCAAGAAACAATGAAAGTTGAGAGGCAAGTTACCAGCATATGATGATGAAATTCTCGACTTTTTGGCAACACAAAACTTTAGGGTCCGGAACATGTAGGATTTTCAAAGTTTTATGTTGGGAAGGATTGCCTGTTGAACTATGCCCCTTTTCAACACCTTCTTTGCAGTTGAGATCTTAAACTTGTAAATCAAAACCTTGAGTACACCAAGGAAGCGTGAATGGAAGATTTGGGTTAGGCTTAGGAGCCGTGTCAGCCTACTTGGCCAAAGCTCATGTCTGATCATTTGGTCCAAAGAAAGCTTTTTGAAATTAACCTTGACTTGAATTGCTTTGGTTTATTCTGGTCCCTGGTGTTTTCTGCCATGTTTCTGTTATATTGTGTTAGTACGGTGTGGCTCAGCTCGTGTTAGCGACAGGGAAGCTGTAGTTCATCGTAGTGCCAACACCTGAAAGGGGTGGATTTGAGCTGTGGGTTTGCCTGGCTGAGTTCAGTATCTGTTGACACCAAAAAGTGGCAATATAGAAACACAGATTAGAAAACAAAAAGCTTCAAGATTGCAATATGGCGGTCTTAAGAATAGAAAAAAAGGGAAATACATTAAAATTAAACATAGCTCATTTTTAAATCCACTCCTTATAGAAATAAGAGACCAAAGACTATACGCTGTCAGTTTGTCTTATCATTTGATTCCTAAATGTATCTCCTAAAAACAGAAATAGAGATACCAGAAAGACAAGGTATTAAAGCTCTGTGTTGCCTTCGAGAAAAGACCTTTGAAATATATATAATTAATTCTTAATACCGCCTTATATGTATTTAGAAAACAAATAATGCATTTCTGAACAGTGTTGCCATGTGTATATGTGGAGTACCTTGTGTAGTTTTTGAAGTGCATGAAGCAGGTAGATACGACCTGCGCAGTCCTAGAACTTTGTGGGAAATACTAGATTACCTATAGTTCGGTGCTATTCTGAGTCTGGAAAACTTAGAGTCCAGAAATGTTGAAGATCAGATGAGACTGGTAAATAGTAGAGTCATAATTAAAAGCGTAAGTGTGATTTTAATTAAAATTGGTGCCTGGTTCAATTAAAAGACAGGCTTGACAAAATCACCAGCAGTATATCCGTCAGAATGTAATTACCTAGCATACAAATACAAATTCTGTTTTTAACATTGATCACACTCTTAAGGGTGAGGATTCAGAGTCAGTAATAACGTTGCCTTAAGATTAACTTGTTTAGCTCATAAGCCTGTGATAAGAAGGCCTGAGGAAAAAGGGAAAAATGAATTCTCAAGACTTTCTGAGGAAAATGGTATTTTGCTCATAGTGTTCACTGAAACTTCCAACTTCTATCACCTTCTTTGACGTATTGGCTTTATGGCTCAGTTGAATATAGGAGCAATATGATAATCAAGATTTTGTCTGTGTGATTGAAAGTAGGAAAATATAAGAACAATAATTTTGATTTCAAGAAGCTTGAATTTTTTAATAACGTTGTGTTTATTTAGCTATTAATGAAACATCTGATGTCTTTTCAGATGTATGTAGTCAGAATTCAAATAAACCTGTAAAAATTATTTTTTTCTAGGAAGTTAAAAGACATTAAAGTAGCCAAATGTACAAACAGAAAAGGAAGAAAAATAAACTGAAAAACGGAATCTGTGATCATTCATCAAGAATCCAAAGTAAAACATGAGAATGAAGAGGAAATGAAGGACTAAAAATAAAAAGATGGCTAGAATGGTAAATGGCAGAATAACAGGATTTATTAAGTACTGTGGATTTTTACAGATTTCTTCATAAAATCTTGTTATTTTGAATCTTGAAAAATTTGGATTCATATTGTAATAACTAAGTGAAAGGATTCTATAAAAATGAGGGAATCATAAACATGTAACAAGAAGTGAATTTCAAAAGCAATTAGGATTTATAGCCTGTGTTTTCAAAAGAGCTCAACACCCTTTTGAAATCCAAATTTCCCAAAGAACTTTTTATGTTGGGTGGAGAGATGTGAAATTTTGCTGGCAGATGTACATGCATGGCACTTGAAAATCACAGACCCGCTCTGTAGAGAGTTGGACCAAACAATCAAAGTTCAGTATCAGGATATGTCACACATAGCTTAAATTTGTTTTGTTTTTCTGCTGCAATTAATATGCTTTTACAGAAGACAATAGAGCCAGAAATCATCAGTTTTCATGCTAATTTAAAATTGAGTAAAGGGGAAAGCAGTCAATTAGGTCATTAAAGAATTGTTCATGAGAGGAGCATGTGAAGGGACACTGTGGAATTTTTGAACATAGGCTTTGCAAACACGTAGTTAAACTTTGAGCCCAGCTGTAACTCCAGTAACCAGTATCTGTTCCTAGAAGCTCTATATTAAAATGTAATTTTGCTGGCCATCCTGAGCCCTTAACGAAGAAGTTAAACTGCTTCATCAGCTCTTGCCTTTCATTATATATGATAATATTACTCAAGCAGCGAGGAAGGACTTGGCTTGGATCTTCTAGTTAGAAGTGTTGTAATTAACAATATTTCCCACTCTGCCATATTGCTAATTTCTTCATTCCCCCTGGTCTCCAGTGAAGTCTAGGGATGCTTACTTTAGAAGATAGAGTAGAAAAACGTGTTCTTCTGCACTAGCTTCTGTGCTGAGAACCATGTGTCCTATTTGAAGAGTTTACTGCAGGACTGAAAGGAGAGGGAAGGGAAAAAGACACAAAATGTATCCAAAACAGTTACAAGGTCTCTGAGCTTGGATTGCACCTTCACTGCATTTAGGACATTTATAATACACTATTGAATTAAGTTCAGATAGATACCGAAATATTTTTTTATCCTATCTTTTCAATATTTCTTTGATTACTGATTTTCTTAGGGGAATTCTTGCCAGTGCCACGATGGATCTTTCAGATGCCTGAGGGTGTGTCGAGTGACCGTACACCTATGTTTAGAGGATTAAATCAAGCCTTAGATTTCTTCTTCAGAATCACCCTCTGTGCTGTTACGACTGTGGTTAACTTATAAATTAAGATAACAGATAACAAAAGTCCACTTCCTTTTCCATTTATTTCAATGTATAAATATTTTGAAATGTTTGATTTCTATTGTTTGGATACAAGTCTACTTAACTGTGACATTTTGGAAGAAAAGTCATTGGAGTTTTTCGTGTGGGATTCAGGGTTAGGTATACATTTAAGTGGAAGTCCAGGAACCACAAATGTATTTAATAAACTTGATACCTTTGGGGTCCTGTAGGAAAGTTCAGTTAATGTTAATGAAAATAGGCTTCTAATAACTTTGTTACATTTCTAGTCACTGGAAAATTGTAAGAACATTCTACTTCATTTCAAATTCCAGAACAAAGCATAATTCTGTATAAGGAGTAGAGTTCACTGAGTCCTAATTGTTCTTGAAAACATTACATTTCTGCTCCTCTATTTTAAAACAGCAGTATGACTACTGTTAGTGGATTTTACTGAAATGGAACTAACAAACCCCGGATCTCAATAAAGATAATTTGAATTGTGACCTTTAATGGCAGCTGACAGAGTTCAGACTTTTTATCTGGCATTAGCAATTAAAAGGTATTCTCCAAATTCTTGTTCTCAGTTTTGCTAAAACCCTTCCTACCCGATGACCAGTTTTATTTCCATGATATATTAAACATGATAATTTTGCTCTTTTAGCAGATTCCTGCCTATATTCCATTTGTCATAATAATCAAGGCTAGAAGCGGTCTGTAGTATTGCAAAGGAAGGAATTTTGTGTTTTTCCCTTGCTTATAGTTCTGGGAAAGTCAATGCAAGGATGGAAAAACGTGCTGACTGAGAGAATTCCTCACTCCCTTCTCTCTCTTTCTTTTCTTCTGATACCCTGACAAGACTTTGGGATATAAGATCTGTATTGAACTTCAAATATTCCTTGTTTATTTTCTCCTTTTGACAAAAGTACAAAGTTTGCCTTTGCGTTCTCATTCTTCTCAATGTATACTTCCTAGCTCACTCATCCTTCTGGTCTTCACTGATATTACACGTTAGGGCTTCTTCTGCTCTTCTTTCATCAGAGTACATTATATAAGCTACTTAAAATGCCTAAAATGGTAATGGACTGAACTCCTTCCAACATCATATGTCAGCTCGGCTTTCCTTATCTGTCTGTTAACCCTTCTAGCCAAGTAGAGCTATGGGCTTGGGTTGACTGGATGCCTTTTTGACTTCAGTGAGTGGTGAAATGTACCCCTTCCAAATGTCTTAAGTGGAACACTTAAAAATAGAAGTCCAAGGATCTTGAGGCACTGAAGAAAAACCATATCCTTCATTTTTCATTATCAAAATGAGATTATAATTGTAAGGCTGATTTCTCATTCACCTTGTTCAGCCACCTTTCCTTAAACCGAATGAATTGTCATTGAGATGTATTGGTAGGTATGTCTGTACATTGATGACTGTGAAAGACAACAGAAAATCTGATTCTTAATACTTTCTTTTTGTTGAGCCATTTGTCTACTGGTTCATCATAAGTGGTAGGTGTCCCAGATCATGTCTACAGGGGTCACATTTACCAGTCCATGTACCATAAGGGTACCTGCAGATGCAATGTGGTGATCTCATGGGAGTGCTACACTGAAAAAAAATAATTCCACCGTGTGCTTCCAAAATGAAAACGGAAAGAATTTCTCCTGGAAAATGGCAGCTGCGTTCTGACATTCATGTAATGGGAGCAACTGAAAGCTTTATGGTGTGTAACTGTGACACTGCATTCCAACATAAGCTTCTCCCTGCCCTTCTTCCAACCAATAAACTATTCTTCCTCTCTTTTCACTCTCACTCCTCCTAATCTTCTTCTGTTTATATGCTTTAATCATAATAGCAACAAATCCATCCCTGCCGGTATTATCACACCGTTGCAAATTTTGGCCGTCTCCTTTGGCACTTCCCTTGTAGATGGAATGATATTACCCACTTTGATGGAGCTTAATTCTCTATGTAAAATACTGCTCTGTCAATGACTATTTTCTCTATTAAACTATTTTCAGTCCAACAATAAGATACAGATTTTTGGGAGAACAGTTTTCTCATTATTACCTTAACCCATAAAAAGGCTTTTTCTTTTTCTTTTTTTTTTTTCAAATATTTTGGGCAAGTCTTCAGTTACCCAAATATTTGTAGTGCAGAGTAATTTGCATTTCAGCCCTGTGAGACTTGTAAATGTAATGAACAGTCTGTGTGTTTAATATTTTTTATATTTTTAATAATTCACAAATACTTCAGTATGTAGACCTGACCAGTTGAGAAATAGTTTGCAGTGTCTGTAGAGAAAACTTCTGAGTTCTAGTCTTTTGTATGTTTAGCAGAATTCTGGACTTTGTCTGGAAAAATTCTAGGAGTACTTCTTACTGGAAAATGTTTCAAGTAATGTGAAAGAACAGATAATTTTTTCCTGTGCTGTGACCCACTTGTAAGGTGAGGTATGGATGCTCCCTCTCCTCTTGCCATTAAACAGGTTTCAACATTGGAAGTCAGGTATTATGGGAGATACTGACAACTTTTGGAAAGGTGTGACCGAAAGCGTATTGATTACAAAGGGAATTGTCAAAGATCTCAATTTACTTCTCAATACAAGAGGTTATTTTGTAACTACCATAACTGTATTACAGCAGCCATGGTCTTTATTTGTCTATCCAAGAAAATAAGAGTCTTGGTCTCCAGAGCTGGGAATATTGTGTCTTTGGTGAGATCTGCATTGACTGTAGAGTGTCATGTATAATAACCGAAAAATAAATCTGTTGATCAGGATTTATTTATTGGGCAGAATTAAGGCCCATTACAGTGAGGGAAATTTTGCCACTAGTTTCAACATAAGCAAGATCACACATCTAGCCATGCGGTGGGAGGAATCACAGAGGACCAGAAGCATTCGGTAGGATATCAGACATGCTGCAGTCTCTATAGGCAATCCAGGACTCTCCTGGAGCACATGGAGGATAACTTCTTAAGCTACGTACTTAAGTGATACCAGACCTGATGGTCACCAACACAAGTGAGATAATCGGTGACATCAAGACTGGTGGGTCCTACACCTGGGATCGGGACAACCCCTCATTATCAATACAGGATGAAGGGATTGAGAGCAGCCCTGAGGAGAAGGACTTGGGTGTACAGGTGGATGGAAAGCTGGACATGAGCTGACAATGTGAACTTGCAGTTCAGAAAGCCAACCACATCCTGGGCTGCATCCAGAGAAGCATGGACAGCAGGTCGAGGGAAGTGATTCTGCTCCTTTACTCTGATCTGGTGAGACCCCGGAATCCTATGTCCAGCTCCGGAGCCCTCAGCACAGGAAAGACATGGACCTGTTTGTTGGAGCAGGTCCAGAGGAGGACGATGAGAGGGCTGGAGCACCTCCTGTGAGGACAGGCTGAGAGAGTTGGGGTTGTTCAGCCTGGAGAAGAGAAGGCTCTGGGGAGAGCTTACTGCGGCCTTTCAAGTACTTAAAAGAGGGCCTACAGGAAAGATGGGGGCAAACTTAGTAGCAGAGCCTGTTGCGATAGGACAAGGGGTAATGGTTTTAAACTAAAAGAGGCTAGCTTTAGACGAGATATAATGAAGAATTTCTTTTTATGCTGAGGGTGGTGAAGCACTGGCCCAGAGAGATGCCCCATCTCTGGAAACATTCAAGGTCAGGTTGGACGGGGCTCTGAGCAAACTGATCTGGTTGAAGATGTCCTTACCCATTGCAGGAGGTTGGTCTAGATGACCTTTAAAGGTCCCTTCCAACCCAAACTATTCTGTGATTATATGATTAGGGCTCGATGTTTTTGGTTACTCTGCTTGTGATGACTGTTGGCAAAGGTAATTTCTTACTCTTAGCAGACCAAGTTAGATACTACCAAGATTTCCATGCCTCTCGCTTTTTTGCTAATGAAAGATAATTACTGACTTATTTTTAATCCATTTTAATTCTTCTGTAATTAAACTCTGCAGAGCAAGTTTTAGTATACTACTTATAATATTAACGCAAAGTTAATGCTGGAGAAGCCTGATTGTGATTCACAATTTAAAAGGACTTCGTATGTGTGTTCCAAGGAGTTTGGATGCAGGATTCCAACATATAATGCTCAGAATCAAATTTATGCTAAGTCAGTGGAAAGTGACTTTAAAGTAGACATAAATTTAGTCACACCTCACCTTGGTGCGAATGACACTCAGGTGTACATACCTAAAGACGTAATCATTGTATCCAGCTCTGTATTCGTCGTTACACTAAAAACTGCAGTTTGAAATACAAATACATTTTAAAAAACGCTGATCCTTGAATTTCGTTTCCATCCAAGTGGAACAGCCAGGAAGCAGTGGAGGCTTGGGGCATTAAAGATGTACTTCAGATACAAATTGGATGATGTATGTTAAATAAAGAGAGTGCCAGGACATGGGAAAACCTTGTGATCACTGTGGAGTGTTTTAAACAGATGAGAGTATTGCCTGCTATTTATATCATCAGGCAGAATTTGAAAGAAAATAGTGAAAAAATAAACCCAAGTTTTCACTCATTTGAAAAATATGTTTTATAGATATTTGAACATAGGGGGTCAAATTCAGATGTTGAAGGAGGTGTAATCTATATGATAATATTGAATATATTGAATATAGGAAACTGTAAGTCACTATGAGTGATAGATGGACAGACTGGGAGAAAGTATAATTTTTAAAATGGTGTGGAACAAGTACATTAACTTTTATTTTCAAGGCATCCTACTAATTGCTTTTTCTGATAAATTATTCTCTTTTTTAACACATAAAGTAGAAGCAAAGCCCAGCTAGATACACAGCTGAGTTAAGGAGACTCTTGGCTGCTGACAAAAATTGCTCATAGTTGCGTTGGTGTACACAAGGGAGTCCTGACATTTTCCATCATCTGGGTAGCTGAGTTTTCCTGTTTACCTGTCATTGAATAGCATCAGCTAAAATTTAACATCTACTTGTATCTTAATCTGTTCCTATCTTCTTTTTCCAGGATAGTGTGTAGAAGTACAGCGCAGGTTAGCTGCCTGTGAAGTGCTTTGGTATATTACTTTTGCTTCTGCATTTCATTAGTAAGGAATAACTTGGCTATTTGTAGCGAGTGTATGTTCTACAGCTAAAAGAATGCCTTTGACTAACTTGTCCCAGAAATGGTGACGTACCTCAGGCAAAGAATATACCAGAGGCAGAGTATGAAAGCAGGATATGCTCCTTAATTTTTTTTTAATAATATTTGTCTGATTAAGTCATGAAAAGTAAGGACAAGATTTGGCATTGCGAATGAGCCTGCAGAGTGGAGAAAGATAAAAATTCAGTTTGTTGTGATCCGCTGCATTACATTTTTCAAAAAGGAAGGTACAAGAAAACTGATGGTTGGGAAATTCTGAACCAGCATATGTGAAAAAGAAGTTTCCCCTTGAATTTCATTAACTGTTGCTCGGCTCACATATATTTATGTGCCATGTACAAATGTGACTTGGTCTAGTATTGCTGGGGACAGTGTAGTCCATACCACTGTTTATCTTCCCTTAAATATATATATATATATATATTTGTAACAGTTAATACCACAGTAGAATACTGTGACGTTGTGGAGAACCTGTGCCACTTCACAAGATGAATATCATTGTGTCCTATATCTTTCATTACCCTTTATCTTGAAAGAGGTTAATGCTGCTGAAATGTTTGGAAACAACGCATTTCTGAAGTTTTCAGGGAGATCCTGAATATTGTTCTTAGAGAAACTTTATGTGGAATGTATGAGGAATTATATATGTATGTATACTGTTTCCTGAAGAATCAATACTGATACTTTACGTGTATGTCCAAATAGAAATAGATAAAGACATTGCACATGTGGTGGTTTGAATCTGTGTTACACTGAATCCAGCCTGTTGTGGTCTCCAGAGTTCTCTCTTTTATAATTCACAGGGATGGAGGCGTATCTAAGTTGACCCTTAAGGTCAGTAATAGTCTTGCAGTTTTATGGAGTGAGAAAGGGTCTGTGTGGGTTGTACCTGCGGTCACAGAGAATTGAGAGTGGTCTCTCTCTCATACACTTTGATAATTCTCATTTTGCCAGAATACAGAATAGGAATGGGATTGGATTGGATTCAGGAAACATTTTTTTCACTGAAAGGGTTATTAAACATTGGAAGAGGCTGCCCAGGGAGGAGGCGGATTCCCCATCCCTGGAGGTGTTTAAGAAAAGGGTAGATGTGGTACTTAGGGACATGGTTTAGAAGGAGTTTTTGTCAGGGCAGGTTAATGGTTGGACTTGATGACCTTAAAGGTCCCTTCCAACCTCACCGATTCTGTGAGTCTGTGGATTGGACTGGATTGGACTGAATTGATTTGAACATCCCAATCTATTAGACTACGCTATCAGTAGTTTTAACTATAAAAACATGAAGTTAAGTATGAACAAAGGAGAATATATCAGATGCCAAGAGGCAGAGACATCCCGGACATCAGACAAAGATAAACGGAAAACAGCACTCGAACAGGAAACAGCCCTTGTCACACAGCCAACCTGAGCTTAGGATGTGATGCATCACAATATTAAGGCAATATTGTTTTGTTAAAAGTATGTTATGAATTTCTAGTTGCTTTTCTTTGCAGATCTCTAGAGGAGACATTGATTGGAGCTTAGCTACCCCTTCTCCCCTGCCTCAGCTCTTGCTGACTGTGCTCTAGTTTGACCTTTGAGTGACAATCTGGCCAAGGAACAACAGTGAGAAGGTTGAGAAGACAACCATGTCAGCAGAGCACTTTAAGGAGGCAACCTCGCCTCTTGTACACATATTGTAAGAATTAAAAGTCTGGGTGTGCAGGAGAGGGACTTAAAATGTTATCTTCATATTCTCTGTACTTACTGTTTCTTATACATCTCCTGAGTCATGTTTGCACAGATACAGTTTAAGGAAAGCCTGCTTTTCTCTCACATGTGTGGAGTGACGAAGTATACAGTAACAGGCTAAGGGTCTCCATCAGTGCCGTTGTGAAGGTGAATGACATAGGTCACCATGGAGAGAACTCACACGCGTTTTAGTTCGGCATAATATGGTTTCGAGGACAGAAAGTACTATCAAGTACATATAAGGTCATTTCTAGACAGCTGCACTCAAGAAAGAGGAATTCAGACTGAAATAAGTAGAGAGACGGTCTAGGAAGATAAGAGGGAACCTAAATTATGGGAGGACCTCAGGATATCTTGGCTCACTTAACCCCCTTGAAGAGAGAATGTGTCTATGAGTGCCTTCTATAACCATTACAAGGACTAAATACAGAGAAAAAATAGAACTACTATGCAATTATCTATATTATATCAGAATACTTACATAGGATCAGATGGATATAAATAAATTCCTGGACATGAAAATATTAAATCTGAAGTAATCATCCAAATAAGTAACAGCAAGATAACCATATTTTTAGTGAATGTGAGTGGTTAATGGAAAAGCTTGTAAAAAAAGGTAAGAGAGTACATTTGTTATGATTGCTGTAGGTTTTGCACCATGTATAATTATAAAAGTTCATATATTTAAGTTATATATGATGTCATTCATATATATATGTGTGAAATTTAATTATTAGTATAAAGTATGTCATATATTTCAGTACCTGAACTCCAGTTTGTGGGCTTTCCCATAGTTGTCCAAGAAATGTTTTTTGCCCTGACTTGAGGTATACCTTCTGTGGCCGTGATTGCCTTCCTTGGAATCAGTGAAGACTGACCGCAAGTAGACAGTGTATACGGCATTCCCCATAATGCTGAAAACTTTGTAGATGGCAACTGGTGTGTCTCATTTACGTGTTCACAATAAAAATCATCAAAGATTTGAAGTCACAAAGGAGTCCTCCATCGGCGCTGATCTCTGTGTTTTGTTTTGGTAGCATTTTCTGTTGGCTGAAAAAAAAAAAAAAAAAGTCCTTTCCTGGGATTTTTTTCATATTATAATTTAATGAGTTCCATATCAGAAAAGGGGGCCTGCGCCAGTGGTAGTGCTGTGAGTCTGCCATCTTCTCATCCTGTGCTGGATCGTCGGGTTTGGGGATTTGGGTCTTTTTCCAAAGGATCATAAAATATGTCATTGGGTGCTGACGGATTTCTTATGGCTTGATGGGAAGGAAGTGCAGAATGGTTGTGGACTGGTTTCATGATCAGTCTTCTGCTGGATTGTTAAAAAGTTTATTTTGTTAACAGAATTCTTTGCATTAGAGAGAAGTATTTTTTTTCTGTAGTGTTCTGAACTTCGTGTTTCATTCTGATTTTTTGGAGGAGGGGTAAAATCTTTGCAAATAACGTTTGATTGGTTTTCTCCTGAAAGTATGTGTTTCTTTCCTGGGCATAATCACTCTGCAGAGATACTCCCAGCTTGCTCTATAACTGAAACATGTTTTATTTTATTTTANACCACAACAACATTTTAAGTCAACGCATTTAGCTTTCATTCTTCCTGGATTATTAGTGTAGTCAGTGTATGCAGTATGCTGTAGTCCCAGGACCATGTAGTTACGTGAGAGAAGTGGATGCTTAAGTAGCATCATCAGGCCTTGTGTTAACATTTTTAGAGCATCCTGCCACAATGTTCTGGGTTTGGAAATCAAGAGTGGCTCTCACACCTATGTAATTTCTCTCTCTTGCACCGTTGGAATGGTTCTATATTTGGAGCTCCATAGCTTGATTCAGGGTAAAACTTGATGTCAACACAGATTTCTGATACCTGCTTTAACATTTGAATTTTTCCATTCCCATCACATCTACTTATGTCACTTCTCCCAGCCAAAATATTCCAGCTCTAACCATTCTATGATTATTTTGCATCCTTTGCATGTTTAGCCCTTAGAAGTTTGTGGGGTTACGGTTCTCTGCTCCATTGCCTTTTTGCTCCCACTTCGCCAAGCTATTCATATTACTCTCTCTATATAGAACTTCCTCCAGAAATTTTATCATCCAAACTCTTCATTAATTTTATGCTGTATTTGCGGCTGGCTTTCGGTTGTAATCTTTCTGTTTAAGATGCACAGCACAGAATGCCACCTGCGTTGTCTCCCAGGGAGACAGAGCTTTCTCTGGCATTTGCGATGTGTTTCCTCACTGTATGTAACATCAACTTGCAGAGCTTCTCTCTCACTTGCTTTCTGCACCGTATCATATTGTAAGCTTGCCTGTCATTTGCTGTTCACCATCTCCCGTGTGTCCTTTCAGCTGTATTACTTGCCAGGTTTTTTCCCACTCGTTCATCCTTTAGATTGTTTTTCCTGGGCATATTTAAAGATAGTGGTAGCTTCTGAGTTGGTTCTGTGAGATGAATAATTAAAATACCAATTTTATCTAAACAGAATCTCATTATTATATTGCTTCTTTCCATTTTGGGGTTGTATTTTGGTGTTTGGGTTTTTTTTCTGTACTTCTTCTTGAACAAACTGTCTTAAGGATCTTGAAGCAGATAACCCCGGTTGGATCTCATAAAGCTGGTTTGGCGTGTGGTGAAGCACTACATTCATTGCAAACTGCAGTCGAGCTACAGAAGAGAGGTAGTGACAGTCATTATGAAATACCTCTAGCTTCTCTTCTCCTACTGCCTGTCTGTGATTCGAAGACCAGATCTGCAAACAGGGGTGGTCTTATTTTGTTCCGTATGGTGAAGCTCCTAATTAGAAATGTTAGGTCTTCTGTATCGTAAGTGTGAAGTAGAAGACTCTTCTAAAAAGTGGGTTTAGTTCATTTGACGTCTTCTGAGTATCTGTCCATGGCTGAATTCAGTTGGGAGTCTTGTGTGATTTAAGTCTTGAATTAGGCACCTCAGTTAAGGGCCAGTAGTGAACTTGGATGAAACTGGGCCAAAATGAACTCTGAAAAGGGCAAGGGTTTATTCTCATTCATTTTCTCAACATTTCATGGTGCGATTTCAGCAGCTATCATTAGCATGTATCTATGTGAAGACGCGAGGAGTTAGTGACTGGTTGTTCTTTCCTTGCTGAGCATCTGGTGAATGATATCTTGAAGGGAGGATCTGTATATAATTGCCAGGGGTGACATACAGCGTGATTAGAGTCTCACTTAGACAAAATCAATTATCAAATCCTTCTGAACAGTTTGAGGTATTTCTGATAGAGGTATTTAATTTAAAACTGGTATTTAATATTCTTTTCTTTATTAAAAAAATCAGGGCCCATCTTGTGTCTCTTCACAGCAAGTGGCACAATATAGCTTATAATCCAATAGTGAAGCCTCCTCCTTTCCCCGTAGTCCCAAACGTGATTACTTCGCACACGTCTTCTATTAAGAACAGTTCTTGGTCTGCATTATTTTCTGTCCTGTGCCCAGACATTGTCTTGGAACATGCTGGCTGATTTTGACCAAAATCATGCCAGAGGCCATAATAAAAAAAGTTGGTCTTGGAGCCTAGGTTCTAGCCCAGTTTAGTTTACCAGTTAGTTTACCTGCAATGCAAACTTGAAGCCACAAGTATAGGTGATAAAAAAATTTCTACTAATTTCACCCCTTTCTGTTTACAGAAGGTGTGCAAGGGGAAAAAATCATGTAGGACAGTCAATAATCAATGCCTCTGATGTGATAAAGCTTAGGTTATTTCTGTATTGATACCGTAAAACTGTCTGTCATATTCCTGTTCTGGCCATAGCTCAGCTCTATGCATACGAGCCTACTTTACTGTGTTTAATTAGCAATTTGCTCTTTTAGTGTAGGATGTCATTAATATTCATGTAACCAATGTACTGGATAGGGATTTCTAGGTTTTGCTGTATTTATTCAGCAAAGAATTAGAAGCGCGTACCTGGGCGGTAGGTGTACGTGTGTGTGTGTGTATGTGCACGTGTGCTGGACCTGGCATGAGCCCAAGGTCTAACCTAGACCCAGTGCCTAGAGGTAACCACACAGAAGCAAAATTCAGTCCAAAGTTTATGTGGTAAATGGATCTTATGGACTGCTTGCATGGTTTTACGCTTAGTCCTTACAAGTACATGTTGACATACTAATGTTTTATATCTTTGGCACTACTGTTTGAATTCATACTTTATACAGACATATATGTCTGTATAAAAATAAAACAAAATCCTGACCTTTAAAATATCGTTAATCTTTGAACACGTCACTCTCTGCTGTTATCCTGTTGCTTTTTGCTACTGCGCTCTCACCTGCATAAAAAAGCTGGCTGGGTCATTGCATGCTTAAAGGTGGCAATAAGTAGTTCTGCTCAAGTGAACCGTAATTTCTTCAGATACTGTGAGAGAAATTCTGCCCGCGAATGTCAACGCATCCTCCACGTGTCTTCACAGCCCTGCACATGTCGGTTCCCTTGAAGAGCTCTGCATGCTCAATATGCCTATGAAAACTCTACCAGAAAGTCCTGTGATCAGGAGTCTTGATCCAATCGGTTCTCAAAGTCCAAAAACTCAAATATCCCATAGTAAAGTCAAGCTGGGAGACATTGTTGCGATGCTGTTAGTGGCACTCAAAAAGTTTGCTTTTCCTAGGGGGTAAGAATTCCTTCTGCCCATCAGAGAAAATTTAAGTGTATTATTTAGAATTTTAGCAACATGTTCACAGACTAACTGTGCTTTTGTTTGGAAAACAAATTGAGCCCTGCAGGGAGCAAATTACGCTCCTCATACACAAAGGGGTTTCTTACAAAATTAACAAAAGAATCCTCATTCCTGTCACCTAGTGTCATAGACTATAGTAACATCATGAGAAGTCTGGAATTAAAGGAACAGAAAGAAAATGAATTAATCTGGTGCCAAAGTGAAAATTTGGGCACTAATAAATGGGAAATGTAGAAAATTTAAGTTGAAAGCATGAAATCCAGTGCACGTGCCCCTGCCTCGCAGCAGCTGGGAGCGGGCTTTAGAAGACGGTAGCAGAAGACTGGCTTGAGCTAAGCAACCACTAATGAACTAAGCCACCATGATGTTAATGGTTAAAAAAAAAAGCAAATGTTTTGACAAAAATGTTGATTGTTTACATTTTTTTTTTACCACTTCGTTTTACAGAAACAGTGTGGTTACCCAGAAGAGTAAGCTTTGGTTAGAGCAGAAGATTGTGAATTACCATACAGTTGTTTTAAATCTTTCTACTTTCACAATGTATATTTTCATGTGGAGTCATGTAACTTCCTGAATTTCCGTTTGTTGAGCCATAAAATAAGTATGGTAAGACTTCCCTGTGGGACTTATTTCTTAGAAAGCACTTGTAAATTTTCAGTGATAAGATTTTCTATTAATTGCATTTAAGATCTTTATTCTATTGCACATTTACTATGCCCAAGCATTTGTTTAGGATCACAGGAGATCCATAAGATAAAATAGAAGAAAGTATGTTCTTCACATCAGGAGGGAAATAATTTTTTGTCACTTGTGTTCACTCTTTTGTTCTTTTGCTGTCATGAAATCATGGGGGTTGGTCGATACTGAGCTGTGACAGACAGCTTGCAGGTACAGCAAACCAAATGGCATCTTGAGCAGCTGAAGAAGAAATTATTCAAGGTTTTAAAATACAATTCTGTATGATAAATTATATTGTATTATGTATTATACTATGCTATGCTATGCTATGCTGTACTATACTATATTATATACAATTCATGACTGAGCAAAGTGAATGGGCAAATCCAGAAAGTCCCGCTCTGGTGAGAGGAAAGCCCAAGCCAACACTGTCTGATTTGTCCTGTGCGTTTTTTTTTCTTGGAAATGTGCTTGGCACAGCTGTGGTAATAAAGCAGGGGCTACTTCTCTGACCCTCGTCGTTTTGCCTGCAGGTTTCTGCATACTTAGTAACAGAAATTGTGATTGATGTGGCACTCCGTGTCAAGGGGAAACTGTAGATTACCATTAAGTGCATCATTATGTTACCTTTGAAAAATTTACTAGGTTTCACCTGACAGATAATAGCTTTTTCTCTGCCAACACAACAGAGGAATAATAAACTAATATATGGGATGAGCTAAAATATATCAAAAGAAGTGTTACTTTTGACAGAGAAAGAGCTTTTGCATTTCATAGGATTTTGATGGGATTTTACATAAAGCTGCCTCGCTCGTTTTCTTTCCAACCCTGTGGTTTGATGTCATGCATGCAGTGATGCTATTGCTGCGGAGCAGGGACGTTGTGGCTGCAGGGTCTGCGGGCGTGTGGCTGCACAGCTCTACTTGGCTGCTTCATTGGCCAAGAAGGCCAATGGCATCCTGGGGGGCATCAAGAAGAGTGTGGCCAGCAGGTGGAGGGGGGTCATCCTCCCCCTCTGCTCTGCCTTGGTGAGGCCCCACCTGGAGTGCTGTGTCCAGTTCTGGGCTCCCCAGCTCAAGGACAGGGAACTGCTGGAGAGGGTGCAGCAAAGGGCTACCAAGATGGTTAGGGGGCTGGAACACCTCTCTTATGAAGAAAGGCTGAAGGATTTGGGTTTCTTTTTTGTGTCTTTTGGGTTTTGGGTCTAGAAAAAAGACAACTGAGGGGGGATCTTGTCAACGCTTATTAATACTTAAAGGGTGGCTGTCAGGAGGATGGGGCCAGGCTCTTTTCAGTGGTGCCCAGGGACAGGACAAGAGGGAACGGGCACAAACTTGAGTACAGGAAGTTCCATCTAAACATGAGAAGGAACTTCTTTCCCTTGAGGGTGGCAGAGCCCTGGCACAGGCTGCCCAGGGAGGTGGTGGAGTCTCCGTCTCTGGAGACATTCAAAACCCACCTGGATGGTTTCCTGTGCAACCTGCTCTAAGGTGGCCCTGCTCTGGCAGGGGGTTGGACTAGATGATCTCCAGAGGGCCCTTCCAACCCCTACCATTCTGTGATTCATAGAATCATAGAATCATTATCCAGTGAAGACGTGAAGGTACTCAGTTGCCACCTTGTATGTCGGTTTAGATACATTAAAAGCTGGATAGAAAGCCTATTGTACAGGAACTTATATGTCCTTTATGTAGGTAGTTTGGAGGAAACCTTTGTTGTATTCTTTAACATTGGTATGAAGCAAGGGTAGAATCATAGAATAATTGTTTTGACTGGAAGACACCTTTAAGATCAAGTCCAGCCATTAATGTAGCACTGCCAAACTGCTACTAAAACCTCTTCTAGTGCAACTTGAGGATGTTTTTCTCTTGTACTGTCGCCTTTNTTGAGGATGTTTTCTCTTGTCCTGTCGCCTTTCTCCTGGGAGAAGAGACCAACCCCCACCTTGCTACAGCCTCCTTTCAGCCAGTTGTAGAGGGCAATCACGTGAAGTGAATTGTACTCATTTAAGGATCCTGCCTGAACAAAGCTCCTTGGTCAATGCCCTGCTTTCAGGGAATGGACATTTAATATTCTTTGCCTCGAAGGCTCACTTTTCGTATGAAGTGAGTAGTTTCTCTTCCCTCTGTGTTGTAAATATGCTGTGCAGGTCAAACATACCTGAAGTTGATGGACTCTAGACACCAAAGTATATAAGCAGCGACAAAAGTGAAACTCCTGAAGTCCCACACCTTCCTACTATTGTGTGTGCTGAAGGAACAAAGGGCAGAACATCCTGAGGGTTCAGGCTGGTTTGTTCTCTGGACAGATGCTCAAGCCATGCCCTGTTCATTTTTATAGTGATACATACAGAATGGTAGAATTATGGAAATGTTTAAGTTGAAAGGAACCTTTCAGATCATTGAGTCCAACCATCAACCTAACACTGATGAAACTATAACCAAACCATGTTGCTTATACCCCTTGACTATGGACTAGGAGCTACCTCAGCACCCACACTGAATTATGTGAAGAGCTTGCAGAGAATGATAGCTTTTTGTTATTAACAAGGTCTAAAACTTCTGAGATGCTGCATCGTATTATAGTCCCTTGAACCATTCAAGTCTCAAGTCCTCTGTAATTTAAAGAGTTAAAAATTAATGATGAAAGGAGAAGCAGCTGCCTGGTGACTAACCCAAAGAGCAGCTATGGCTTGCACATTGAACTTCAATGTGTGCGTCATCCTGAGTGTTGAAATCTTACAATTTAATAGCAAGTTAAATAAATAACTGTTAAATAAGCTGAATAACAGTTTTACAAATAATGTTTATTGTCACAACAATCAGCAGTGACAATTCCGGTATAATGTAAAGAATACATGTACTATTTTTATCAGGTCGACCAAAGCACAGTAAGGGTAAGTGATGAGACCCACAGCTCTCAGTGACTTGTGGGCACAGGGTGTGTTTGCCTTCAGTAGATCCACTGGCCAACTTTCAGAAATTCCCAGATCCTCTCAAGTCTCTGTGACTAGCGTCTCTAGTTGCCCAGCTCTCTGCCTTGCCATGGACTTAGCCCATAAAAAACACTGGACTTTGAATTGGGAGCAGTTTAAACCAGGTGAATCTGGATTTCTCTCTCTAGATATGTGTAACATGTTTTGTATTTTGGCTGATTATTATCACAAGAAACTTGTGATGCATACTATTGTTAAGTATGAGAAGGGTTTCCATAAATAAAGAGGTCTTTAACCTTTACACATCACTTAACGGTATATACCGTGGCATTCATAGGTGTGACAATATCTGGTGCTTACAATAGCCGATGTCCTCCATTTTCAGAAAGACTGGTCTTATTCTGAAAGTTATAACCTGAATATAATTTGTGCCATCTCCTTGATTTCAGGTAGTGTGAATTGCACATAGCTAAGATCCTGACAATTGAAAAGTAAAAAAAAAAACCATTGGAGAGCATTTGAATCTCATTTTTTCCCTTAATTTTACCTGTATATTTCTACTTCATTTATTTCAAGACGCAAATATGACACACTTTTTTAACGAAAATGTGTCATTGTAATAATATATGTTAAATCTGTTGTTTCTCCCGTGGTTCTGCAAGGAAACTGCGCTACATCTTCAAGCAATTCTGCAGGCAAATGCACATTTCAGAATCCTGGCTCAGGAATCTAGCAATAAACTAAGAAATAGTTGATAAGTGTTTGAAAAATACAAGTTTTACATTTCTCTATTATTATCTGCAAAATATTAAAAAAAGAAATTCAAGAAAATTATCCTCCATCTTACCACCATCTTTTACATTTGTGTGCCGTTAAAAAATGCAGGAATGCACAGGTCATTGTTATAGCTTTCTTGGTTTGTCCTTTTTCCTCCAAGATTTAGCAACTTCCCCAGTGGTTAGTAGAGCACTCCAAGCAACTAATCCCGTATCTATAAACTGTAATGTCAAAGGATTAATGTGTGCCTGGGAACACAGGTCAAATCTGCTTTAGATCACAACAGTTTGAGTTCAGCTCCTAGCTGAAATATCACAAAACTACCATATAATTTAGTACAAGTCTTGCATTCCTCTACTTCAGCTGCTGGTTGCCTTTAATAAAAAGAGGCCCAGGATTGATTTCCCTGAGAATGTATTTTGCTTTGTCTAAAACCAAAGTAGTATCAGCTGGAAAGCAGAAAGATTTCTTAAAATAGTTCTGTAATAGATATAAATAGCACTTTCAGAGTCTGCTTTTAAAATACTGTAGAAAGTAGAGGATGGCAAGTTACTGCTACTTCCTGAATTTCTTATGCCTGCAGTGCGGTGAGCCAGACTAGGGAAGTGATTGTCCCCCAGTACTCGGCACTGGTGAGGCCCCACCTTGAGTGCTGAGTCCAGTTTTGGGCCCCTAACCCCAAAAAAGACATTGAGGTGCTGGAGTGGGTCCAGAGGAGGGCAGTGGAGCTGGTGAGGGGTCTGGAGCACGAGTCTGTGAGGAGCGGCTGAGGGAGCTGGGGGTGTTCAGCCTGGAGAAAAGGAGGCTGAGGGGAGACCTTCTCGCTCTCTGCAACTGCCTGAAAGGAGGGTGTAGAGAGGTGGGGGTCGGTCTCTTCTCCCAAGGAACAGGCTATAGGACAAGTGGAAACAGCCTCAAGTTGTGCCAGGGGAGGTTTAGACTGGATATTTGGAAAATTTCTTCACTGAAAGGGTTATTAAACATTGGAACAGGCTGCCTAGGGAAGTGGTTGAGGCACCATCCCTGGAGGTATTTAAATGGCGGGTAGACGTAGTGCTTAGAGATACGGTTTAGTGATTGTTTTTGTCAGAGTTGGGTTGATGGTTGGTCCCTTCCAACCTAAGCGATTCTGTGATTCTACACTATGTTACAGTGCCCAGATCCTGTAAGCATCGCTCGGCGGCAAGCCCTGCCTCAGTAGCTGCTGACACCGGCGGCGCTGGACACAGCTGCAGTGGCATACGTCAGCTTTGTCTCATTTAACAGCAAAGGCAATTATTTTAAAATATTTTTTACAAAAATATTAATCTAATTCGTGCAATAAGTAGAATATATGCAGTAAGCAGATGTATATAACTACATCTGTTCTATTTATGTTGAGTCGCCAACAAAGCACAGTAATTTATACCTAATTATCTGCAAATGTAATGTCCAGAATCTCTCTTACTTTGCTTTCTTGGTACTTCTGTTGCGTGCTGTAGTTATGTGCCTTTAACAGGTTTTCCTGTAAGAATTCTTGTAATATATTTTTACTTTCCAGTAAAAAGTGGCAGGTACCCTTTTAGAATACTTGTTTGATCTTCACATTGAAACATAATTGAGAGTAGGTCTAACAATTCCCTCTTGGATAACATGGGTGGGGTTTTTAATTAATATTTTAAGGCTACGGGGTATTCTGTTATCATAACATAAAATAATAACCAGCTTTAGAATATGTCTATTTCAGTATATAAAATGCAGTATCATGCATCACTCTACACATCTTAGTGAAGGGAGTGTGTGCTTAGACGCTTGTTCTGACAAGGCTTACCTATATTGAACTGCAAATGGAAAACCCCTTGTGTTGTCAGACTGTAAAGGTAACTGTCACAGTGGCTTACATCTTGTAATTGGCTCGGTTTACATAGAGAAAATAGTTTGCCAGATGCAATAAAAAGCGGTGTACCTTTGTTGACATAGAAAGCCCTGCTCGACTGCAGGGAGGGTCCCTGCCTGCTGCCCTCTGGTGGGATCACCTCCTCCTGGAGCAAGGGGCTGTGCTCACACCCCCCGGCCCTTCCTTCTAAACTGGTAGACCTGAGCTTTTCATAACCACATTCTTGTTTGCTTTGTCTTTGTCGTGGTTTAACCCCAGCCAGCAACTAAGCACCACGCCACCACTTACGCACTCACCCCCGTTGGGATGGGAGAGATAATTGGAAGAGTAAAAGCAGGAAAATTCGTGGGCAGAGATAAAGACAGTGTAATAGGTAAAGCAAAAGCTGTGCACAAGCAAAGCAAAGCAAGGAATTAATTCACTGCTTCCCACGGGCAGGCAGAGGTTCAGCCGTCTCCAGGAAAGCAGTGCTCCGTCGTGGGTAATGTTTACTTCTGAAGACAAACACTATTGCTCCAAATGTCCCCCCAGCTTCCTTCTTCCCCCAGTTTTTATTGCTGAGCATGGCATCATATGGTATGGAATATCCCTCTGGCCATTTGTGGTCAGCTGTCCCAGCTGTGTCCCCTCTAACTCCCTGTGCACCCCCAGCCCCCTCGCTGGTGGGGCAGAGAGAGGAGCAGAAAAGGCCTTGACTCTGTATAAGCACTGCTCAGCGATAACTAAAAAGTCCCTGTGTTATCAATGCTCTTTTCAGCTCAAATCCAAAGCATAGCCCCATACTATTAGGGCAACAAAGATGACTGAGGGATTGGAGCATCTCCCTTATGAGGAAAGGCTGAAGGAGCTGGGACTCTTTAGCCTGGAGAAAAGAAGGCTGAGGGGAGACCTTATTAATGTTTACAAGTATCTAAAGAGTGGGTTGAAGGAGGATGGAGCCAGGCTCTTTTCAGTGGTTCACAGTACCAGGACAAGGAGTAATGGGCACAAGCTGGAACATGGGAAGTTCCGAACAAATATGAGAAAATACTTCTTCACAGTGAGGGTGACAGAGCCCTGGGACAGGCTGCCCAGGGAGGGTGTGGAGTCCCCTTCTCTGGAGGCTTCCAAGACCTGCCTGGATGCAGCCCTGAGTAACGTGCTCTGGGCAACCCTGCTTTGGCAGGGGAGTTGGACTAGATGGTCTCCAGAGGTCCCTTCCAACTCTGAAATTCCATGATTCTGTGATTCTATGAAGAAAATTAACTCTACCCCAGGCAAAATGAGCACGGTCATTTAAACAATTTAACGTGGGCACACTGCAAGCCCTGACGATGTGTCTGAAGGCCAACGCACCTTCAAACCCAATTTCATTTCAAGCAGACACTCATTTAAAAATTAAGTCTCCTCAGCTGGGATGTGGTGCCGTAGGACTTTGCTGACAAGTCGTTTTCTCATGGCCTGACAGGTTCTTCGCTCGGTGCTGCTCTTTCCGACAATAGAGCGGATGGCTCAGTCCCCTCAAGGAAAGCTCATGACCCCTTTGCTGTGCAAACTTCGCTACGTTCTGTACATGCCCGTCTACCTGCTGTCCTTTCTCCCCGAGGGAGTCAAAGCCTCCCTGGTGCGGTTTGCTCTGCGAGGGATGAAGACCTGCGATGAATCTTCCATAACAACCTCCGTGAATCTCTTCAGCGTGGACTGCATTGGTGAGCACCTCTATTTTTTTTTTTCCCTTTTGTTACACCGACTTTTGTATTGTTCTCATTTAGTTTTGTAGTTTTAGTTTTTAATACTAAAGCATGAATAAGTTTTGAAGAAGGACAGGTCTAATCTTTTCTCAAATTGAGACCATGGGTACAGGGAAATCTTAAATGAGTCAATTTTAAAAAAAATAATAATAAGGAAAAAATAAAAAAATATCTTCCCAAAGAATATCTATTTCTTAAGAAAACTGATTTATACTACTAACAGTATCTCATGTGATTAAAACACAGTTTTACAATCCAGTTTATTTTACTTACATCTTCTTTTTGCATTTCGTTCATACTAGGTGGTAAAAATAAATCAGTGCTCATTTTTACAAAGGGTTCTTGGCATCTGTTTTTTAAAGCTGTGATTTAACCAGTTCTATGGATTTTGTCATTTGAGTAGGAATATTGGTAAATTCAGAAAAGGACCTTCAGCCTACAGAGACACATCGAAGTTACTTTATGCACAGAATTTCAGCACCTTTTGGGGCGTGCGAAGAAAGAAGATTAGCATTCCTCCAGTGCATATTGTGTGCATATTTTGCAAATGCTAGCAGGAGAAACAGCTTTAAGAAAGTGAATAATTTCAGATAAATTATGTTAAGTTTAGAATGAAAACCAGAGTGTGGATTGTGCTATACTCCAGGTATTTTGCTAAGTTAGCAGTTGAAAATAATTTGGAAAAGAATTGACATGCTAACACAGTAATAATAGCAAGAAGGAAGTTTTGATTGCATTAATAGTAGTAAAAACACATTCCTACATTTCCAGTTGTGCTCTGCCTTCTATCAGTTAAATTTTACCTACTAATCTTCCAAACAGATGTGCCAGAGTAAGGGTGATTGCAGCGAGGTCCTGTGCCTTTGGCGGATCCCTGTGGATGTGTTGGTCTGTACTGGGGGCTCGCAGTGGGACTGTGCAGAGGCTGGGAGCAGGATGGGCAGTGGGGGTTCTTACTGCCAAAGCCCCAGTTCTGTTGTACGAAACCAGTATAACAACAGTCACTCCCCTGCCGTACCCTGTGCCTGACAGAGTCAGGCTCCCGGTTGATGATGTAAACTTCTGATGGGGGTCATATTATCTATTGCTTCAGTTCCTATTAATTTATGTCAGTTTTCTGATGAGCGAGGAGAAAACAAGCATGCAGTCACACACGCACTGGACTTTCAGGCTTCTTCCTTTGATAATTTAGTCTGGGAGAAAGGTATGTGAAGGTCTGTGAGGTCACATCCCCACAAGCCAGGAATCCTTCTCTGGTCCCCACAGATAAACTTTTACCTCTCAAAACAGGTTATCCACATCCAGGGTTGTATTGGAAATGGTCCTTGGCCTGCACTAACCTCCAAAAAAGCATGGCCAGCCATTGTTTGTGCGGGCTGTTTGGCCCAGGCCACAGCGGTGGCAGGAATAACTTACCAGAACGGATTTTGTGTGCTGCTGTTGGAGCCTGACTCTCCGAGCTCTTCAGTCCCCAGGGGAAGGAGCACAGTTGATGCGTGCCTGTGAACCTCCTGTAATTTTCTCTGTGCACCAAGGTCTGATCTGTCTCCAAGCCGTAAGGTAAATTCAGGCAAGAAACCATGCTGAAGGCTCTTGTACTCACAGGGTGTGATCTCTGCCGATGTTCAATTTATTGACTGAATTCATTGTACCAGAGTGAAACCCCCTGTGAGCCAATGTCTTGTAAAACTTGCATAAATAGGCCCTATTGATGCAACTAGTTCCTTTGGGCTTGTGATATCATCTCTCTTGAGCAGAATTCCCCTTTGGTTTCATCTTCGGAAACTGATGATGTTTTACAGCCCAGTGACTCAGGACCGCATGTGTGGATTCATAATCTTAGGGCTTTCCGGATATTGCCTGTTAACCTTGTCTTGTATTGTTTGCGGACAATAGAAAATGTAACCATTCAGCAAAAATTCGCTAAATCTAACACAACAACTGAGTCTGTCTTATGGGACTGCTCATCTGTGATTTACTGAAGCCTCTGAATTTGTGAAATGATTTGGGAAATGTTTTTCTGGTTGATTCGTTGTCCCTTACTAAACTGCTAGATATGGTTCAGAAACATTCAGCAAATGAAGTTGTTTCTCCTCTCCGGGAAGGTTGCATGTCAACTCATTAAAAATACACATATTGCCTTTGGCATGTACATCTGTTGCATTACTGTAATTGTAATAAAAGCTGTGATTAAGGGCAGAAAAGATGGTAAAAGTTTCCTTAAAACTAATACGTCCGTTAAAACAAACCAACCTGCCAGGGATTTGTTACCACATCCAAAGCTTAGTCACAACAATGTTTTCTCTCCTCTGAAAGGAAATGAGATTTGAAAACTTAATTATAGAGGAACTCTAAGACCGAGCGCCGCTCCCGTTGACACGGAGAGGCAAAAGCTCCGTTCAGTGGCAGCAGAATCAGGCCCTTAGCTGAAAGAGTCAGTGAAGGAAGAATTATGTTACCTCCCTGTCCCACTGCTTCAAATTGTGTTTGTTTGCTCCTGCTTCTTATCCAAGCTCGTCTTTCCGTTGTCCTGACTTTATAGCTGATGGTACTGGAAGCCTGATTCACACAGCAGAAGGCGTCGCGGTGACGCTGTGCAGAGAGGTAACATAATATAAAGTCTTGTCCCTCAGGGGAAATAGCGCAGAAAGAGAAATGGCAGGGACCGTAAAGAAAATGGATTGTAAGGAAGGATGGGAAGACATAGTGTATACATAATCGAGGACCGATTAGAAATCAGCAAAGGGGTCTGAAGGCAGTTTGCCTACCTGGATTAAACTTCTAGCAAAGGTATCTTAGGGCAGAAAACAGCACTACAATGAACAAACTAGCATTTGGGTACTGGTATTCAGGAACCTAGGAGATGAATGGACAGAAAAATTGGACGTTAATGACCTTAGTTATCTGAAACATTGTCGCTCTGTTTATTCAGGCTAGCAAAACGAGGATACCCCTATCTAGCACAGCCGTGGTTGTTCTACAAATCATGCACAGCCCGGCAATGCTGGAACACTTTGGCACTCCAGCGCGTTGAAATTTGTAAACATTTCTTCGGTGACAGATGCCAGTAGCAGACTTACAGTGACAGTAAACCATTCTATCTACACGGGACAGGATTTATTGTCCAGCCGTTTGACTGGCAAACTTCCTCCATTTGTTTCTGTAAAATTTCCACAAAAGCACAGACATTACTTAATGGGTAAACACTGCAAGGCTTTTTCGAGAGGCGGGCTCGCAGGTCAGGGGTGAACGTCTGGATGACAGTGAAGATACAGATAAGCACAATAGCAAGAAAAAACCTCCAACTGGCCCAAACGCGGTGCGTGCTCTGTGATCTTGAACCTGTGACTTCCCTGAAGGAATCTCCCTGTTTGTTTAACCTGTCCGGGGAGCAGGGGAGCACGGCGATCTGCGGCGGGGGCAGATCTGCTTTCTGCAATCCAGGTGGGGAAGGAGGGGACTCGGAAACCCAAAATGAGGGTTTCAGCTGGGTTTAGGCTGTCGCACAAATGCAGGCTGGAGACAGTAGATTTCCGGTTTATTTTAAGCGTCCAAGAGATGTTGTAAGAAGACAAGGAACCGAGATTAAACTTCAGAGTCTGGATTCGAATTTTCTCTTGTTCCAAGTGTGGAGACATTCAGATTTCATGTGGAGTGTTTACATTTCCCTCATTTTACACAGAAAAAAAAGGGCTAAGGCAGTTTCAGGCACTTCATTCTTACATCCACAGGCCTGCATAGGAAGTGAGAGACCTGACTGAGGTATCGGGGCTTGTGTCCCAGCAGTAGCTACTTCTCTCTATTCCTTCCTTTTGCTATGAAAATGAAACATAAACTTTTACAATGACTAAGTTATTTCAATATTTTATCTCCAGGGAGCCAACTGGAAAATTTATTTGGGGGTTTGAATCATCCCCACCTTGGGAGTTGTCATGTCTTGAGATGTGTTTCTATTCCAATTCTTAATCAGAGAGACTTTAAATATGACATTATGGGTCATCTTCGTCTGACCACTGTGGACATCATGCTGTCCAAATAGTTGGCATCTAAAGCAGATCAGATGAATCACACCCTACAGATGACTGTTTCTCTGTACTGACCCCGAAGGGACCCTCTCTCTACTAGATACCTAAAATTAGAGGAGCTAAATCATAGAATCATAGAATCATAGAATCCTAGGGTTGGAAGGGACCTTAGTAGATCATCTAGTCCAACCCCCCTGCCAGAGCAGGGCCACCTTAGAGCAGGTTACACAGGAACGCGTCCAGGCGGGTTTTGAATGTCTCCAGAGACGGAGACTCCACCACCTCCCTGGGCAACCTGTGCCAGGGCTCTGCTACCCTCAAGG